>JAAIXJ010000061.1:56376-409775 GCA_013403705.1 Heliconius hermathena
AATATAATAGAACGTGCAAATGGATTGATGATGAAGGAATAGCAAAAAAGATTAATGAAGAAAAAGTGAGCGGTAATAAAGATAGACCTTCAAAAATACAGCATCAAAGATAATGAAGGAGAAAAATAACGTAAAAAGCATGAGGACGCCCCAGATGGCATGTATGAAAAGTTTATGATAGTGAACGAGCTGAAAGAGGTAGATAGAGACCATAGCGTTTGGGGTTCCGTTCTCTCTGACTTTCCCACTAGTATTACATCGTGAAGCCAAATAAGTAAGTATTTAATTTCAATTCTGTTGTAAAGAATCATTGTTGGTACCACAGCATCATTTTTCTCCAGTTGCTTATCATTATTCTACACTAATCGTCATTGTCCGATTTAACACATTTTTAAAAAAATCCATTTATAAAATAACTAGGGGTTGTTCATAGATGCCACTTCAATAAACGTGCATTATAATGTCCAAGCTTTTATCTCACAGCAAAATTTCAGCTTTACACGCTGGTTTTAAAAAAGATATAATTTTTGGTTAAAAATAACAATTTTAGGAGAACTGCCATTGCCCAATATAGAGCATTTGTATTTATAATATTTCCATATAAACTATGACTATTATGTTGATGTTTTCTTTCTGAACTTATATTGGAATCTTGATTCACTTGTATATTTTTGATAAAATTTTAATCAGATGTTATGATGTTTTAATAATTTCATAAAACTATTCTTTATTTTCTGGAAATATTATTATTAAATATATAACAAAACAAATATGACAATAAGTTAAAATATTTATAAAATACATTACTACAACTCTTAAGCCACATGTAAATGAAGCTCAAGAACCATGTTTTCTTATTGGAGCAGGTCAATAATAAAAAAGAGTAATAAATAAAACAACCACATATACAGGATTATATATTTTATACACGTAATAAAGCAACATTTAGATTACAGTAAACGAGTCCGACCGTAAAGCGGACAAACTATTCGAATGTAACAGTAGAGCATTCACGCACTCATTCACTAACTGACACTGACTGACACGACTGACAATGACACGCTTGCCATACAAAAAATCACAAATACTGTAAGAACGGAGATTAATAACTTTACATTATAAACGTAAACACTAACTAACCGATACGAGTAATCGTATATTATATTATTTTATATATATAATAATTAAAAAAAACAAGGTAAAGACTAGATCAGTGTTGCCACACCGATTAACGATAAATTGCTAATAGCAATAACGCAAACGTGACACTGGCAACACATACTCAAATACGTATCATAAATTATATTTTATATTATACAGACTGCGTAACTATATTTAAAATATTATTTTGTGTATATAAAAAGCAAATATATTACTTATTTAAGCTTTATACACTAATAACTCTGTTCATAAAAAACATGAGTTAGGCCAGTTTCACAATAACAGCCTTAAATATTTTAAATCCATTAAATGGCTAGATAAATGAGATAGAATACAAAAAACAACCAATTCATTTCACTATACACAAAATTGTTGCAAAACTTACTCAATAATAAAGTAAGATGTGTTGCCAGCGCACGCCTAACAAGTAAGCTAACAAATAATATAGTCCAGACATCGACGACAGGACGAACAGTCAACTATAATATACAGTATAAACGTTTCTCTACCTAACTAATTATAAATATAAATTATATAAATAATTTGAAATTAAAAACAAATCTTAGGCTTCAAACGCGCCACAGTACCGCCTCTACAGTAACATAGAACGAAATATAAATCACTTAAAAATAAACACTAAGAACAATTAAAAGTGAACCGCAATAATATAATATTTACAAAAGCAAAGTGAACGCAAGCTTTGTACTCGCCTCGGATATGTTTCCAATTGTGACAAAACATCTAAATTATACGATTACCAAGTTACATTACGGTCGACGAGTCGTGGCCGATCAGAAGTAAGCTATAGATGGCTGCGCAAATTGGATTTTACGAAATTTTCTAAAATTTTACCATTTTCTTGTCGAGTGTACTATGTGCAAACCTTCAGAAAGCCTAACCTCGAAGCGGCCCCGACACTTCAGCTGTACTAGACACATATAAATTACAAAACTTAAATAAAAATGGATCACGTACATCGAGATATGAAAACACCCACAACAAACTTGTAAATATTACAGCAAATATGTTATAGACATTACCATTCCAGCAATTTGATCCGAATGGTCCATTTTTGGCACATTTCTTTAAAATTCGTGCTGTATCTCGCATATAGCAGGGCAGACAGAGGTAGCCTAGTGTTAAGATATATCGTTTCCCAAGCACCGCTGAATTTTCGACGCATTGCGTGTTGATTGGCGGAACTCAACGCCCTACTTTGCCTCCTTACAAGGAAATGAAAATATAAAATAATTCATTCCCCCGAAAGGGCATCGATCCCACAACTGTCGCGTTTGCAGTCATACGCTTATGCCACGACGACCTCGATAACAGCCTTTGTTTTTTTTTTTCAAAATAATACTATACGACGCATGGAGTGGCAGTGTCTATAGTGAGAGCTGCCGTTTTATTAAAATTTTTATTATCTGGCAACACCTATAATAATGCCATAGAGTAAATACGCAACAGATTATAAATTTATATACTCTTTTTATTTCAAAACGTCGCTAAATATAGGCAAATGTTTGAAGTTTAATTCCAACAAACTAATGAATCGAACAATACTGTAATGATCTACATATGTAACAATATACGATATGTATTATAGTAAAAGATATGCTTATGTGAAGTTTACATTTTATTACCAAAACACTCTTTTAAGTTACACATTACTATAAAAATTTCAAACATTTGCCCATACACTACTAACTCTTTGGTACATTTTGTGAGCAAAGACGAGTGTAGAAGACAAGCTAAGCGATATCCAATAGTCGATTACTTGCGTTCAAGATCCTACTATATACTTCATCTGGGTCATTTATAATAGAACGATCATTACACATACATAGCTTTATACGAATAGACTACGACACTACACACGGGACACTAAGTGTATACATCGAGTGTCTCTGTATGAAGTCACATAAACAATACATACACTAATGTCTGACATCTGTGTCAACAATTGTCGTAGTCTATTCGTAGAATATGTCCGATCCAGTTCAATATTTTAACACCCGTATTCCTTCGAAAACTTGACAAAATAACGTGTATATTTTGTTCATTCAACGGCCGTCCCATTATATGGCTGACATTTGATCTTTCACTGGAATGTTCACAATCTCACAGTCATAATATTGCTTTCTGCGTTTAACACCCATTTGTACTTATTATATATAAGATTTATAAGATTTATATATTATATTATATAATAAACAACCTAATTTTCCCGATTCGTTGTCTTCAAAGGACAGCTTTATTTTAAGCTTCGGGCAAAACTTCACAAAACTCATTCGATATCGGACGCTTAACGGAGTTATTCACGCTATCGAGTATCATTTCGATTCGACTCCATGTTTTATTATAAAGAGCGGTTAAAAAATTATATCACATGTAATGCACCGACCCGATTTTGATAAAACACTTTTAGAATTAGACGTAGTTATACAAAGTAAATTTGACATTTTGAATTTATTTTTTTGAGTATTTTATGCATATTGTATAGTGTATTTTTTTGTTAAATGACGTGACAAGACGCGTATAAAGAATATTATTCTCCTATAACCATTAAGTCCATTAGTTTTACTGATAATAAAAGAATAATATTTTATTATATGCCAAGTATCTACTTCTATTGAAATGTTTTAAATAATTTTGCATGACTACGAACAATTAACAACGCACCTAGAGTAGAAGTAAGCGAATCACAAGTCTACTAGACGGCAAGGGAACATACGACTCCACAATAATATTAAAAACACGAAATATTATACCTAACGAATATCTTTAATATAGCCCATTGACAAACATGGCCAATTTTCACAGATAATAATTAATAACCGCGATTAAAAAAATCGCACACGGCAACACCTATCAAAATGGCGTATACGAATTAAAAAATATAATACATATTTGTACATACTTATATTAAAAATTCGCGCGCGCTATTCCGAAAGTTAAAATGAACTGCCAAAGTCCAACGAAATTAAATATATATATATATATATTTTTTTTTGTTGAGTTTGCCTTAATTTATAATACTTTTAATTAATAATCGTTGCATCGATCGTTTCACTAGGGGCGAGACCATGACACGGGATCGAGATTACGTCACTCCGTAACAATTATCGATGTTTGTATAACATATCGGGTCCTGCGGTCACATCACTACGAGTCTTCAAGGTATTTATTGTCAAATATTGGGTTGAAATTTGACATTGACATTTGTCGATCTAAGACCTAGATCTACAGATTAAAATTGAATCTCTGTTTTACATGCAATCATCTATTATAGTGCAGTTATATTATTTTCCATGTATTTTCCATTCAATGTGACATTGGCAATTGTAACTAAACTGATATTAAGATCTAGGCCCAGAAAATGGACTCGTTTAGAGCCACTGGACTCAACTAAAAGTTTAGGCTCCGGAAAAGCCGTAGACCTCCAGCACACGTATTTCAAAGTCACCGCTGGGACACAACGGGGGGTTGTTGAACGTGGAGCAGCGGTCCGTCTTGCCGAACCTTATGTTCTCGTCCATCCAAATGGCCTGCCCATCACTGGAAATAATAATAAGGTTATTATTTTATTATTTAACTTCCTCGGTCTCTTAGACAAAATGCGACGTTGATTTTCGTCATTCAATACGATATCTTTTAAAGATTAGGCGCGTGACGTACGGAGTGTCTTAGCACAGCAGGTAGAGGTTGCCTAATTTATTTTAGCTTCAGGCTTTATCATTTTCACGGCTACGTAGAGATTGAGAGCCTCGTATCGAGACATTCTATTCTAGGTACTCTTACCTTTCAAATTCGATTGTATGTTGAATGGCGGAATTCAACGGTGCACTTTGTGGAAAAGATTGTTATTAAAGTGTAAAGTTAACATTTATAATATTGGCCCACTATATATGTTTACTAAATGTTCATATTTAATGACAAACTGTACAATTTGTTAATGACATATTATTTTTTTTTCAACAAAACATAATTTAAAACAATATTAGTACAGTACTGTCAACGAATCGTGGCCGCCCTGAAGTTAGGTTTTCACCCGTGAGTAAAAATATTTACGAACGTAAGATAAATCTTAAAATCAAACCTGAGCAGGTATCTACAGGTCGCTTCACGACCACGACTCGTCAATCATACTAACTACATTTCTCCTAGGGACAACACATCAAACATACCCTCCTCCAACAGTGATCATGGTATTATCAGCTGCCATGAAGAGAGAATTAGCATGACACGTTTTCACGTCGCCTTCATCTTTTGAATCCTCTTGGCATCCCACCCAAGGATACTTGGCCCTAACCGGATGAAGGCTAAAAAGAAAATCGGATAAATCAATAGCAATTTGTACTAACCCGCCTCCAATGGTGATCATTTTGGAATCCGCGGCCATGAAGAGCTCGGAGGCGTGGGATACGCTTTCGCCCTTCCCGTCCGCTCCGATAGAGCACCCCACCCACGGATACTTGGCGCGCTCCGGGTAAAGGCTGCAAGCGAACTCTTGTATGTATGTTTGTGTTATGTCATACCGGGTATTAGAATGGTGGGGTTTCTTTTCACTATTTTTGTTATTGACACAATTAGGGATTAGGACAAAAAACGAATATCTTTCGTACTAATTTAAATTATTTAGTATGGAGGAACTCACATTTTATGCTAGAATTAACTAATAATATTAGAAATAGTAAAATTATAAATTCAGGAATAAATATGATGACTTTGGAAAAAGATTAGGATATCATTGGCAAATAGATAAAAAAATCTTAGAGAAAATTTTAATGGTAGGTACCAGACAACATCTTCAATTATAGAAATGAAACATGTATTGAGAAGATTTGAAACGAAATAAGATTAAAACATAAGAAGTGAAACCAAAATTGGCTGCATAAATATATTACGTCCAAATTCAGGAAAATAACTAAAATTTTAAATTCACTAATTAAAATAGTAATTTTTCATACTATTGTATATTATAAGCATTATAGCTAAAAAGCAACTAAATAAAATATATAACTAACTACTTGGCAGCATTAAGTATGATATCTAAGCGTTCTAATAAGCCGGTACCTCATACCTAATCGTGCTTGAGTAAATATAAGGCGAAAAGCAATTTGTGAGATTTTGTATATTAGTGTTTTTAGCATTTAGATTAGATCTATAAATAAGAATTTGTCGTATTTATAACAGTACTGGTATAGTCTTTTTATGTAAAATATATTATAATATTATATTGTATTGGATAGAGTATATAAAAGAAAAGTGTGTATAATAATTCCATATTGAAAAAGAATGCTTCTGGAACATTCTTTTCTCAAAATGTACTTAATAGGTTTATATTTATTGATTCATTATTTAACTATAATAATTATTGAAATGTGTGAAGTTTATGATTGATAGCAAAAGTAAAATATTCTTTTGTTAGGTAAAGTGTTAAAAAGTACTTAGTGTTTTATGATACGAGACGATAATAAAATATTTAAATAAAAGAATTGAGTAGACACAGTGGGAAACTAGTTAGGACACTCTATTTCCTACATTCCACTCGGATCCAAGACATTGCGTACAAACGGCGGAACTGAACGCTGTGTTTGTTTTCTTTGGAGAGAAAGTAGATAGATTGGTTTTAAATTTTAAGAATTGAAAGAAGATTTGTAAGTATTTCAAAAGCAAAAGTGTGTTAAGAATGTGTCAATACATAAATTAAACTATGAAAAAAGTCTAAAAGGAAATATCAAAAATAATAATATGTAGGTATTGTAAGGTATGAAGTAGAGTTAGTGTAGCAAGTAATGTCAGACACGTCATAGAGTGTAGACACTGAGAGTAGTGGAAAGCCGAAAATAAAAAGCCTTTACCCGAAGAGCCCAAGAATAAGTAAATAAAAATAACATACCAAGCGATATATATATTTTTTTAGAAGATTTAATGGATATATTTTTTTTAATTTTGACTTATTTAATTGCATTTTTACACTTTATAAAAAATATTCTCAAAAATAATACATCACTTGGTTGCCTGATTACATCTTAAGAGTATATAAAAAATAAAATAAATCTAATGCTTAAGACTACTAAAGTTACGTAAATGTTACAGTAAAATGTTACAAGCGTCAAAGCGATCTAAAAAATATAAAGCACTTTAATACTAAATACAATATACTAAGAGTAACAGAATATAACTAAAATCATATATTTCTATATTATAAAGAAAATCATGTTGAAGATTTTTTTTATGGGAAAAAAGTAATATGGTCATGGTCCATACATAATAATTGCATAACTGATTGATGACCAATGAATTAAAAAAACGGCAAATTTCATTTAATTAGTACATATAATTAGTTTTATAAAATAAGTATGTTTTATTTGTACTTTTTTGAAGAAGATTTAACCCTTTGCACTCGTATATATGTTCTGTTTATTGTTTTAGAAAAAAAAATGTTCAATGTCAAAATGGGATATTTTTTAAAAAATGTTAATTTTTATGCCGATGTTTATTCAATTTAAACACAAATTCTAATTCAAAATATTTTTATTCAAATAGACTCTTATAAGCACTTTTGAATCGTTGAATGCACATATAAACAAAAAAAAAGCTACCACCGGTTCGGAAGGCAGTTCTGCTGAGAAGAGCCGGCAAGAAACTCAACAGTTGCTCTTTTCAAAGTCAAAGGTATAATTTAATTATTACATTAACTGGCAGCTATCCTGCGTCACATTCAATAGACATTAATTCCATACATGTTTATCCTCAAAACATTCTTGAACAGTGTAATAAGCTTTACTTGTTAGTATTTTTTATTAAAGCTACTTTAAATTGTGGTAGTGGCAAACTTACAATAAACTGCGGAAGTTTATTATATACACGTATACTCAGACTCATAAATCACAATCATTTATTACCATTATAACATTAGAAAAAAACAAAATATAACAAAAAAAAACACGAAATTTGCCCAATCGTGTTAGTTATAAATCTAAGTAATATTCGAGACGCAAAAATGGTGTACATGTAAATACTGAAGTGGTTGTAATACTACTGTCTAAATTTGGAATCAAATGTGTAAAAATTTGTAATAAATGTTATCTTTATGACTTTTTTTCTATTATTTACAAAAAAAGGCAACGTCGATCAATCAGCTCTCATTAAACATTTTTAAGACATCTTTGTATTTTGACTAATGAAGAGGTTCTGTCAAACGGAATCAACGTTTATCAGCACCACAAATTACCCCAAAGTGACGACTTCTGTCTGTGGGTTTCAGAGGATGTGTTGCTTGCTGCTAAGAAACCTAAATCTTTTAATTTTACGTAAAAATGTACTCAATGCAATTAAAAAAAATAAAATAAACTTATAAATAAAAAATAAACTTACTACAGACCGCTAATACGGCAACATACGAGTGCAACGGGTAAACATATCGTGCCGCCACTACCGCGACATACGAATGCAAAGGGTTAAAGATAACTTAATGAAAAAGACACTCCGTTCTCCATTTTTTTTAAGGAGATACAAAAATATTTTTAAAGAAATCTACAGTTGTAAAGATGTTATTTAAGAACGTCAACAAGCAAAAAAGTATGTATTTAAAAAAAACATTACAATCTTTTAAAAACAATTTCCTACCAACAACATGTAATATGACATTATATCATACACATTGACGTCTAAAGTCATTATATATTATATTGTCTAGATAATATTACATAATATATGAATTTAGAATAAAAAAATAACTTTTTACCATTATTAAGTCGTTATGAACGCAACAGTAATATGCTAAATAACTGTCAATTTAACGTAAATTATTTAAATTTGAAAAATTACGTTCTTACAAAAAAACCAGAGGTAAACAACACAAAATAAAATAAAAAACAAAAAGTAAAAACTTATAAATCTGCTAGAAAAATTCCTGCTTTTTTATATTGAAATAATAAAAAATTATAAATAAAAAATATCATAAATATACTCGTACGTTTTGAACTGTAAATTCAGACGCATCAAATTTGTCTCTTTCTAGTTATTTTTTAAATGATAACATTAGATCAATTTGAAGTTGAAGAATGTCTATTTAATGTTTAAAAGAATGAATTTACAGTTTTTAAATTGTAAGCTCTAGCCTATAAAGAAATATAAAAAAATTACTTACCTAAAGAGGAACGTCTCGCCGGTGCCGAAGTAAGCCTGTCGGTTGCCGCGCTCGTCCTTCTGGTTGCGTTCAAACCATCGCGTAGAACAATATGCACCGAACACCTTATTGTCATGAAAATAATGCAAATTCAATAAATAATTGTTAAATTTTTTTTTATGTAAGAATTCAAACTTTATTTTTTTTAAATTAATCATTTAAATTAATTAAAAATTTTGTAATACGTATAACGTTTGAAAATTGCAGCTGTATTTTTTAGGAATTTAGGCATGTAATATAAATTTTAAAATACTTTACAAACTTAATTTCCTCCACTTCTTGTCACTCACCTCATTATTACAAGTCTTGATCATCAAGAGCGTAGGCTCATGATGCTCAACGCGCACGTAGAACGTCGTCAACGAACATCCGTGCTCCTCCGTAGTGTACAGAAGTACTGGCTGATACATCGTGATTCGAACCGGCAACCACGACCATAGTGTGAACAACTGCAATACATTCGGACCATAGAAACATTTATAAATATAAATTTAATATACGATAGTACACTAGCTAGTGATTGCTAACTGGTATTAAAATTCAGATTTGATGATTAAAATAACAATGACATGCTAAAACTGATATCTAAATGGTTATTTATATTATAATAATAACTATAGAAAATCTGTTAATTTCGTATTAATGCGTTTCGCATCTAATGAACTGTATAACTGTAATGTTTGAAAGTTATTTAAAATCAAACGTTAAAAAACTAATGTACTAGTGATGAGAAAAAAGTAAATCTACAAGTGTCATGGAGTGAAAATTAAAAAAGGAGATATACTATGAAGGCCTTCAATTAAAAAAAACTAACTTATTTCTAGAATTGACACCAAAATTCCAAACCAGTAATTAATATTACAAAAATAAATTCATATCATAATAGTATTTAAAAAAAAATTACAATTACTATTATATATAAATTGTAAAAATTACGAAATATAAACAATTTACGTAAAACTAACACAGAACAAACACGTTATGACATGGGCACGGCATATTAATAGTGTCATATTAGTGACAGCTACAAGTGTCAAGTGCTAGTGAACATCTAAACATTTATTATACAACACGAGGACGATATAAGTAGTTTATTATTTATTATAGAATATAAATATATCGACAGACGTACGACATTACATGCATATATATTACTTAACGAAATTATTTATGATATAAGGGAATCATTTAAACCATTTAAGCTCCAAAACAAATATAACAAATTATTAATTTTAGGAAATAATATATAATTTTGAAATTGTTAATTTTCATCTAATTTCTCTAATGGTGGAAATGATTCCATATAAATTAAACCATCTAATATTACTGACAAAACGAAGGTATCGTAATTGTCTACGGTATATAACGAAGAAGCTAGCAATAAAATAAAAAGACCAACATAACTCTATGATAGGATACTGTGAACGAATATGGTGAGTGTGTCTTTAGTCCTCTTCCTTTTGCAACCCGAAATAAGTGCGGTGACGTTAAATTGTATTAGTATGTTTATATCTCTCCAATGAACCAAACAAAAATGTAAAAAAATATGTATTGATAACAATAAATATACTGTTAAATTTAGAAAATTGAATTAAAATTTATAATTACAGATAAAAATTGAATAAAAAGTGATTTTTGGAATTAAAAACGTAAAAATGGCAATTCTAGGATGACTAACAAAATAAATTAATGCAAAGCAAATAAAAAAACAAAGAGAGATATAAACATTATCATCTAAACAAGCCACCAAATCAACCCCCAAGTTATCAATGGAACCCTATCGAACCTTCTGACGGAGGTCCGACGAGTGCTGGCGCTGATCGCTGAACACTGCGTTAGGGAATGGGAACCACAGGGCCAGGTGGGAGGAGCGTGGACTCTGAAAACTCCCTCGTGATGATGAAAATGATACAATGATTTGCGAATAGACAAAAAAAGGTAATGAAAATGATGTTTTTGATGTATTCTCAATATCAGACTTTTTATTTTTATTATTTTATTTTTTACTAGGTAATATGTGAGCGTAGTAAATATTTGTTACATCAAAATGAATATATATTGTATGTGCTTTGTATAAATTTTGTGGAATGACGCCCCTTATATAACGTACACGCTTAACGTACGTACACGCTTAAAATATTTTTTTATTTATTGATCTCCTGTTATTGTCCAAATGGTTCATCATGTACTCGTATATGACAGCTATATGTTGAAAGGATTTCTACATACGTGCAATCTTTGTTGAACTAAGAATAAGACTTGTAACAATGTGATGTTGGACGTATTGGATCGGGGTATCGTATGTGTGGGTGGATAATAAATATTTTGCAAGTAAAATTTTAGAGATTAAAATGTTGTTTCTTGATGCATGTTGGTATTTATGATGCTGTACATATATCTTTTACTAAAATAGCGCGGTCTTGTTTTCTTGGCTTCACATGTAATTTATTATAATATATATTTAGCTTTAGTTAAGGAAGATGACGTCACTAGCATAATCAAATTATAATCCAAACATGCAAAATTTAGCTAAAGTCGATCAGATTTTATCAAATTCACATGAACTTCGTATATTTATAATATTACAACATATTATAACATAAATCAATATAAATAATAAAATCTGACACAACCGAATGCACACTTACCACAGTGATGCAAAAATAAATAATCATACTAACCAAAAAAAACAACAAAGCGACCTTAAAATCAAAGAATTCAGAAAAGCGATCTGCTTCAAAATTAAATATTTAAAAAAAACACCTAACAGGCAAGCGGTGCATCTAAACATCGATAAAGTTGGTCGCAAGCTGGTGGCGACACTACGTAATCTTACTTCGCTCTGGTCAAGTATCTGCGACTTGATCGCTTGTATCGGATACACGCCCATCGATAGGGCGCGCGGGCCCGGAGAGTGAGAGCCCTAACAGGAAAATCGACACAGAGTTAGCACACAAAACAATCGATAACATGCCGACACATCACTATTATATCTATAGACCTATTATGTTAATCATCACAAGCTATATTCGTTTGCTCATCACAAACATCACATACATATCACCAATCTTCACACGCATGCCAGCCACGTCCTCCAAACATATCAACTTAAAACGTATATTAGAGTGTACAAAAATCGATTAAAACTCTGGACGCTTTACAAAAAAAAAACAACACATTGAAACATTTAAAAGTACGCAAATATTAACATATTCATTCAAAGCCAGCGTAATGAATTTCGAATTGATCGTTGGGTATTGTATGTATTGCTGTCTGATGATAGATAATCGTGTCGAGTATAATGATCACATCAATAGAACAACATAACAACATAAGAAATATTCACAAAATCTGGCTACACTGATAGAAAAAATAACAAAAAAGAAAACAAGGATTCGTCAAAAGGAAAAGAGACATGGGATGTATTTGTACAAGAAATCAACAGAATCGTCATCGAATATGTATAGTAATTCGATGTAACTGAAGTTAGTCGTGTTAGAGTCGCAATCGAATGATTGTATGAGAAAGAAAAGCGAAAGCCACGCCTAATGTTGTGTACGATACCATCTGTTTGCACGTTTCCTCAGACATTCTCTGCAAATCAAGTAAAATGATTTCTAATACACAATATATTAAATAAAAGGGTAATATACATAATATAATAATATATAGACGCCTTAGGTGCTGGTGTCGTTAGAACTATTTTCGCCTTTGTTAGATTGGTGACTATAAATATAAATACGGACGCAATAAGCGCACTATTTTATATAATATTATTTATTATAATTTTATATTAACTATATAATTTATTACATTAAAATTAACTTACGCATCAATCAAATATTTAAAATAGGTAGTCCCTTAAGCGTTGGTTCGATCTAAATTGGATTGAAAACTGTAATAATTTTGACTTACAAAATTGAAAACTCGTTTAACTTGCAGATTAAGCTGTGAAATTAAATTTATGCCTAAGTTAATATTCTTGCCTTACCTCGCGTATAGTAAGCGTGTGTGACATCATCTGTATGTTCACTTGGGACTGGCTCGTGGGCAGGTTGTCGGAGGACCTGGACCGGACGAGGCGGGATCCAGTTATCACTTGCTTGGACTTTAATGTCATTTCCGTTTTGATGAAAACACGCGATATATACTGGGAGCTGCAAGAAATAAGAGATTTAGATGTTTTGGTGATTTATGTCTTCATTGTTGAAAATAGGGATGTTACGGAGGTCATTGTAACAGGACCAAACCGGAATTGGAGTTGGAATCGCAGTCAAAATTTATCTTCTCATAAAATTTATATGTAGTCCTTTTCGTGATACGTAGATCGTACAGTTACATAAATTTCACATCAATTTCGAAGTTCAGTAACGTCCCTAGTTTAGAATCATCTGATAATTCAACAAGTAAGCTCCGTATATCTTACAAAGAGACCAAGAGACAATTATTGTTGAATTGAACATTCATTTAGATTTCATTTCCTCTTTGAAATGCCTAGATTTGACTACCACGTACAGCGGGTAATGTCGGTATTACACAAAATTATGATTTATCACACGACCAGCGACGCTTGTAATTAGACTAAAATAATAACTACTTCAAATAAACTAAAATAATAACTGCTTCAAATAAAACCCCACCCACCTCAAAGCCCTTATACTAAAAGCGGTTCTAAGTAATTTCGTAGGCGAAGCGGGCATATTCCTGCAGAACTTGTCTATGGCGTGATCCACTCCGTTTTTGGTCGCTTCGACGTACCACTCGGAGTTTTGGTTGGTCGAGTGCTTGTGGAACAGGATGAGAATCGCGAGAGCTACTCTGTAGAACACCTAAAAATAAATGGTAGCTTATTTTATAATATACAATTGTTATTGTTTTCAAAAATTATAGCTAATATTTTTTTAAGCTTCATGGTCTATCCCGTACAGGGTAGGCTGAGGGGACCTGATGTGGCCTAATTTTCGAGACATGCGTGTCAAGTAACAGAACTCAACGCAGTGCTTTGTATTTTGACCAGAGGATTTTTTTTTCATACCTCCGAGTTGAAATGGTACCCACGGCCGTGTGTTACAACGGCATCACATTTATATTGGTACCATAAAAATATTTTGATTATTTACAAGGAAATGGGAATATCCAGCCGTAGTGTGCTGTGTGTGTTTAAGCAAAGGCGAACATGAAGCGAGTTGTGAAAGGATTACTAAATTTATTTCCAAAGTATACAAGACTATTTCAATGAGGCTATTTGTCATAAATATAAGTCAAATACAAACTAAGAAAAGGTAAAATGAACTAAAATAAACAATTATATAGAAATAAATCAGGCGGAATCAGATATTTGATCGATTCAATTGACGCTTTCAGCTTCATCAATCACCATACAAGAGGTACTACTCTGGCAAATTAAAAAACAAACAGTAGGTACATACTATACATATGTTATAAATACCTTAATCCCTTCATGGAAGAAACAATCCAGCACTCTAACCAGGTGTGGGAACGGCAGGGCTGCAAGTATCCACCACTGCCAGTCCGCGTATATGCGCTCGGGACCGATCGCGCCGGACAGCCGCGACAGGTGCTGAGCGGCCGACTTCTGCAACAAGATGCGATGCTGTACGGACGCCAGGGAAATGAAAAAAAAATCGTCTTAAATCTTCGGCGAACCCATAAAGTTTATCATTGATTAATTCTGAAGCTCACCACCATAAAGTGATGTATAGGAAACAAAATTTCAATATGAATTGTTTGTAAATTCCTAGATAGTTATATATTCGTAACAAAATATTTACAGAACACGTAAATTTGGAAAAAAGCAGAGAATTATTTCTCCACCTTCCACATATTTTTAAAAATTGCACACTCATCACAATGAAGAAAATTAATATTAGTTACCTATGTTTAACTAATTTGTACGGGTAAACAAATTAGTCTAGCATTGTTCTATTTATAGGAGCTTCACAATCAATAGAAAGTAAATTATCATTACAAATCACTCACTACATATTCAAAAGAGTAGGTAATTACGTGACCCAAGTAAATATAAATAAACGTGGCAATACTCATACTATAGGACAAATGGGTTAGTTTTAGACGATCGATGTGCGATGTCGTTCACCTCGGCGTATTAAAAATTTACGTAATGGCGATTGGGTTTTAACTTTTAGTTACAAAGCTACATGTTATTTATGTAATAGAATTAAAAATGGAAATGGGAAATATAAAGTAGGTTATGTGTAAATATTAGAAATAAAATTATATATTTCTTTGGCCGTCTAGTTAGGCCAGTAAGGAATAATTTATGTAAATAGTGAACACTACTTTATACAAAACTCCAATTTTACCTGTATATAGTACAGAAATAGTGGTCTGTTCCCAATAAGGCACTTCCGTACCCCACATTCCGCCGAATTCTGGAGGCATTGCGCGCTGAGTGACACTCAATGCGACGCTTTTGCCTCGGTACCAGAGCAAAGAACAATTAAATATTTCATTTCCTTGAGTGGGAATCGAACCCACAACCTGTCGCATTTACAGTCGTACTTGTTGGTACGAAATGAAGCTATTATTGAAAATATTATAAAAAAATATTACTTTTTAAATTAAAAACACACAGTAAGTATTTAAATACAATGTATTGTAATAACAGAACACATTTTAAATTTGTTACAGATAATATACAGCGAGCATTATCATTACCTGCCATTAATCAATTCTGTAATATTTTATATTCATTTTTCATTTACATTGTTGTTGAAAGGATGTGTAACAAATTGCTAGTTCTATATTTAAATAGATCGCTAGACTGTATATAGAATGCTTATTAAATCATGAGAATCTTTTAAGAAAAGATAATAGAAAATATTTATAATATAGATAAAAAAATATCAATAATAAGAAAAATTAACAAAGTTTCTATTCGGAAGCTATGGAAGCACATGTCTCTATTTAAAATAACTCTACATTAAGCTATAGTTGAAATAAGTAACTAACGTAAATGATAACACCAATAATATTTCCATTTTGACTAATATTGATAAAAATGGGGTAGAAAAGTTAATTTATGAAATAACTGTACAAAACCATCGCGTGTATAAAGAATTGTTAGAATGTTTCTGATAACGTTGTTATAGAGAGGACGTCACGCGATTCCCTCTAGCCAGTATTACACTGCTACATTCTTTAGAAGAATTTCAGCTCTTTCTGACCATTTTCCGCCCAATAAACATTAGGTCGAAAGTGGCTTTGAAAAATGTTATGTTAGTTACATAATTGATTTTTTTTAACTTCTCGTTGGCTGTACACAGGGTTATAGTTATACAGCCCAGTAGGCGGAGGGAACCTAATGTGAAGACAAGACAATTTATTTCCTATTCCATATTTTATAAAATATTTGAGATATTGCGTGTTGAGTAGCAGAACTCAACCCTTTGTCTTGTTATTGAAACGAAAATAAAATTATTGCACACATAGAGAATCGAACCCACAACCGTCTATTTTACATCCTCCAATTCAAATATCGCCGAAAAATATTAATTGTATTTAATCTTTGCCCTTATAAGAATGACAAAGTAATATAATTTAATAATAAAATATTAAACATAAATTATGCTTTAATATCTAAATGTTTTTTAATATCTAAGACAAACTCCGAACAAAATATTTTGCAAAAACACAATTTCTATCAACGCCTTAAGAAAACTTTGAAATCTATAAGAGCAATAACATATATCAATTACTCAAGAGTCTGTAATTCGTGTAAAAAGTGTAGGTAGGTTATTATTAGAAACTGTTACTGAGAAATTTCATATATTATTTGAGCAGTACGTACCTACATATTACGCTAACCGATAAGAGAGACGGGTGTGGTTATTTTATAGCATCTATTTACAAATAGCTGCGGTACACAAATATAAATTGTGATAAGCTGTCAATATCATGTAACAATGTTTAATTAAAAGGATATAGATTATTTTTACATTTTTAAAATGTTATTCCACACTTAGGAAAAAAAGATATTTATTAGAAAACATATAAAACAATTTGTGGATATATATTTTTTCTTGACCTAATAATAGGATACATCATATTCGTACCTAATATATGTTAATAAAGTAAATTAGATACCAATACATCATATTAGTAACTAATCTACTTTATCGATATTCTTAATAAAATCTACATTAAATAGAAATATAATACACAAAATTTGCTATCGCAATTAACCTATACTAATCGCAATATTAATGTTATTTGTATGACACATGCAACATTGACTGTGTCCGAAGTAAAACTGGTTTAGTGGATTAAAGGGATATAATAAACTTCTATAGGCAAGTTCTTCCTTGATAAATGAACAATCCAATATATATTTTTTTTAATTTAAATCTGTAGTTAGGAACTAGTAGTTATAAGCTGATAAGTGATAACTCTGAATCCAGGCACAGTGGGTTACATTGGAACGGTTGACGTAATGTTTTATAATCATCCAACACGAAAACATTTTTTCCAGATTAAAAAAAAAAAATCTATCTAATACCAGTGAATGTTAAGAAAGGACATTAAAAAGCCAACTTACGGCGTGTTTCTTAGCGATCTGCATAACAGTTTTCCATGTGACTTCGTTGAGGAGTTTCGTCTGTGTGATGAACATTTTCTCCTTCGACGCGACCAAGCTGGCCATGCAGTGGTAGCATTCTTCCTCTGAAAATAAAAGATAAACTTTCATCAGTTAGGAACTATATGCGGTACATTTAGTAATTGAAATACCAGATCTTCATTTTCACAATGTAAATGGCATTAAAAAGAATTTTATATTAGTCTTCTACAAAAAAAATATCATAGCACGTTTGAAGTAAAGCAATCATACGGATATCCTATTATGTATTTATATGGGTGTATTGTTTTTAACAGGCAGAAAGATACAAAGAGATTTTTTCTTCTAAAACAATTGCATAGTAATTATGTATATAAAAAAAAAATTATAAGCACAATTTAATATTTTTAGTATCGTGGATGTATGAAGTAAAAGCGACTGGTGTTAATCCTTAAAGAGCATTCATCATCATCTATATATTATTTCCTCTTTTTTTTTAGCAGCGCCTGCTCGTGTTCTAAATAAAATTCAAGAAAATTTGTAATTATTTACTTGAAAAATAATTTTGGAGGCAATTAAAATCAACATTATTTATGAGGGATCTCTGGAAATATAACATTACATTGACAAGTGTAAACAAAAATGCAGATGTGAGGTAAAATTACTCGGTTCTCTTAAATCAGTCATATTTCATTTGTGCCAAGGTCTTTTAATTAAAATCATAATATTATAAAAACACGCACATAAATCATTCCTTTTTGCTTTTATAACTAGAAGTAACTAAAACAAACTAAAATAAAAACTAATCGTCTCTCTAACATTCACTTTTCTAATAGAAAATTGAAATTCCACAAATCAATTTCGGAGTATAATTGAAGTCATCATGAAAACGCTCGACACCGATTCTGAAACACGTCGAACTCAATCAGTGAAGTGAGTGAGGCTGATCGATCGTAATCGAAGCGAGTGTGGAGAGAACTAAGCGATATGAGAAATTTGGACGAATTTATGTGATTTAGAAGGAATGTTATTTTATATATTACTTAGCATTTACCTAAGACTATGCTATTATACTATGTCAAGACCGTAACGATGACAAAAGAAGAAATTAATTTCAAATTGAAGACGATAAAATCTTTGAAAAAATTATCTTTTTATCATTGTATTTGTCTTTTGTTGTACTTTAGTCATCTTATTTATAATTATATTGGACATAAACAAATAAAATAGATTTTTATTTAATGTTTTTTTGTTGTTGATATATAATAAGCAAATAAAATATTACAAATATTAGGCCGTCGTGACGCAGGGGCACAAGGGTGTGACTGTAACGCGACGGTTGAGGGTTCGATCCCTATGCGAGGGAATGAATTATTATTTCTTAATCTTTTCATTTCTTCGCTCTGGCACTAAGGCTAAGGCCCAGTGTTGAGTTCCGCCACTAAACATGCAATGCCTCAAAAATTCGGCAGAAAGTGAGGGATAGATTGTCTTAACACTAGGTTAAAGATAACCCAATAACATTTACAATCGAAAGCAGCCCCTCTACTCCACGATGGCCATATACCATTAAGAAATATTTATAACAAAGAAAATATATTGCAAACCTTTTAAAATATGAAATAATGTTAAAACGTTCAGCTTGCTCTCTCTCCATACAATATGAACATACACTTAATTCACTTTTCTCTAATACATTTATAGCACTCAACGCGAAATGAGAACAAAGCGCGCTCGCAACTCTCAGAGGGTGGTGCAAAAAGGAAAATCTAGTTAGAGAAAGGATTGCTAATGGCGCTATAAATGTAGAATTATTGCATTATATCATAATATTACGTTTGGAATTTATTATATTATGCTTTTATAGTCATTATAGAGGCCGTCGTGACATAACGGCATAGCGTCTGACTGTAGACGCAACGATTGTAGGTTCAATTCCCACTCAGAGGATTGAATTTTTATTCTCTCGTCATTGGTAACGAGACAGGGCGCGGTATTGAGTTAAATATTTTGAAGAGATAAAATACTAAAGAAAGATAAATACTAAATAAACGACGTAACAGTTTATTCTATACACAAAAAACATTTGTCGTTCATCCGTTATGTAAGAGTACTTGCTTTGTATAGAAATTATAGTAATGTTCCAAAGAAGTCCCAAATCAACAAGTTCACAGGTCAATACTGTATTGTTGTATACAATTACAAATAAATAAAAGGGAATTTATATGTGTCGGTATTTTTGAAATATTCAAAGTTCTGTAATAAAATAATTTAAGTAATCGAAATGCTTAAAATTCGATGTTAAAGTGATTTCTGAGGTAACACATATTAAAACCAGATTATATACTCCGACAATATTTAGTGTCATGATAAAATATTTAAAAGTTATTTCACTTTGCCAATCTTTAAAACTTAGGCCGTACTGCGTAGCGGTTGTGAGTTCGACTACCAATCGAAGGAATACATTTTTATTTTCTATTTCTAGAAAAAAAAAAACAAAACACGCTTCCGCCACTCAACACGCAATGTCACAAAACATAGTGGACTCTAGATACCCTCTACCACCCTGCTATACACGTGATAAAGCATCAAAAAAATCTATAAAAATTTGATAGTAAAAATCCATCTCCACCTGACACTGCTGAATAAGTAAACAAAAACAAAACCCTCATGTTCCTACGTAACAATAATCTCGGCAATTAAACAACAAGTATTTAATTCCTTATAAGTGACATTTACCCTTTGCCGTCTTCCGTGACATCACATATTATATAATACATAACACGTTAAACATAAAATATTATGTAGATTACAAAATGTAGAGCGGCTAAGTGTTAAATAATAATATATTATATTGAGTACTGCTTGTGTGCACCCTGTATAACGTTTAATATTCAATGAGAACACTTGAATATGACTATTTATAGAACAAAACACAATTTTCTATAGCAGTTAGATTTATTATACTTGTCAGTATAAAAGAAAAAGTATGTTTTACTTTTTCTTTAGCTTCATGCTGTCATCCATCACATAGCAGGATAGATAGGGGGCAACCTAGTCTAGGTTAGGTAGTGTCAAGACACTCTATTCCCGTGCAGATTCCCATTTTCCGCCGAATACTGGCAACGATGGGTGACAATCGAACTCACAATCTCCGTTTTTACAGTCGGACGCTGTCCTGATATGTCCATGACGTGATAATTTATAATCAGGCCGAGGGATGACTGTTACAGGGCGCTTTACAATTGAACCGAAATATGCATATATGATACCTTCCCTAAAATAAAATGAAATCGATCATTAATAAAAATCAGTACAACAGTGACGAATGGTTATTAAAAACGTAAACAAATTAATTGGCACGCTTAAATGCCATATAATTTAATAGGCAATCATTGGGAGAACGTCACTTTTGGCAGTTAGCAGAACTGACTTGGCCACCGTTACCCGTGAAGCAATTAGTATTATTATTGTTGAATTATATTATTATGGTACAGTAGTATTTGTATGTGTAGTTTATACGATGGTTGCGGGTTCGATCGCCACTCGATGGAATAGATATAATTGAACAATACGGCATTAAATTACGCTACTAAACGTGTTATATATTGTATTAGGGCGGAAAAGAGAACGGCTTTATTTAACACTACCACACCCTTCTTTAGCTGGTCATGCGTGAAGAAATATTTAAATATACTTATGTATATATACATGTATATATATAAATGTATATATATAAATGTAATAATGTATGCAGTTAGGCGGAAACATTATTTCAATAAACAACTTTATATATTTACAGTACCTGCTCTCACAATGTTTACTAGACAAGAGTATCTGCAAACGATACAATTCTGATATCTCGATAATCATTTAGATGGTTTTACAATTATTTTAATAAACATTTCAATCAAAGACTGAATAAAAATCTTTTTTTAATAAGATCTTTGTTTTATTAAAATTAAAAATACAGACAAATATCTCCTTTTTTAGATTTACGCTGTATCCGCACACAGCAGGATAGGCAAATCGAATCCTGGAAAACTAGTGTTAAGACACTCTGTTCCCATTAAGACACATTTTCGCCGAACTCTGCAGTCATTGCGAGTTTAAATAAAATATATTATTATTGTACCTTTCAAAATAGATTTCGAACTATACAGAAAATAGGTAGGACGTCGGTCGACCTTTGAAAACAACAGGAACTTCCGGAGGACATGTATGAAGAGGCTGATGACAGTGGACGAGACGGAAGAAGTATGCAGAGACCGTAGCGTTTGGCGCTTCGTCCTCTCTGACTACCCCGCTGGTTTTGGACATAATTTGCGCTTTGGACATGATTTTTTAAACAAAATGTCTATTTTATTTTTTATATCAAAACAAGAATAAATTGCTAAAACACCCATACATTTACCCACTATTTAAAATAGCTCGCAAACAAAAAAATAATTAAATTAAAAGTATCACGACCATCTACCATAATATCTACATACATACACAGTTAATGAATCAATACACAAACGAACACCAGACAGATTTATATAACAATAAATTATTAGAACAAACAAGTAATATATAAGTCGAACGTAAATTCCAAAATATATGAACATTATGACATTATATTTATGGTCCCTTATCAGATAAGGACCGAGTCACGTGTAGGAGACGAAGCAATAACTGATTGATTGGCACATAAAACCTATCTTGTTGGTGTTTATTGCGGCAAGTGCGGCGGGTTCTTTATTGGTCGCACCCTGTTTCGTCTGTTACAATGTATTAAGCCGTTGGTATATAAAATTTCGTTTTTACGAGTACCCAACGACGATAAATGAAATTATAAGTACCAGAAGCAGTACGTACTTAAGTAATTTTGTGATAGAAGATATTTTAGTAGTAGGTATAAATAAAATTATAATGATTTCTGTTTTATATTTACTTCAATAACTCGTTAAAATAGATATATCAGATACAGAAAAATCTATTTAAAAGTTATAATTGTGGGAATAAATTCCGCTCGAGTAATTGTACTGCATTCAAAATTACATTAGTGTTAACTCAATCGGATTACAAAACCTGAGGCAAAGAAGAGAGAAAGAAGATTCATTTTTAAGCACTAGATTTAAATTATAGACAATTTATCTAACAATGTAAAATAACCATTTTATTAGGTTTTATCTGTTCACCCGACACGTGTCAAAAATACTTTTAAATTAGGAACACTGCATTGTAAACAGTATAATACGTTAGAGTAAAGATAGGAAGTTTTCCTAAAACTATATATTAGCAATGTTATGGCCAACCAACAGTAATAAAGTCTCCTACGAATAAACCGATCACTACCGTTATGCATCGTTTGATGTCCAGTAAACTAGCATCTTTAGAGGAGAAAGTAACGCTAAACAGTTCAAAATAATACGATAGGCTTAAGTGGATTGTTTCATTTATGGAAGAATAAAAAAATTAGGAATCAATCAACATTATGCATTAAGATTTTATTTAATTAATAGAACATAGTTATATATTAATTATTAATAGAGCACAGTAGGCCAGTCGTGGCGCAGGGGCACAAAGTGTGCCTGTAAATCGACTGGTTGTGGGTTCGATCTCCACTCGAGGAGATCAAATATAATATTTATTTACATTTATATTTTCATTTCTTCGCTCTGGTGTCGAGGGGAAAGCGCGGCGTTGAGTTCCGCCACTCAACACGAAGACTCCAGAAATTGGCGGAAAGTGGGGAACGGAGTGTCTTAACATTAAGTTCCCTTTACCTACCCTGCGGGATACAGCGTGAAGCTGAAAAAAAAATTTGAACATAGTTGTTCCAAAAGCTTAATTCAATACACATTCGAGAAATAAATAGTTTCTCAAATCACAACAAAAAACAAATTGTATTATATATAAATAAATGCATTTTATGTGGATTTATGTACAGTCTGTAAATAATAAAGGCTTTAGATGAGATAATATACTTTTATACGATATAATAAAATTGATAAATGACGTCACGATAGAGCAGTGACGTGTCAATTCAAATCCCATTTGCAGAAACGTTTATATTTGATATCTTAGGTACTTCTTTCGAATCTAATATATAATTAATTAGGCAGAGAGCGGCACTGGCACTTTCACCCAAAAGGAGAGGTATGTTTTAGCTCGTATACATATATGTCCGTTGCTTTGTTCGCTTGTACCCGTTAAACAAGTGATTTGTCTTGACGAGTGTTACTGGATATACACTTTTAAATTTATCTCAAAATATAAGATTACTATTTGATACTTTTCACGTAAAACTATATCGATACTTAGCATAGGTAAACTCCATTTAATATAAAAAAGTAACAATTTCATGACATAACAAAATAAGAGTGCAACGACACTGTGGACGAATATATCTACATACCTACATACAAATTGCAACGTTTAATAATAGGAACTTGGCATTACGTTAACAATATACATCGAAACAAACAAGTCCTTGGCAAAGAAAGTCGGGCGCGTCAGTCGATTTACGTGCGCAATATTGATAAATCAATGGTACCGGGATAAATACGGACAAACGTGCATATATCTAGATCATTATTCATAAATAGGTACATGTGAAGAGGGAACCTGGGAACCTAGAGTTAGGATAGCTACTCTGCTGCCTTGTTATCAGAGCAAAGAAATGAAAATATAAAATATACTTTCCTTTCTAAAATGCAATGGGTAAGTATATATGTATAAAATATATAATTTTAATTTTTAGTAACCTAGATTGTGAAGCTATTCTAAAACAGGGTTGTTGAGCCTAAATTTTCTAAAGCGAAAACGCAGTGACTTTAAATGTCGAACAGGTAAAGATAAAAAATAAAAGTTTTAAAAAGTGAAGAGGCCTCTATTGCGATGTGCACAATATACAAATCAACGTATATAGTATGGGAACCATAACAATTTTTATAAAATAACGTAATATTTTCGTTATTTATTTAACATTATTCGTTTTAAAATACGAGTAATCTGATAAGGTTATACAAAACCAAAGCAAAGTTGTATGGTAGAAAACAAAAGGACCAACCAACCATTCATATTAGAGGTATATCTAACAGTGGTTCAAAGGCCGAATATTGAAGTAATTTTTGTACAATAGGAGGACGTAATTGAAATGGTGACCTCGGCGGGACTCCGCTCGATTTATAAGTACCTACTTCATTAGAATAAATTCTACATATAGAGTAGTTATAATAGAATATTAGAGAATAAATAAATTTACTAAAAATAGGAAAAGCGACCACATAACTATAATAAAAAAATCTATACTAATATAATAAAGCAGAAGAGTTTGTTTGTTTACACTTTTTTTTGTTTTGTATGACAGCTACATTCTTCAGGAGTGCTTATAGGCTATATTAACATTGCGATGTAAGTCTTAGTTAGCCACAAATAATGAAATAACAGTAATAATGAACGCCATCGAATTGCTTTAATCACGTGCGCTGCAAAAATAGTTAAATATATGTCAGTAGATTGTATGACAAAAATATTAAATTTTATTACTTCTTAAAGTCCGCGACACTGTATATAAATAGGTCACAATAAGGTATTTAGTGACAAAAAATAATTGAAAATTGCAAGGTGGGTGATTTTTCATTGATTTTCACATGACACATATTAAAACTTACGAGCGTAAGTTACTTCATCATCAAGGAACTTTATAATGAAGATAAGCTTCGGCTTTTATACCATATAATTTGGAGATATACTTTTGAAGAAAGTATAAAACTACAATAATTCTACGTTCTGTTTACGGCAGCACGCCTAGGCTAGAGTCCAGCAGGGTGCGCCTTTACCATTAATGACGTCCTCACAAGGAGCCACGTAGTGCTTCCACTTTTTTAAAATTATGAAAACAAGTTGTTCAGGATTGAATATATAAATCTGTTGGGAAATTATAAAATAATATTATTATTATGTAGAATGCGGGCGAAACCGCGAGAGGATCGCTAGTGTACAATGTTAAAGTATTTTGGAATAATAAATGAAAATTAAAATATTTTTAATTCAAATTCCTCATCGAAGGTGTCTAACTTAAAAGATAACCCAATAAATTACCGTAAACAGAAATATGTATGAATATATAAGACAACAAGAAATGATTTCAGTCAGTCAGTTTCAGCATAAAAATGTGATTTCGTGGAACTTCACTTGTGATTTTGCTGTAAACTTTTCAATTTTATTTTAAGGAGTGCTAAGGATGTTGCATATTCATAGATTAAAAGAGCCTTATCTATAGCGTCTTTTCTCTTTTATTATACATTAATATTTTATTGGACACTACTTTCTACACGCAGTATTTGCAACTTTGAGGCATTGTCGTAATGTATATAACAGTATAATAAATTTTACGTAAATACCGAATTGGCAGTCGTAAACATTCAGCGGGATATGGTCGTCATAAAACGCGAGTTGTAGACTTAGTGTTGTGGTTATAAAATAGAAAAATATAGAAGGAAATATAATGAAGTAGAATATTATTATCACGCATGGAAAAAACACGAAGGAAAAACACAAATGGAGGTTATCTATACATGAATTATTTTGTATGATTTATCCAAAATCGTTAAACAGAAATAAAATTAATCACACACCTGTTTAAAATACTCCTATATTTTCTACAATAACTAATTTTGTCATAACTATCCTTACACTAGGATAATTTAAAAAATAGGTACTTCTATAAGATTGTTATAGAAGTAGTTTTCAATATTTAAGTAAGGTATTTTATATCTGATAAGATAAGATGTTTGATTTATAGTACAAATTAGAAATATTTTTAAGTTATATCAGATTTTGTTAAGTCATGGTTATAAGTAAAGTAAAATCGAGAGTTGAAACTTACGAATAAAATTAATAGACATTAATACTAAATTAGTCATCGTAAAATTCCTCTTAAAGTTTTATATATATACTCTAAAGAGTTTTAAAAACTTTCGTATGTGGCAGGTACGAATCGGGAGCCTATCAGGTATTCCTACACTCTGGTCAAGGTCGCGGGAAAGCGATGGATTGATGGATGTGAATAACAGGTCTGATCCGTGTGGAGATCCTTGGAGGAAGCTTATGTCCAAAAGTGGGTATTGGCTGTTGTTAGGATGATGAATCAATTTCTAATGTAGACGGAGAAAAAGCAACCATACTTCTATCAGGTATTCTTAAATTTAATTCTCTTAGTATATGAAGATTTATCAAAAGTATTAATACAAATATTTCAATAATATTTAGTAATAATTCAAAAACAAAACAGAAAAAATTTTGTATATGGGCCGAAGGTAAACTACTTATAGATAAGACCTTAGTTGAGGACAATTTACTCTGCCAATCTAAAGTAAACTTAATAAAATTCATTTCATTCAATTGCAAGGTTTTCAAGAAAAATACTACTCCTATACTTAATATTATAAAGCTGAAGGATTTGTTTATTTGAACGCACTAATCTCAGGAACTGCTAAATAAAATAATTATTACAAAATGATATGACGTTAAATGACGTTCAATTTGTATGACGATACTTATCCGCTATCTTTCACGTTGACGTGTTACCACGTAATGGTGGTTTAATATAACAAGTAGGCTGAATTATTACGGGACGTCACGTTTTGAAATTATATATGGAATGCACAGTGAATGAATGACGATGCTTTCTTTTAATATAAAAAGAAATTATTCAAAAATATAAAGGCAATATAAGAAAATATAAAAGTTTTAAATGATCTACGTCTTTAAAAAGGTAAAAAAAGGGAATAGAAATATTGTAAGAATGCTTTCTTCCGGTGCGCTGCTGGAATTATTGGTATTACATATGTATGACAAATTCTAAACGTTTTCACAAATATAAACTATGTTAATATACTTCATTATTTTAGTGATAGTACAATAAATACCTATTTTTATTTTATTATAAACTATACGAACTACTTTTTAAATATTTTTTTATGATTAAATTTTACTAAAAAATAACAAATGTCACGCACCTTATATTATATACATTAAACTATATTTATATAGAACGTAGATGAATCACTATCTGATAATTTATCAAGAAATGATTATCTATGATGATACAGCAGTGTAAATTCTGTTAGCATAAATAAAAAAATTAACAAATCTAAAATATTATTATGTCAGAATTAACCACGATATTCTTTACCTAATTTAAAAAAATTACATCTTACGTTCATTAATATCAGTTTTATAATTATAGTATTGTATTACTAAGCATTAGTCATAGATAACTTTAAAAAAAAAAAGAATGTATCCATACAGACGGTGTACGTGATCACGTACACGCTACCACGCTATTAGTTTACAATTGAATTAAACAAATTCACATAAAATTATAGAGAGGCGGAGTGGCACATTACAAATGAAAAAAATAAATAGTTATCTAAAGTGTCATAAAAGAACGTCCATATCCAATGATATGGACAAATAAACCAATATCGATAAAATTTGGCAGTAAATATATCCGATAATGGGTTACCCCCATTTTATAAGTTGAAGCAAAAATAACTTAAATAATCTTTCTTTTTTTGTAGAAAATTTAAAAAAAGAACCAAGTTACGTAAATTTATTAGATAATATTATAAATACACGACGGAAAGTGAGAAACGGAATAAGGTTCCCAGGTCTTAATAGGACAGGAGTGTCTTAACACTAGGTTCCTTCTGCCTACCCTGCTGTGTGCGGGATACAGCACGAAACTGAAAAAAATATAAATACACTTTTAACAAGAACAAATAAATAAGTAGTAGTACAATAGTTTTTTTTTTCAGTTTTCAAGCAAAACCACATGAAGACATACATAACTGTATTACAAAATACAATAAAAAAATTGTAATCCTCCATCACTACGTAAATTTAATAGTCCGATAAGGTACCTACGTAAGCGATAATTCGAACGTGAAACACTCCGCCGCCACCAGATAGATCATGACGTAGATAACTTATAGTCACAGATAAGCCCACGCACGCATCGTTTATAGTTTTACACTTACATATGTTTATAGGTTTATAGCAAAATTGTATAATAAACTCCAAATAGAGAGTCCTAATAATGTATGTTTGTTCTGCTTTCACGCAAAAACTACTGAACGCATTTAGATGAAACTTTACAATAATATATACTTAACAATAATATATGTAGCTGATACAACATAATAACACATATGCTACAATTTTTGTAAATGCGATTTTGTATAATATGGATAGAATAAAACAATAAGTTCAAGCGGGCGAAGCCGCGTTTAGCATGACAGTATATAAAAAAAGTTTGTTTGAATAACTCTCGTTTCTACTATTCTTTTGAACGTTATTATGTTTTAATTTTAATTAAGATCATTATCATATAAATTATATCTACATACTTAATAGCTTTTAAAGATAAAAAATATTTTTTGTCACATGATTTTAGCATGATTCTAAATGATCGTGTCGTATGTGTTAAATAAGTGAGGTTTACTCAAAATCAATCATTATTATCTATTAATTATTAGAATTTCTATAAATGCGGATATTTCGTGAAACTACGCTGTTATTATTCAAATAAATTTAATCCTTATCCAGATATGTTTATTGCCTTTACGTTTATTACCTTTCTTTTGAATACATCTTTGAAGTTTCCGGACTGAAAGAATTTTCATGTTATAATATTAATAAAAAAAAGTAACTTGCTGATTTTTACTAACGTACCATTCAACAAATAATCATAATATTGAAACATACAATATCAATTTCTGAATAAGGCAATTTTTTACTTTAAATTAATTCAAATGACTGTACCATTAAGACATCACCGCTAATACAAAGTTACGACTTTCGTACAAGTATTGTAGTTACGTACTAGGTACGTACATGAAAATGTGAAATACGATATAAACGATGGGAACGTCGTAAATCAAGCAATTAACACCGATAAACAGATGCGCCGCGACTGCCACGAGATATCACATGTGCGGAACAGCACGGCTGATGAGAAAACCACAATTGCACTTTGCTTATAAACTTACTATTCATATATTAATTTCGATGTATTATTATCTCTTTGACTACCCCGCTAGGGATAAAGCGTGAAGCTAAGTAAGTAAGTATATATTATTTTTTATATTTTCTATATGTAACATTTTTTTTCTCTGTCTTGGTTTCGTTTTTTAATGCTACTTAAATTAACTTAATATAACTGTTAAAATTAACAACATCAGTCTAAATCTCAAAGTGAAGAAAGCGGTATAACAAACAACTACTTAACGAAGTCATTATAGGTGCTGAATTTGTTATAGACATGCGTGACGTTTACCCACAGGTGAACGTGCTTTAGTCTATCTCGTCATCTTTTCAAAACTAAATTCTATTTTGTATAAATATTCATAAGCACAAAGTAAAATTTAAATTAATTAAAAATGTTATACTTAGCTAAATAGAAAAAAGGTGTTTATCAACACTAAGCTCTGATGCGTTCAGATAAGTGAAATAAAAAAAAAGCTAAATAAGTAATTTTTTGTTTTGTTTGTTTGTTTTAACATTACATAGGTACTTTAAGGCTAGTCGTAGAGCAGGAGCACACGTGTGTAAGTGTAAATACGACTGATTGTGGGTCCGATCCCCACTCGAGGAAAAGAAATATTTATATAAATTTATCTTTTCATTTTCTCGCTCTGGTGTAAAGGCGCGGCGTTGAGTTCTGCCACTCAACACGCAATGCCCCCTAAATTCGGCGACAAATGACGAACGAAGTGTCTTAACACTCGGTTAACTCTGCCCTACTGTGTGCGAGATACGGTGTGAAGCTGATTTATATAATTTTTTATTATTTAATTATATGTTTAATACGAAATATTACAACAGATGACCTTGGCACACCTCAACCGTTTAATCGTACCAAGCGTATGATTAATGACCTAAAAGTATTAGATGGTGTCACAGCCTGTAATAGAAGTGACACCGGACCTATGCACATGCCACGCCCTTCGCTATTGTAGCTGATCTAATTTCATTGTGTTTAAAAAACAACATAAGAATAATCTGTATAATTGTGTCTGATTTCATTATAATTGATCGAAATTGATCGTTATACTTCACTTCATTTTTTTTATAATATTAATTGTTTTATACAATTAATATGAACATTATACATATACAATTTTTCTCAAATGCTAATATGACGTATGCCTACATAATATTTAATTTTTAAACTGGTAACAGATAAAAACATTAATGTAAATATTAATCAATAAAAAATAAAAATAAATGTTGCCATTAATAATAAACATTAGTACATTATTAAGTAAGGGTTTCTGCTTACCATATCAAAGTAACCGGGAAAAAAAAATATTATATGCAATAATAATATCTTTAATGAACAAAGCAAACAAAGAGGTATTTTTGCAATTTGCTTAATACACTTAACTATTGAGAAAAAGGATAATAATATACACATCCTTGATTGATTAAGATAATTATTGAAGATATACCAACTAGTTTATCAGAATATTACCTATATATATTAAATATATTAAGAAAAACCAATAATTATAACAATATGTCGCTCAGAATTAGTAAAAACTTTAAAAAGAAAAAATATTATTATAGTATATTATACCTAAACTAACTTCATAACACAAAAATAGCCAAAAATCATAAGTATGTGATATGTATCATATTATTTTTTTAGTGGAAAAAGAGAACCTACCATCGTATCATTCTATTCTCCTCTTTTCATTCATTTTCGAGATTCGAACGTGGCAGAATGACGTCAATACCAATAAAATATAAAACAGTGTATAACATTAAATGAGTAAATATTTTTAAAATACATTTACTATAAGTGATATTTTATGGTCATACCTACATACGATAGCAAAATGTTCTTTTTATTTTATACCATTCTATTTCCATTGCAAATAGTGAACGTTTCCAGAAGTAATAAAACCGCAACACGTGTTATAACGACACATTGCATTATAAAATTTGATGTGCTGAAATTACAGCAATAAATAACGCGTAAAAATTCATAACGAGACCAGATACTAAATAAAACGGTCCATTGAAAGTGAATTGCTTTAGTTATAATAATGTCTTCATAAAAAGAGATCTAAGGTATCAGTGGAATATAACGATCTTATAGACTTGTATGTATGTAGTATTCATTATACAACGTCTTGGCTTTTCATGATTGACAAAGCCGTCGTCTTGACTGTAAACGGAATGATTGGGATTTCGATTCCCACTCAATCGAAATAATAATTTTAATTTTGCTCTAGTAATAAGACAAAATGCAGCGATCCATACGTAATGTCTCGTAGATCGATCGATGCGTGAGGGACGGAGTGTCCTAACACTAGTCTCTTTATGCCTACACTGCTATATGCGGGATATAGAAAATAAACTAAAAAAAATACCCACAAGAGTCTGATATCACGTCCTTAATCATGTACGGTGAGAATTATGGGCTTTAATTTTAAGCCATACGACAACATTATAGAACGCAACTCATAGATATCGATTATAGAGTATTTATTTAGATATCGATCAATTTTGTAACGTCTACACCAGTTTTAATATTTTTTTATTACGGGAGATTCTGTTTTTATGTATACAAACTATTCGCGCAGATAAGAAAAGGAAGTAGGCAGGTAGGGCCTAGTAAGGAGTCACTTTCTATCTTCTTCTTCTATTCAACCAAGAACAATACTCACTGAGTTATGAAATATATATTTTTAATTAAATTCTCTTCTACTAAGAGTGTAAGTTTAAAAAAAATACTAAATTTTTTACTCTTTTTCTGCCAAAAAAAATAATATAACAAACACAAATTTAAATCAGTATTGTTAGTAAATCACCAGCCCAGCTTCCGTCACATACCATTGTCAATGATAAGGCAACGACCTCAACTGTAATAGGCGAACATAAAAATACTACAATGCCACCACCACCTGGCGTACGAGAGAACTGTTACACAAATATACACCTACCATATATAGTTCATATAAATATGTATTCATGACGATAGGACAGAGATATAGTAGGTAAGGATCGTCACACAAAGTATAACCTACGGGTCTAAATATGGTGGTAAATTAGGAATATTTTTTTGTCTCTTTGTAAAGAATGCAAAATGATGATTTAATATTATAGAATAAAAAATATGTATTTGATCCTATTCGTGGCGCAGGGGCACAAAGTGTGACTGTAAAACCAATTGGTTGTGGGTTCGATCTCCACTCCAGGAGATGAAATATTTACTTAAATTTATATTTCCATATCTTCGCTCTGGTGTCGAGACAAAGGGCAGCGTTGAGTTCTGCCACTCCAATTTAATAATTTAATTCCTGAGAAATGCCTAATTCCTGAGAAGCTATCAGTACCAGTATCTAGCATGATGATATGCGAGATTGTATGTGCACATGCATCACAAGCTTAAACATTATCGGCAAAACAAACAAAATTATGACTCGATTTCTCCATAAAAGTGTACAGAGATAAAAAATATTATTATATTACAGAAAAATAGACGTGACTGTCCTTGTATTTGCAAGTTTGAGGCCAACAACCCACATTCATAATAATGAGAAATATCTCGTTGGAATCAATGAATCGTTATACCCCAAGATCCCAGCCCCGCCAGACCTACGTCATTTTAGCAAAGCTGGAATTTTTAGCATTATTAGTCCAATACGTAGTGAGGTTGACACTTTTTTAATGTATATTTATGAAACAATATCAATTTTTAAACAGATTTATTACAAAAATCACACTCTAATATATTTGCCATTATAATTTCTTCCCTTACATTTATTTACAATATACTAATGTTTTAATTCTCACATTAGTAATTCGTCTTGTCAACTTTGACAATACGATCACAGACTATATAGAAAACACACTACACACACATGGAGTATTTTGTCCTCACTCCCACGGAAGATTTATCGCGTCTGGGAGGATAATTGGCCCATCGGATTGGTCTGGCTGCTTATAATGGGTCTCTAAATAGTACCTTAAATAATATATGTAAAATTTAGGCTTCTAGCAAGCCGTATGACGTAGTTTGCCTCAATTTTAAACAACCTTTAGGGCGTCTGGCGGGAGTAAAGGCTCACGTAAGGGGTCTGGCAATAATGAATATCTATTTTTTACAATATTCTTAATAATATACTTTAATACGAGCCTTGCTACTTTAACATAGGTGGGCATGGTTTTTAGGTACTTTTCGTTTGAGCTACCTCTGAAAGGTCCCCACTTTCAAGTTAGTGAGTACGACCTCACTACGTATTGGACTAATAATGCTAAAAATTCCAGCTTTGCTAAAATGACGTAGGTCTGGCGGAGTTGGGATCTAGGACTATTAGTATCTATTATTATTTCAGATATTGTGACAGCTCGGTAATTTCAGTGTGGATGTTAATGTAATATTGTTGCAGTGTACGAAATTGCATTTTAATTATATAGATCGTAAAACATAGTTTATAGTCAATTTAGATGGACATTAAAGGATAGAATGCTATTTTAAAGGAAATTGTTGGTAATGAAAAAAATCATAACGCATTTTCATTAACTATATCTTAGAGAAATATTTTCCTTATTAGTGTTATATGAAAAAAGATATACATTTTCAATTATGTTAATAATTATTTATGGCTTTTTTGGTTTACTTGGGCCATTATTAGCGCACATTTGATCTCTAGTGTATTAAATTATTAAATACAATTGAGATACAAGACCTACAGTTTGTTGCTAGATAAATTTATCAACAAAAACGATGATATTTTACTACCAAATGATCCCGTATCACATAATTATGGATTTCACATTACACATATAGAAAAACAAACGTTACAATACTTGGTACTTTTGTATTATTAAAGAACAAACATTTAAACATACATTATATTAGTGAATAATATCCTTAATTGTATATAACATAAAATTAACATATTATACGGCCGTTAGTATCACGATGCGCGTGCGCACGGTAAACAGAGGGCCGCCATTTGTGGTCTGAGCGCAGTTAAACCCAAGCTTTGATGTACGGTGCGACTCAGGCGGCGTCTGTTTATATATGCACGAGTGGAATTCTCTTTTGATTCAGTGGCCTCAAGGCCGCAACTATTTTCTATAGTAATTCACGTGACTTGTTCCATTGGCCAATCGCATTTCGGTTTAACTACTTATTCAATACACGTACAGTATTAGTGAAAACGTTATATAATAGATACATATTAATATAGCAACGGAAATAGCTATATTTCCAAACAAATGTTTTTGTTTTACGGACGCCATTGTGACGCGGTTTGAAAAGTACTTTATGCAATAGTTATGTGTTTGATTCCCAATCGGATATTTATTAATTTTATAATATAAAAATTGTCTCGGTTGCTCCAGGTGAACTGTGCTATAACTTAACACATATCACTAAAATTGAATGATTTTTAACTTAACGCTGCGCTTTACCTTGTTACTAGAGCGAAATTAAAATATTAAATAATTCATTTCCTCGAATGGGAAACGAAGCCAGAACCGTCACACCGACCACAGCTACACGCTAGCGCTACGGCGCCACGACGACACTAGCGTAAGTCTGTAATAGTAATATACTGTAGTCAGAAATACTACAAGAAATAACTAAAAAGTCACCTTAGCAACTGCTGCTTCCAATCGTATTGCCTCCGATACATAAACGAATTACATTGTAGTGAATTACTTTGCCATATTATATTAGATAAGATGCGTATATAATATTATCGAGTGTAATATCGTATATCTCGATCTCAAGTAGAGGCGTATAATCAAACCGAGAGGTTGAGAGGGCGTGGAGGACGGCATGACCTATATAGCAGTAACGACGCCCGGAGGGACGGAATAGGCTGCAAACGAAGCGAATTTTATTCTGAGTACGCCTCTTGAATCTTTAGAGGTGACCTTTAAACATTTTAATATTATGTTATGAATAATTTCGTAATTTGCAAAGGCTTTTAAAAAATATACGAAATGTCTTTTAGAATTTTATGTTTTATGTCAACGATGAAATGGCGTTTCCATGAGATTTTATTAAATGGGCTATATACATTAAATTAATAAATAACTATAACATTTGAGCTATAAAATTATTATTATTAATTTTAAATTCGTTTTGTTTTAATTTTATTTTGTATTAGCTCTTTTTTGGACGGAATGGAGAGCTATGGCATTAGGTCCTTATTTTCATACCTCACAATACGTGAAAATCAACAAAAGAAACGCCCTTTTGTTTTATTTCTGTAAACAAAGTTTATTAAATCAGCTTCACGCTGTATCCCGCACACACCAGGGTAGGCAGAGGGAACCTAGTGTTAAGACACTCCGTTCCCCACTTTCTGCCGAATTCTGGAGGCATTGCGTGTTGAGTGGCAGAACTCAACGCCGCGCTTTGCCTCGACACCAGAGCGAAGAAATTGAAATATAAATTTAAGTAAATATTTCATCTCCTCGAGTAGGGATCGAACCCACAACCAGTCGGTTTTACAGTCACACTTCGTGCCGCTGCGCCACAACTGGCCTCAATAAAGTTTATTTGTAATATTATTATAATATAATAACATAAATAAATCTAGAATTATTTATTTATAAAACAAAAATTAGAAACAGTCGCAATCAAAGAGAATATTTTATATCGCCAACATAGGTACAATATTGAGCTGTTTTAATGGTCGCATTTAGGTCTCAATGCTAAAACATAATTTCGCGTTCCCCGCTTAGCAACTTCTCGACCTACTTCGAAGATTAAACTTAGTAAGCTAAGAAATTGAATAGAATATTCACTTTTGTACAAAAACTAGGCTAAGTTTTACTAAAATATATACATAACATTTATTAATGTTAATTATTACCAAGAGAAAAACAACAACTTAAATGTGAAACTTCATTTTATAACCTTAACAGATAAAAAGTATAATGTTATTTGAAAAAGGCTTTACATTTTTTCTTGTACAGCAGGACAGACTAGAGGGAGCGTAGTGTTGAAACACTGCCTTTCTAATTTCACAATAAAAACTTAAAATAATTATCAATAAATTAGCATTCATTTGATATAAAACCAAGCGACAAGTCTCTATTACCAAATTAAAATATCATGATTATTCTATTACATTGTCTCTACAAAAATAGATACTTCGACAAAAAAATATATAATGTAAATAGTCTTACCCGCTAATGGATCATACATATCAACATACAAAAAACTGTAAACATACTACCATATCATATCTGAAAAAACAAATTTGGCATTAACTAAATCAAGAGCAATTCTATTACAAGACGAAGATAGCTCTATATTAGACAAGCATATCGCATTAGTTTTTTGATTGAATGCGGATATAAAAATGTTCACAAAAAGATCGACATAACAAGTAGTTTTTAACCGACTTCAAAAAGAAGGAGATTATCAATTCGACTGATTTTTTTTAAATTATGATACATAAATTTGTCTTTTGTAATGCAATAGATGAAAATTACTTTGGTATATTTATTTAAGTAACTTTCACGATTAAAATATTTTTTTAGAGTAATGATCAAGTTCTAATTAATGTAAAACATTAAATGACAGTAAGTTCCGCTACATAATGCGCAATATTCTTCGCAAAAAATCTGCAAAATATTTTTTCTCTTATATGAAAAATATTGAGTGCACTCGGCAGAAATGCCTTCAAAGGCAAGCCGCTCCTTGTGGAACTGACAAAATTGACATTTACCTATTAGTGTTTTTATACATTCACAGTCTCCCATATACAGTATGGTAGGCACAGGGAACGTACTACGACATTCCATTCTACCACATTCCCCTCAACTTTCGAAACCTTGCTGAGCGTTGTCTTGTTATCAGTGCGAGGAAATGAAGATAAGATGCGAATTGTACCCAAAACCGTCACATTAACGCTAAAGTAAAACGCTAAAGTAAAGTAAAACGCTCCGCCACGATGGCTTCCTATTTTTCATAGATTCATAATAGCTTGCAAGTTAATATAAAGAATATTTTGATATCGATAGGATATGCGTGGATATAAAGAGTCCGTCCCTGAGATGGCATTAGATAGAAGCTGTACAATGAATCAGTTGCGCGTCGACACACCACAAAAAATGATAAGCGACCGCGTGCTTTCCCGATACTAGTTTTTTCCTTTGCACGATCAAGACAAAGAATATTTCTATTTTTTTCTCGTAAAGGAAGCTCATGGCACGTGATTCGAGTAACAAAAAATTTAAGATCCAATTCCGCATTTTTTTGTAACGATGCTATTGAAAAAAAATATGATTAAACATGTTGAACAACGTAAAAAATTTTTTACTAATAGAAAGGAACTTCATATTATAATAAAACAATCCAAGTAAGCCTCTTACTTACGCCACAACATCACAAGTCAACTAAATTAAAAAAATAATCTCAAGATAATAATAAAATGATTTACTTTGTGTTGCAACAACATACAGACATAATATAGACATTATGATATATGTATGGAATTCATTGGGGAATAGTGTTATTAAGATAAAAAAAACAAGAAAATAAGTTGGGCGTGGCGTACTACCGCACGTAGTCATTTATCCTCTGCGTTTACACCTTGCAAACTGGGTCAAGACAATTTCATAATGGAGGATATGTGCTGTTGAGAACAATAAAAAAAAGTTAATTAAGTCTAACTATCTAACGTATTTATACGTAGAAGGCACATTGACTACTGCTGTATTTTTGCTTATTCTTACCGCGTAGCAGATTATGTACAGATAACCTAATGTCAAGACACTCCATACTCCATTTTCAGCAAGAAATCAGGGCGGACCTCAACGCCGCTTTTCACTACATAAAGATAGAACCCACAACCATTTATATATAGATACTGTCCCACTATGTCGCGATGGTCATGCTATATTTTTTTAATAGAAAATAAAAGTCAAAAGAAACCTATTAAAGTACGCGTCAAGCAGCATAAAAATATTTTTACTGTTATCAAACATCAAATAAGTACCTTTCAAACACGCGATCTTACACGAATGGAACTTTATACTAAAATTATTATACCACAAGCAAATGTTTTAAGGAGCATTAACACGCGACAATTCGGAGGTTTAACAGTTATTATGAAATGTACTGGAATATTTTTTGACATAAATTAAAAAAATATATATTTCATCCCACATTGAAGACTGTATTGCTTGCAAGCATTCAAACGATCATTAATTTTTCATTTATTCATTTACATCATTACTTATCCATTATTTTCGTAATTAATTAAATTTTTTCGTAATTTTGTACAAAACATTCTAAAATTATTTTTTTCGTAATTTTGTACAAAACATTCTACTTATTTTATTCCTATTAAATCCTATCCTAATCCTAGTAGTTTTAATAAGCAAATTTTCTAAGCATCCATAACCTACATAAACAAAGTATCAACAACATATCAAAGAAAAAAAATCTAATACAAAATGTATAGAATAGCACTTCGAAAAGAGCTTCAAGGACATAAATGAAGCAGCAGTACGTGACACAAGTGTAAGAAGGCATCTGGCGTCGCAAAAAACAGCAGGAAAAGATCTCGTTACGGCCGAATGAGCTCCTATCGAACATGTTCGATGTGAATGGAATGGGGAGTTTTATTCAGGCTTTTTGTCCAACCCTTCGACCTTTGCTCGAATCAAAATTGGGTTTCAATTGACTTCAATGAAGGCAACCTTTGTGTATTACAAACGAAATGTAATGAAACAGGAGATGGTATTGGCAAAATAAAGGTATGCGACCGAAGTATTGAATGGTTTTGGCATGTGTTAAATGAGTGAATGAAAAAGATTTTTAGTCGTGCGTGATGTGTTGCCTTATTTACGGATAACTAGTATAATTTAAATTCCGAGGAGAGGTAAAAAAAACCACTAACCTAGTAGTTTAGAAATATTGAAAAAATTAACAAAAAATGCTTCATGTATAAGATCTGCATCAGACTTATGTTACATACCATAGACCTGTAGCTGATTCTTAAATTGATTAAAAAACAAATTACGTAAAAAAAAAATTGCACATCAAAACATTACAATTACGATATTTATATAACTAATATTTTTATAGAAAAAAAAACTAAACAACAAAAATGTTTGTAGAGAACAAATTGTTTGTAGAGATACTGGCGACACGCCAGCCACCAGTGTACAGAGGCCCCGGTTTATATTAAGCGGCCACTAGACAGTGACATTTCACACAAAAACATCAACAAAGCTACGTGAACTCTTGACTGGGATCCAGTTGGAACTGACTGTGGACGATAACGAGGACTCAGTGTCATGGACGTACGATAAAAAAAAACACTGACCAAGATCAATAACAATGTTTTTTGTTATATATAAAAAAAATACATTACTATATATTTACTTATTATACTTATATTATAGATTTTTATACCCGATAATGTTTGTTTTATTCCTGGTCATATTTAATTTTAGAATCTATATATTCAGCATATGCATGGTAGTTGGAAACAAACCGAATTTTTATTAGTTCTATGTACATATTTGCAATTGTATTAAAAATCAAAATATGTTAAAATTTTGCAAACAAAAACCAATATAGAAATAAATAAATGAAGATGCAGTTATAAATGAGAAGACGAAGAAGGAACAATCTCTTTCTATTATACCAGCAACAATTATTCAAGAACATTTTAAAATTATGTCTTGCTGAGAGTTTAAACGTCGTTTGCCTGAAAATGTACCTAATAAAGGTTTACTCGGTGCCACTTTCCAACACTGAAAGGCGTTTATAAAATATTATGAACTTATATAACGTGTTATATCAAAGGCAGTTAATAATAGACGTAGGTATAAGATAATTAAGAGATAGGAAATTGACTACACGGCAGACGCTAAGTGGAACTGTGATATGCCGACGTATTCTATTAATCGTGATCGCGTCAACTCTAAAAGATGTTGGGAAACATTATTCCCGACTTTGTCGTAACGAGGAACAGTTCAGTTTAGATTGGGATACGATAGTATAGGATAGGATCCAGATGGATACATCCGTGTGTAAGAAATATTGGCATTTATATCGTTGGAGCACAGCTTAAGTTCGATTATTACAAGCGGAGAGGCATCAACCAGGACAGTCTCGAGCAATTTGCCTATTGCCGAGTTCAATTATCGCCCCCCGCACTCATTACTGAATTAAGCCGAGAGCGACTGTAAATTTTGTGACGCCTCTGCTGCGCTACTAAATTGGAAGACTGATGACTATAACTAGTTGTTTCTCGAATAAACCAAAAAAAGAACTAAACTAAATATTACAAACATTGTATAACTAAACGGCCAGGTGGTGACAGCCCGATTAGCAAAGTAATACATTTATTAGAACCAATTAATATTTATAATACATATTATATTAATATGACGCTAACGCATTTCGGTCGGACGTGACTCATTAATCAAGAGAGTCGCGGCTATAAAATCCTCATTATCCATTCAAATTATCACCGTTGTAACTATTTAACTGTATCACTTTATTAATCTGTTAATTAAAGAAGTATCATACAAATATATATTTTTTTTATTTTCTTAAATTCAAAACATAACATTTAAAACGTTCATATTAACATAAAATCCAATGTAAATTTCATGTGTCAAGATAGCTTGTTTACGAGTCCAGGTGCTATAATTTATATTATCATTGTAAACATCGTAATGTGATAAGATTCGTCACTGTACTGTAATGTTGCTGAATAACAACTTTTCATATATTATATTTAGAGTTTTTTCATTGTTATAAAATATAGATATTAAAATGTAAATGTCTTTATATAGTAATAAACATAATAATAGTAAACACACAACAATAGTAATAAGCATAATAATTGAATTACTTACAATTCTGTAGTAATATGTATATCTTTTATATAAGTATGTGTAAGAAAGAACATTATCTTCAAACTCACCAGGCATAAAGTGCAACAGTGCAGCGGTAATGGGGTAGAGGCTGGGGCTGTACGTGATGTCGGGGCAGGCGTAACCGAGCACGGACACCACGCGGTCCGCGACCGCGCGACCCTTGCGGGTCAGGTGGTATCCGAGACAGTGAGTCGCTTCCACAAATGGTGGGAGCATGATCGGCTTGTCCGGCAGCTCCACAGTGCCGAACACCTGTTAACAAATAAGGATATTTTAAAATAAAATGTATGTAGGGTAAAATATAGAATATAGGGTAGAATATGAAATTAAGAATTTAAATCATTTTATTACGAGAACCTAAATTACCTACTAAAAATACTATACAAGTCCATTACTTATAATAAAAAACGTACAATTACTTGAACTAATAGCACTATAATTACTATGTGAAAGTAGAGAATCATATTAAATATATGCGCAGTAGGAAATATATAAGTTTCTTTTAATTCACTTATAGTTGCCACGTCAACCTAATACGTAAACATTTCCTTTTCGTCGTTTAAAATACCATTTCCCATTAATGCTTCACTGAATCTCGAGAGGCTGGTAAATTCAAGCATTTGTTACTTTAGTGAGGCCTACAAAATTTTAATGTCATTGCGTGTGTACTATATTAGCCAACATTTTAAACTTGTTATAATATAAACGACAGCTCATTGAAACGCTGTAGAAATTAAATTAATGAAATTATACAGTTCTTTTTAACATTTAATAAATTAAAACAAATGCCTGCCACAAAAAAAAAACAATGTATTATAGGTACCTATCACAAAGTTGAAAGAACCCAAAACCACATACATCTCCACAATAAATATTTGACTTCGCACGACTGGCGAGGCGTACAACAAACGTGCTGTACACACATTTCAATTACCGAAAAACTGCATACAATTAGTGAGTCGTGGAGAATTATAAAAATGAATATTTTTCTAAAAAAAGCGAGTCGTGCCTCGTATCCGTCGCGCAAATTGGTTTCATAAACACATTTAAATCAGTTATCCAATCTGCCGTCGACATATTCGCAAGTCCACTCGTGATTATCCACTTTACCGACAAGGTCGACTCCGTTGGCCCGCTCGTATAAATTATACATTTTCTCTAGAAACAGTCCCTACGCATACTCGCATAGCTAGAATGTGTGTTTGTTACATTTGCGTTTTTGTTATGAAAACAATAGAAAATGCATATATTGTTGTGTCAACGTATGAAAAGTATCCGACTGTAGATTATAGTTTTTTATTCAGTATCAAGCTGTATTACACACAAGAAACTTCCGTCCCTTACTTTCCGCCGAATTCTTGAGGCATCGAGAGTCGAGTGGCGGTACTGAACGCCGCACTTTGCCTGGTTACCAGAGCGAAGAAATCAAAATATTAAATATTTCATTATAGAAACATTCTTTTATTTTTGCTTTTGATCACAAACTGCAACATAAGGTTCAGATTCATATCACCAACTCTTACATAGATGGAGAATAGAGAGAGAGTGAACAATCCCTAGGATCCAAATGCAGCAATATGTCTGACACTGATTATGTTACTGATTAGGCCTCATGCCTAAAAATCCATTAAAACCGTTCTCACATCTTTTTAAAATTCAAAAATAGCTCAATTTTAAACACAAACAGTGTGCAATGAGCTAAAATCTTAGCAATATCATCGCAGAGCTGTTCAAACAGACGTTTTAGATCAATATTTTGTTGAACAACGATAAGATTATGTTTTCGTCGAGATGTTTTGTAAATTAACTAAAGACTTGAAGGAAAATTTTGCACTTTTTGGTTTAAACAAAATGACACGAAACACACAAATTTATTAAGGTCAAATAACTTGTAATGCTTGTAAACCAATTATAAAATTTGCACTGCTATAAAAGAAAAGTAAAACAGAAAATCTTTCAAAAGGGCAACAAGTATATAAACTGTATACGTCTAGACCATCAATTTATGCGCAGGACATACATCAATCAGCATAAGAGAATAATTATATGTAGTGAAACAATTTCCAACGTTAAATCTACGGGTTTGAATAATAACTTCCTTTGACTTGTAAATTGAATGCGCATATGGGAACCGAAGGGGAACCGAACCCACAACCTGTCGAGTTTACAGTCGCACGCCTGTGCCCCTGTGCCACTGGCCAATAACATCATGAGTTCGACGAACGCTAATCTCTGTGGAGATAAACAAATCTACCTTAACGTTCCCTTAAAAGGCCGTAAGTTGCGTAAATACAAGGAGCAGTGATCGACACTAGGTTTTTCAATGAATAGAATAGTAAATAATAAAAATAAGATGAAAACGGGCCGTTATCTCGAAGAGTCTGCATGCAGTTGGCTACGGGGTCAGCTAAATATATTTGTCGTCCATTTCGTCGACGTTAGATAGTAATAACCTTATTATACAGACAGAATTAATCCACCGCACTTAATTTTAGACTAAAATACAACGTTCCATAATAAAAAGTAATCTTTCAATAAAGATAGCGATTGCGATGACAATCATTTTTATTGCTGATGTTCATTGGACACGACAATTGACATGTGTTATAAATAGTACCCAGTTACTTACTAAATACCTAAAGGTAGAAATATATTTAAGGAAGTAGCCAGTAAAATATAAAAATAAATTTAAAATAAAGTTTAAACTAAAGTCTTGGTTATTTATTTGGTAATATATTAATTATGGCGACATTATAATCACAAACAAAATATATTTAAAAGAGCAAAATTAAAAACAAGTACCTACCTACTTACCTACTAATCAATTAAAGTAGTTGAGGTAAATATTTTGCTATTTATTTATAATATGTATATGTTTTAGGTTCATCTGTAATTAGCAGGCTATCACTATTTTCCGCCCAATTTTCGATACGTTGCGTGTTGAATGACGAAACTTCTTTCCAGAACTAAGAAATTAAAATAATTCCTTCCAAAGAGTGGAAATCAAACCCACAACCGTCGCGGTTACAGTCAGAATTGGTGCCATTTTATGTCACGACACAAACAAGTAAATAGGAAAAAAAAGTTTACAAATCATAAAATCATATCAATGAACTAGAACAATAAGAAAGTGAGTTATACTTTAAGATAAATAAAGTAATTCGCTGTCATCTGATCATCGCAGTCAGTAGTTAGTATTAGCGTATCGTCCTTGCCACTTAAGGCCACTTATAAGTTGCATGCAACTACTAAGAATAATAAATTATAATTAAATACATAGTTTTCTCTAAGTAAACTAACATCATATTCTATTTAAATTGTTTTATTTTTATTTTTCATGTCAATACCTTTAAAACACCTATCCACGCTGTATACCGCACATAGTACAAGGATACCTAAGACGCTCTGTCCCCATTAAGACACTTCCGTTCGACACCTTCCGCCGAATTTTTATGGCATTGCGTGTTAAGTGGTGGAACTGAACGCCGCGCTTTGCCTTGTTATCAGAGCAAGGAAATTAAAATATTAAATGTTTCATTCCCCACGTAGTGATCGAACCCATAACTACGGCAGTATAAACTATAAAACATAAATTATAAAATTGCAAAGATAAAACCCTAAATTATAACACAACAACAATCTTACTCTGCCACTGTACCACTGCACTGTTCCTATAAAAATTCTGTCTGGACTTTTAAGAACTTGTTTTAAGATAATTACTATGTTCGGCCTTGGCTTCTAAAAATAGCTTGATGCACGTCAGGAAATTCTTATATACGAAAAACGATGGGAGTTGCATTGTGTCGTGAACCATGAAAACGTTTTCATCTTTCGTATGAAAAATAATCGGACCAGGGGGTCAGAAATTACTTTGAATGTTTCAATAATATAATATAAAGTGCTACGTTGAGTTCCACCAGTAAACACGTAATGTTGCGTATTCGGATATAAAGGAAGGAATCTTGAAATCGGGTTCTCTGCCTGTTATATAATTTTATGTTAACACAATGAAAAGATGTAGCATTTATACATCAATTTTGCTGCATTTTGTTCGAAATTTGCCGCACAGAACATATAAGGTACCTTCCAGTTGTGAAATTTGCACGAAGTGAGAACTTACAAATAAAGGAAAAATCTGAAAATTAAAAATTGATAGTCACTATGTAAAAAAGAAATGGGTGAATATGCCTGCAGAGTTAAGTTTGTCAACATGTTTAGGTTATACTTCCCGCACCGACTTAAAATCCTTAAATAGGTACGAAAGCCTAGGTGGGCGAGGCTGACTCGCACTTAACCATTTTTTTTGTGTTTAACAATTATCACAATATTTTACATTAAACTAATTCCTTATTACACTTAACTCAAGACCAAACAATTTTAAGCGATCAGATCAATTATCATATTCTTGGCAATTATTCGGGAGTTGTTACGACAGCGGAACAGATGAAGATATAAATAATATTATTGTGATACCTATACTATATATTCTATACATAACGTGTGCTGTTTATTATTATGAAGCAATTATAATCTTTGATCAAATCAACGTCCAAATGTCTATTGTAAAGCATGTGAGATGAACATTTTATTCTAGCTTCACTCTTTTAGGGTAGGCACAAGTAATCTAGTATTAAGACACTCGGTCCCCACTTTCCGATTAAATTCCAAAAGTGGTGGCTGTCACTCAATGCTGCACTTCATCGTCTGGAACAGCTGGGGAATGAAAATAATCAAGTAGGTCCGAGCAGATAACCATCGCGTTTACAGTCATACGTTGACCCACAGCGCCACGACGGCCTCTAAAATGTTACCTTAAAGTTAACCGTTTTAATTTAATAGTTTGTCATGATATAATAGAACTGAACAATAATATATTGGAAAAAGAAATATTTCAGTAAATATTATTTTTAATTGTAGGATGACATCAACAATGTTTTTAATATATAAATATCTAAATTTCTTCATACATATCAACTAAAACTAGTCTTACATTATAAGATAGCAGCTTTCAGTCATAGCTTTGCTGTTGCAAATGCATTCAACCTTGACGGTGGATAAGAACGACCATATTGAGTGCCTCTCAACGCATGTTCTGATAATAACTTTGATCTGAATATTGCACTACATGTTGTTCTAGTATTTATAATTTAGTAAAACTAGGTTATATAATATATAGGCAAATAGCAGGCTAGGAAGACGTAATCTGTGGATCTAGGGTAAAAAATAAAGACACTCCGTTCCCATTAAAAACTTACGATCCCCACTTCGACCAATTACTATGGAAAGTAATGATAAATAAATAATAGCCAACTTGCAACGCAATTTACTTAAACTTTGTTTCGCACACGTATTCGTGATTATAAACAACGTAAACAGTTCGATTATAGAGTACGTGGACAATGAGCACGTGGGCGAAGCTTAGGTTCTAATTAGTGCGGACACAACCTCGACGCGACCCCTTGACACCGCCAATCAAACGGCTAATTGAATAAAATGGACCGACCGAATTGCGAATTTGATATGCCTTTTATTTTGAAGTAGGGAAGCCTTGTTAAGAAATCGACAAGTATTAATAGACTAACCGTTCATTTGGTCGAATGTTTTCTATCAAATGTAGTAATGTAATAAATCCTGTTACCTTTCACGAATTGAATAAACTTTCAATATTTGATAAAGTGCTCCATAGATAGACACAATATGAAGTAGGTGAAATAAATAGTGGAAGAGTAACCTAAATTAAGTAACTTATAAGTCTTTTATTTTGGAAATAAATATATATACATTAATTTATTTTTCTGTTAACATTACGAAAAGGGAAACATAATTACGATAAAATAAATAACAGTATCTTCATATAGCAACAAAAAATAATGTATTTTTGCATTTAAACAGAGTAAATAAATACATTGCCGCTATTCCCTCACGGATAAGATCGATGATACTATTTTTGGCACAGCAAATCCACAAGGCGGATTCCGTTGGAAATAACTTTGTGTTTTACCACAGAGCTGTAAATCTTTCGCGGTCGAATATCGATTGCGAAACGCTTATGTTATTGGGTATTGGGTTTAATTTTAGTTTTTTTGTTTGTTTTTCTGTTCACATTTAAAAATAATTGAATGAAGAAACATGTAATTGTTGGAAAGGACCTAATAGGTTAGGATCTTAGAACGTGTGCAATTTTTTAAGCGGTCGAACGTCAAGTAGGTCAAAATAGCGTTGAAGATTTTCTTAAACATCTTCTTATACGCCGATTAATAATTAATCTAGGTGAAACTAATCAAGGGAGTGATAAAAGAAGAATATCTAAAATAGCCTATCTATTTTAGGTATTTTTTTTCTAGCCTATATAATGTCACAAGAACATATGTTTAATAACTTCAAAGCCAAGTAGCATAGGTTCTAAGCGTAAACTCGTGAGTGACAGTTGAATAAGCAGTAGAACAAGTTACTGTAGCAAAAAACAAGGTCCCGACGTGATTTACATAAACATAAATAGTTAGCTCAGGCTGGGCTGCGCGTGCGGCTTGTGATCATATTTGAAAAATCTATGTGAAATATATAGAAAAAGGAAAATAAGTAAATAACTTGGATAATTAATATATAATTGATATCATTAAAAGAACACAATATTTAAGTGAATCTATATTTTTTTCACGCTTTATCTCCCATACAGTATGGGCAGGCAGAGGAAACGTGGTGTTAAGGATACTCTATTTCCCACTTTCCGCCGAATTTTTCGAGGCATTGTATGTTGAGTTGCGGAAATCAACACCGGGCTTTTGCCTTGGTGCTAAACCGAAGAATTGAAAATATTAATAATAAATAATAATTCATTCCCTCGAGTGGGGGGGATCCTATCCAAAACGCTCGCGTTACATTCATAGCCTTGGGCCTCTGCGCCACGACTGCCCTTAAAGAATGATAAAAATACTTCCATTATTTTAAAAAGTTACTTTGATCTACAAACAATACTCAATTTACATAAAATAAGAAATCGTACCAAGATTAGAAATTGCTGCTCCTTTTGGATACTGCCCAAAACCCTGTCACAATGTGCAATAAGCGTATGGTCCTAAATACCTAAACGTTAGATAAAATAACTTTCAAACATTTCAAAAACTATCTTCTTTCAGTGGAACATTCCGATACCACTCTCCTACCAAAACAAATAAATAACATAGAAAATTCCACTGTTCCAATTCGATAGAGCAAATCATATAAAAGCACGTACATACATACATACAAATATACATATCTACTAAAATAATACGTAATATTATGAGAAAGGACAATTTCCGTATCAGCGGCAGGCGCTGTAAACAGTTCTGACTCGATAACCCCGGGGAGTCGCGCTTGTTTACCGTGCATGTTTGATTGATAGTGATTAAGTAACATATCACCCAACGTCTGGGGGTTATCTTTAATTATTGAATGCACTATTCGAATGTTAACAGTTTGTGCATCTCGTTCACGCGTGTGTAGAAAATGAAATTTATAATGTTTAGATAACGTGGGGAATGGAAGTATTCATGGGGAACGTAGCGTCTTATGTAGGTTCCAGCGTGAAGCTCAAGATGATTTTATCAAATCGCTATAACACTAAATTGGGCGGAAAATTGGAAACGATGCGTTTTAGCATTAAGTTCCCTCTACCGTACTGAGGGAATTAAAACGTTAAGCTACTTTTGCAGTTTACATGCTACAACCATTTCAATCTACTATTTCTTACAATACAATGTGTTTGTGTATTTGAACAAATAATTTAGAGTCAAATATTTTATCAAAATTTTAAACATGTCTTGGAACTGTCTCAATTCAACATACAATATTATCTAGTATAAAAAATGTAAACATAATTACTGTAAAGTTAATCTACAATAACTCCACCAAACCAACTGGTAAATCATGTGAAATATACATTAAGATTTATTAAAGGATTAAACAATTGATAATTTACATTTTTAATAGGTTTTCACACATCCAGAATTTACTTTATGCTTAAATTATTATGTTTTTTTCCTTTCAGATCACGTTTTGCAATCACGACAAGTTTTTGCTTGTATATTTATGATATAGCGAAAAACATTTATTTTTAATGATATCTTTCCATTCCATTGTTCTTATTTTTAAGTTCAGAATTCTACGTGAATAAACATAATTTTCTACAACGAAATGGACTGCTAAAATTAATGAGCCTTAGATCAATATTTCTGACATATCAAACGGTGGAAGTCCTCAATTTTAATTTAGATTCAAAAACTACTGAATGAAATTGTTTTTTTAGTGTCACGATGTTATAAACAGTTCTGAGTTCAATTAGCATTCGGGGGACGTTCACATGGGTATATATATATGTTCATCTCCAAATTACAGAGAGATCATGTACCTAAAATGTTAGATTTTCGCGATTACTACGTCAGATCACGTATATTTAATATTATACACTTTTTGGAACTGTAGTCACGGGCAGACCACCTAACCACACACACTGCTAAATGGTGACCACAGACTACTGCCAAAGTGGTCGAAACATGGGGATTCCAAAAATACTAAATATACGATCATTCAGCTTATGTACCCCGGAAGATTGGTCAGTTTGAAAATGACCTACAAAATAAAAACTGATACACATATATAATTTTGGCAAGCAGTCGCCAGAACAGCTCGACCTAATAAAAGGGTGTATGTGTAGGAAGATAGATCATTACGTAACGCACAATGTACTCGAACGCGGACACGAGCGCTGGTCCAGGGATCGTTGCACAACGGCGCATAGCTTTAAATAAATTGAATATGAAGCATCTTATTATTGACGACTTCCGCGACGTGGTGGCATTGTTTGTAAAAATACCATCAATATAGATACTTTGTCTAATATGTAGATTTCTCCTAAATTAAGATCTAAGTAAACGAAATTTCATATTTCAACATCTACTTTCAAGATATTACAAAATATGTAAGTAAATAGCATATAATATAGGTACATACAATAATAAAATCTTTGATACTAAACATATACATACTGTAAAAAATAAGATTTTAACATTTCTAAAGAAACGAGTATGTAAATCATCGTACCAGTCAATAGCGGTTGTGCCAAAACAATAAATTACAGCACAAGTCGATAGATTCTAATTGCACCTTTTTCAAGTGCAGTCGCAAGTAAACAACAATGCATATCTCATAACAAATAGGACATTTTAAATGGAAATATTTTAAATTTTAAAGGATTTATATCTTTAGGCAATTTAAAATACATTTTGTAATTTAAGCTAATTCGAACACTCTACAGTACTCCATAGTCTTCTGTTTCCAGGTTAAATAAGCTGGCGTATGTCTGACAGTTACTAGTTACAATTATTAAATAATGCTTTGAAAAAATTTACCAAGTCTTAAAATTACTTATCAGATATAAAAGTCACAATAACATATACAAGCTATCGTGGCGCAGAGGCACATCAATTAACTGCAAACGCGACGGCTCTAAGTTCGATTCCTATTTTTGGGAGTGAATTGTTTTTATTTAATGGTTCTTGTAAGAAGACAAAGTTCCGTTACTGTCTATTGTCTCGAAAGTCAGGTAAAAAGTGGGGTATCTTAACATTCAAGTTTCATTGACTCTACCTTTCTATACGCCTAAAACAGCGTGAAACTATAAAAATAAATAGTAAGTCACTAAAACAACTGTGCACACTAAAAACAAAGCATCTACGAGTATTTATAATATTTTTCATTCAGTAAAATTTGCATTATTACAAACGCAAGAAACGTTTACACCATGACATCATACACACTGTTATTTTATTATTTATCGCCTCCTATATATAAACAAATAAATGTTTATAATATATTATTTACAATAACATATATATAACATATACAGTAGCGGAGAAAATAATTCTATGTTGTAAATTAACTTAAAAGTGAAACATCACACGCAATTGAAGCACCTATTATCATGAGTTTTCGATAAAAACGAAGTAAATAAGTCGTAAATTTGCTATAAATATGCAGATATTGAGGCTTGTGAAAAGTATGTCTTTGAAATATGTTCGTATGTTTCTGTATAATTACATTTTCTAGGCAGTACTTACCATATATTAGTAAGTACCAATAGTAAGGTATAAGTAGTGGAAAAACATGAAACAGGCTTTAAGTCCATCACGAATTCGACTTTTAGTTCCGGAGCAATTTGTGAAGAAATCAATAAAAACAATAGACATGAAATTTAGCATACATGCTTGGAAGGCTTCGTCGTACTTAAAATTAAATCATCGTACTTAAAATTATTATTTTACACAAAATGAAGTAGCTCAAAAGATTCACAAGGTAAGAAAATATCATAATTTTTATACTTTAGATAAATAAATGACGACTCTGAGTAAAAAAGTAGTTATTCTATAAAAAATATATAATTAGCAATTATGTAGCACGTTTCAGTAACGTGCGCGCGGTCATATCTTAACGGTATCATAATTATTAAATGAGGTAAACAACGCTTCGTACGGTCGGATGTTGGAGAGTGCACCTTCTTGATGCTTCAGAATTTACATGATATTAAGGGAACAAAAAATATTAACAATCAAGTTATGGCTTTAATGTCAAAGGGAAGACTAAATATATAATGTAGTACAATTTTGTTTTTAATGTACAGAAAACAGATTTAATTTTTTTTTAGCTTCAATTCGCCGTATCCCGCACATAGCAGAATAGGCAAGGTAATCTAGTGCAAAGACTGGGTGTCTTGTCCCTATTTTCCGAATTCAACCCCGTCTTTGTGCCTGAGCAAAGAAATGATAAAATTAGTAAATAATTCGATTGTGAGTTCATTCCCCTGAGTGGGCATTGAACCCACAACAATCGCAATACAGACATATCCATGTGCCAATGCGCCACGAATGTTCTTCTTTTAGCACGCTTTTATTAGGTCAAGCTGTAACAAACTTAGTAAAAAATCTAAGAATCTGAATTTGAACCTCTTGCAATAGTTATAGGCTCATGAAACTTGGCAGTGATACGTAACATTGTGACAATACAATACTATTCTACCAACGGGATGGAACCTGAAATGTAATTTTGGAACTCTTCAGAGGTTACTAGTTTAGACTCACATAATTTATAGTTCTGCACATATTCTATAGCGCTTGTATCATTTGGTGTACAAAATATATTAACATGATTCTCCTATTGTGTAATATTTTTTCTTTTTTTACCGTACAACACTTCACACTTTGTGTATTCTCCTTTACACTTCGTGTTCGACGAAGAGATTAGTGTTCAACTGGCACGATCGAAACGCCTTAATCAAGAATCAGAACAGAACAAACTTTTAAGCACGAAAAAAACTATTTTATTAAACAAAGTGACAATATTGGTGAACTTATTTGAAAAAATGTTTGGGCTAATTTTATCAGATTATTTATTAATCGTTAAATAAATAATTATAAATAAAGATCAGATCGGACCGTAGGGCCAACGAACTGCGAAGTTCAATTAGCCAGAATGTCATTGCGTAAATTTTATTAGATCGTGCAGCGGGTACACGTTTTGCCATTTACAGTGATTGTGTTCTAAAATTATTATGTATATACCTATATTATTATTAAATATAAAAATATAGATATATACATAGAAATTTCATATTAATATAATTCACTAATTTGCTTCAAAAATAACTTTTTTCGCATCAAATAGTCAAATTAACAAGTATTTTGAATTCCTACAATTTTTTTGAAATGGCTGAAGCTTTAGTTTTCAATGCATAGATATTGTATTTAAAATAATGTTATTAGATAACTAAAGTAATTCAGAATAGAATCCGCGAACGGGTCGCTAGTTGTAAATAAAATAAAAACTCTTTTCTTTGAAATAAGAAAATCTCGAATCGATTTTCTATATCGCATGAAGAATCGATATCCGCCGAAAACTGGGGAAAACGCACAAGCTATTAGACACGACCTAATCAATATGATAATCTTAATAAAAAGAAACTATAATTACATTTAATGTAATTGCAAACAGCTCTATTACTAGAGATGTTGCAATAGTTGCTGCGATAAAAGACCCTTTGTAATGCAAATCAGTCTAACTACTCATAGGTAGTTACCCCGTTTTATAACCATCCTGTACATTGTTTATTGCTTTGTATGAATTATAGCATGCTGTCTGGTTTAATTCAGAGTTCCTCATATAATAAACCGATGCAGATGCAAGACTAAAATTACCTTCAAATATAGTTAGTACTCTAAATCAACATTTTATTAGAGTATTAGTAAAATAATTGGGGACAACAGAAGCTTTTCAATTGCAGTACATTCAAGGTTATTGAATTAGTTGTATGTGAAACCTCGCGAGTGCAGGAAATGCCTGTTTGTTCCTCGATCGACTTCCTGTCATCGATTTAACGCTTAGTCACAACCCGCCGTCATTTCAAAGCCAAGGTACTAATCTCGATCAGCTGTTCCGTCAAGGACAAAATTACTGGAGCGTATATTACTCAATAATATTTTCTTGTCGTTTTTGATATTGTGACCAGTATTTTGTGTGTGACCACAAAGTATGTCTGTAAAATTGACTGGTTGTGGGTTTCATCCCCACTCGAGGATATGAAATTTATTTATATGTATAGTTCCATTTCTTCGCTCTGGTGTCGAAGCAAAGCGCGGCGTTGAGTTCCGCCACTCAACAAGCAAGAGTTGGGACGAAATTGGGGAACGAAGTGACTTAACACTAGATTCCCTCTGCCTACCTTGCTGCGTGTGGGATACAGCGTGAAGCTGATTTGATTTGAATGTTTTCTTGTTTGAATTTAAGAAGTTTATTTCTAGAGACAAAAATATTAACAAAGCAGTCCGCGAAACACTGAATCATCAGTAAAACTGTACAAGATTGAGTTCGCGAATTGCAATACAGAATGTAAAATAAAAGTAATCCCGCCCGCGCACGTGACCACACTGTAGGTGAGAAAAGCAAAGTGTACATCTATTTTTGGACTTGGCTCGTGGCCACTGCGCGCGCGCAATGCTATGTTAGTCAATAATACGGCTGTCGTGAATTTTATATAACATTAATGTTTGGCGATTTCTATGTAAGCGAAGGGATGTCACGTGTTAAGATGGAACACATCAACAAAGACACATTAAAACATTAAAGACAAAACTGTTCATTAAGTTGAGACGCAGCTACGTTATTGTTATAGGTCATGACTATTATATCACTGCGTCACACAAGGTTGATGTAAAATGCGTTGATTGATGACGAAGGTTTAATTGTTGCCGCAACTGCCAATATTGCTTTAAGCCAATGTTATATAGCAATATTAAAATAATCAACGAACTCGAGAAACGCGATAAAATTCCATTCATCGAATATATGAAGTGGAGTCCTTGAATGGCACTCGCGAAAATGATAAAATAACTGCATTTCTATATATATATTATATAAACAATTTAACGCATTATACAGTTATTTCAAACGCACACCATCTGTGTTCTATATATGTGAATGAAAAAAAAAACATACATGTGCTTTATAAGTTTAACAAAATATACCTATTAGAAATGTATTTTTAAGTAATTGGATTTGAACTGTCACTTCTTGGATGTCGTCTGATAGTCTGCTTTTGACAAATATTAATATTTTAAGATTCATGCTGTATGCTGCGTACAACTAGGTAGGGAGTAGCTGACTCTCTACCCAATTTTCGAGACTTTGCGGCGGAATTTAACATTGAGCGGCGGAACTTAACACCGTGCTTTGTCTCGTTATTTGAATTCGCAAAATAATATATTTTTTTTTAATAATGAAAATGTTGCAATATCAATATAGATTGAGCGGCATAAGCGTGTGATTTACGTTTTATTATGCTATAAAATATGGTAAATTATTACAACTAAGCCATAGATTATAGATTTAAACTAGCTTTACTTTGTTTGCGGCTCATTGTTAGTTAAAAAAAAGTTAAAAAAATATTTTTTTTTACTTAAAAATTACTTAAATTGTTAGTTAAAAAAAAGTTAAAAAAATATTTTTTTTTACATTTTTAAAGTATTATTCCACACTTAGGAAAAAAATTACTTATTTAGAAAACGTATAAAAATTTTAACGTAGCGGGACTCGAACCCGCGCCACCCGGGAACCGACCAGGCGCTCTAACCACTAAGCCATACGTTCTCATCAAGCTACGTCGAAATTTTTATACTCTTGTTTACATTTCTGCTACTATATTAATAATATTATTGATAATTACTAAGAGTCTGGCAAGAGAAAATGCTATTTATAAATTATTTTTTACATTTTTAAAGTGTTCCACACTTAGGAAAGAAAAATACTTATTTAGAAAACGTATATAAATTATACAAAAAACATATTCTTTAATTTAATATTAGATAGTTAACTCAATTTTAAAAAAATATATCAAAAGTAAATTGAAATTGCAAATTGCACTTAATTTATAGCGGGTCGTTTTTTTACTTTATTAATAAATTAAAATCTTGTTCTTGAGGCCGGTCGTGGCGCAGCGGCACGAGGTGTGACTGCAAAACCGACTGGTTGTGGGTTCGATCCCCACTCGAGGAGATGAAATATTTACTTAAATTTATATTTCCATTTCTTCGCTCTGGTGTCGAGGTTAAGCGCGGCGTTGAGTTCTGCCACTCAACACGCAATGCCTCCAGAATTCGGCAGAAAGTGGGGAACGGAGTGTCTTAACACTAGGTTCCCTCTGCCTACCCTGCTGTGTGCGGGATACAGCGTGAAGCTGATTTTTTTTTTTTAAATCTTGTTCCGATCACATGGATTGTCTCAACTGTACGTGTAATCGGATTTCGTATAATGGTATTACAGGGGGGAAGGACACACTCCTTAGTGAAGTCGTCTGTAGAATACAAGTATGGACTAATCTTGGGGATTAAAAAAGTCGTCGGAAAGTATAATTGGTGAAGTTAACAAACTTAAATGTGCACTCATTTTGTATAAAATAAACTACAACTATAGATTTGTAATGTTTTTTTTCCAAATAAGTTCTCTTGACAGACGGACAACAAAGTGATCCTATAAGAGTTTCGTTTTTTCCTTTTCAAGTATGGAACCCTTAAAATAAATAAAATACAGTTTGAGGCCTTTGTGGCACTGCGGCATAGCGTTTGACTATAAACCCGACGGTTATGAGTTTGATTCTTACTAGACGGAATAAGATAGTTCATTTTCTCGCTCTGGCAACATGATAAAGCACGGCGTTGAATTTCGCCACAAACACGTAATGTCCCAGAAATTGGGCCGGTTCCCTCTGCCTATCCTGCTATATGCGGGAAACAGCAAAAAAATGATTGCTTTCAATAAATATAATGGTTCATTTAAATATGACAGAATATTCTAGAAACACAACATTAACAATAAAAACGTGGGCGAACGTTGAAAGGCTGTATATGTAAGTAAATAATACACCTAAACATATTACGAAAGAACAACGATCTATGCGATAATATAACATTGTAGATTGAATACAACATAGGTATTTATTATATAATGTAAATTAAATATGAAAGACATGGTAGAATTAGTGGATATAAGGAATTAGTAGATATAAGGTCTCTAATGAGTTATGCTGTTAAAATTCTAAATTTATATTAAAAATGTTTATAATTTTTTATTGTAATTTTACAATTGAAGCTATTTTTACCTATTTATAAACTTTATGAACACTGGTATTATAACACAGTTGCTTATCAACCATAAGTCCTCAAAAAAAAAAGAAACAAAATAAAACAGTTATTTCTAGGGTTCCGCACCCTTTTAAGGAAAAGGAACCTTATAAGATCAGTTTGTTGTCCGTCTGTCTGTCAAAAGCTTTTGTATCGCAAAAAACGCGTATTTCGATGCTATAAGAGAATCAAATTAATAGGGTACTTCCGGTTGACCTAGAATTATGAAATTTGACAGCTAACATTTATAGGTAGTACTAGTTCAGAAAACTATACATTACTATAGATTTGTGTTTAAATCTTAAGAATTGGCATTAAAGCCGCTAAGTTCAAATGAGGCATCAGAAGGGCTCTGGCTAAGCTAAGCTTGACTTTCAGAAAAAGTTTGAGACCACCATTTATACGGAACCGTCGGTGGCCGAGCCCGTCTCGCGTTTGTCCATTTTTTTTAAATAAATATGTATAATATCTAAATAGAGGTACATAATTTTCATTCATTACATTATGTAAAGCCTTGAGAATACATTATAATTATTAAACGAGAGTTCGACATACCTCTAGGTCAAGGCGCGTAAGTCGTTGGCATCACACCAGATGGGTGCACCACTGACAAGTGATTTCAATCCGACATATATTTCAAAACAACAGACATACCGACCATATGGAAAATAACTATTTTCTTTGTTGTCTATTTTGCAATGAGCGCAAGGCCAATAGTATAAAATGTTTGACATAAAGACAAACTGTTCATTATAGGCTCTGCATAAACTCGCATAATAATTAAAATACACGTATGTGTTCGAGACCGTCGTGCGCACAAGCGTGCGACAGTAAGCGCGACGCTAACTATTTTATATTTCCTCACTTTGGCAACGAGGCCAAGCACGGCGTTGGGTTCCGCCACTCAGCAATGCCTCGATATTTGTCTTAATGAAAACGGATTGTATCAGCACTGGGTGAGAACCTGGAATTATCTCGGCCTACCCATACCCATCAGGGTAATTAATTTACTTATTACCTAACAATATAGGCAATGATGGTACAGCGGCACAACGTCTAACTGTGAACGCGACAATTGTGGGTTCGGGTCACACTAGGGACGAATTATTTGCATTTCCTCATCCTGGTAAGAAGACAATCCACGTCTTTGAGTTCCGCCACTCTACAGGCAATGGTTTGAAATTTGGGCAGAAAATGGAGAATAGAGTGTCTTAACACTAAATTATGCCTAACCACCCTGCTACATATGGTATAGGTATAACATGAACCTTGATACAAACAAGTGTAAATATACATATAACCTTTACAAAAATCCGGATGTTCGCCAAATTGCATTAACAAGACCGGGAAGTGAAAGATAAACAAAATGTGATGTCATCGATTTCTACAAATGGTAGTGTATATTTTGAGCGCGGCATTCCTTCTAAGAAAACCGGAATTATTTTGGCGAGCATCACGCTTGCCTCGCGAACGCCACGTGGCTGAAATCCTGAATATTGACTCATCCTGACATTTGTTTATGCCATTGAAAAGATATGTCACAAATGTGATTTTCACTGGTTACTTCCGTTGAGGAAAACAAAATTTTCCGTTCTGATTCATTCATTTTGTCGTATTCATAGTAAAATTAGAAAGATATATTATATAGTATTTATAACGTTTATGAATCAGTACTGAACAGGTCTACTCAGATGTATTTTATATAAAGTCAAACATAAAATGTAACATACAGAACAAAAAAAATTAATGACACTAAAATATAACATTTTGTCTATCTTTATATCTACTAAAAAGCAGTTGACGCTTTTCCTCGCATAACATGATTATGCTGAGTGAAACTAATATTGAAATACTTCGTTNATATAATATATAAGATATAAAAAAGAATATTGTATTTGGACAAATTTATGATTTTAAATATAAAGTCAAACATAAAATGTAACATACAGAACAAAAAAAATTAATGACACTAAAATATAACATTTTGTCTATCTTTATATCTACTAAAAAGCAGTTGACGCTTTTCCTCGCATAACATGATTATGCTGAGTGAAACTAATATTGAAATACTTCGTTTCCCACTTTCTGCCCAACTTTCGAGACTATCGAATTTCGGAAGAAATTGAAAATAATTTATTCCCTCGAGTGGGAATCGAATCAACTACCGTCGCGTGTACAGTCAGATACTGAGACGCTGCGCCACAACAGCCTCAATCTATAATAATAATACATTGAATTTAATACATCGTTGCCATTACAGAAGAAATCTGGAATACATGAATACTGTTTTATGGTCAAGCTTGTGCAACTGTAAATTGTACGTACATGTGGTGCACGATGAAGGTGAACAGGCTCAACAACGAACACACTGCCAGTTTCATATATTTACTTATAATATTTCCACCCTAGAATATCACATTGTTATATTAAAACTTTATTATATATATTATATTATACCAATGTTATATTTAAAACTTTCCATAGTGAAAATTTTACTCAATTATTTAAGAATTTATAATAGTGTTATCGAAATATAATATTGTCGTAACCTTAACCTAGATAACGTGTGAGCGGAGGTAGGTATATATGACAAATAATACTATTTAAAAACCATTAAATTACTTGAAACGTGACGGACTTTATTTATATGTTTCCGATAGAAATGATTTGAATTTATTTAACACGGTAACAAAGAAAATATGAAACATATACTGACAACATCGAAGCGTATTAGTAATATCTGATTAAGCGTGACGTTTGTGGATTCAAATCTCACTTAGGGGACTATATACGTTTTAATATAATGCAGTTTCTAAACAGATAAAATGAAAAGTTAAATTCCGCCACAAATGTAACAAACCACTATATTAAATAGACAAGAAATAGAGAACGGAGTGTTGTGTATATAAATGTATATAAATTCCAGCTATATATCACAAAATAGAAGAAACGAAAAAACATTAAAAATAAACAAAGTCTCCTACATACATGGTATAAGGTACTCGGACCACCTGTTCAGTACAGTATGGATGTTCGCACGCAAACCTGAAGGTGAACCGGGTTGGTTGACGCCGTGCCAACCGCGTGCGCCGAAATAATAACAAGAACGTTGGCGTTCAACCTCCCAGAACATATTCCACCAATGTTTATTTGCTTTTTACCAAAGAAGATGATGCACGTATCGATACATTGTATGAAAACGTTATAATATATTTATTTATACTACGTTAGAAGCTTTTTGTGAAAATTTGCACGGTTTCTTAGAGAATAACTATATTTTTCATATCAAAATGCATTAGCATATACTCGGCTTTGTAAACAATTATATTAAATACACTGAGGATTTATAATCTAACTAAATAAATGATATAACTTAAACAACAAAATATAATTTACAAATGGGCAGTTAAATTAATTGATGAACTTTAAAATGATTACTAGACTGTATTTCGACTACAAACAACATAATAATACACCGAACGAGATAAACTAATGAACAGCATTATCGACAATTAAGAAGTTTAGGTATTTCTTAAACGACTATATGAGAATATTATGTATGGTTTTGTATGGAAAATGTAGCAACATAGAAATACAATAACACGAAAAGTGGTAATTTTCATTAACAGGCGGGCCATTGTTGGTCTCTGCAACTAATTGTGATGCGAGAGACGCCCCGGCGCGGTGGACGCGCGCACGTTGATGTCGAACGCAAGGACTCGAACGACCGCCCAAATGTGTCCGGACCGCGTGGAGATACATTCATGTTTTATATGTCCTGGCCGGTTTTAAATTTTTTAATAAACATGTTTTTATTTATATATATATTGATTCTTAATACAATTTTATGTTACATTACATATAATTAGTTAAATTAATTTGTAAGTAACCCTCTGAAATCAAATTGAGCCGAAAATATTATATGCTTTTTAATTTGCCTATCCAATGAAACATATTCTTTTACCCCATAAAAATGGTGTATAAAAATACAGTCAAAATCTATGTTTCAAATTTAAAACAGAGCAAAATATTTTCGTAATTTTAGTGTGGTATATTTCGTACGATAGATACATGAGACGTAATTTTTTTTTAAATTTTCAGTCACGTAGACACGCTGGCCAAGGACTTTATGCACACAACTTAAACAGAAACTCCATTATTTCTCCCGACTAGTAAAATAATTTACACTATACTGTCAATTGACAATAGTCTAGATGTACCTCCTAGTTATTTCGAACTTCTACTATAGAGATTTACTATAGAGATTGTCATTGCTAATGGCTTATCAGCGTAGACCTACCTGAATGAGCGAACGACCTTCGCAAGATGAAGAGCGTCATATGTTATCAGAATCCGCAGTGTCACAAACATTTGGGCGGCGCCGAGCAAACTAATCTCACGTGACCTCCAGCCGATTAGGTACGCGGTTTTGCGAGATAAGCGTTATTGGGTAGAAGAATTGTGTATCAGACGGTGAGAGTAGGCAACCTTGTGATGACGAATATTGCATAATGAGAGATCACTGACCTGTGTAACCATGTCCCAGTAGAATCCGTCGAGCATAGACTTGCCATGTTGGTGCTGTCGGCACAGGGCGGGCCAGAGGGCGGCGCGGATGGAGCTGTTGATGGGCCACGAGTTCTCCCTGATGAAGAGCTTGAGCTCGCGCTTGCGGCCCTGCTGGAGGAGGGGTTGGAGCTCCTCGAATGTCTTGAGCGGAGCCTTCTTGCCTGCGAACAACGGGGAGGGTAAGCACTGCGTCCAGATAGCGGGTTCAGTGGGCGCGAGGGTCTCTGCGCTCTGTGCGCGGAACGCGGCCGGTTCTATGTACATCGCGGAGGCGCGGGGCACATGCTTTCGGTGCGCGCGCGCCTGCGGCACTGCCGGCCGCGAGCTTCGACAGCCTCCGGAAAATACGATAGCGCGCCCCGACGCTATTACACATTCAATGTTTATCTGACCGTGCGATCTCAGCACCGGTCGCTTGGACCGCCGCAGTACCTAACGCGCCACTTGCCATACAATACACTTAAAGCTATCTAATGCAAATCCACTTTAACTTTTTTTATAAAAACATTGTTGTATTCCTATTTCCAATTTAAGAATAATAATATGTGTATTATAAATATTGTATAGAAATAAATTTAATCTAAAAAATATGAATTAAAATCAATGAAGATAAAAATAAGGCAAAAAGAAATAATTCGTAGTATTTAATAGCTTATTGATTTAAATATAACTATAGTGAGATGGAGAAATACCTACGTTTATTTTTTACCAATTACCGAAAATTTAATTTAAGTACCATGTGCATAGGTAAAAATAGCTTTGGATACAGCAGAACAAGATTTGGAGGGAAGCCAAAGTACTCTTCGTCGTACAGATTTATCCACGAAACAATTACAACAGTAATACAAATTTCTACAGTAAAGTCTTGCAATAAACATAAAAAAAATAAACAAATATTTTTCAAAATTAAATAAATTATTTTATTATTATTTTATATTATTTAATATTTTTCTGAATATATTAAAAAATAAATAATAAGTTTGAAATACAATATAAAATAACAAATATATGTGAATATAAATAAATATTATAATATATAGTTTCTTAGAAAATGGCTTCAGTAGAACGCAAGCAGTGAAGTGTTAAGTGCCACCGCAACTGATAACGAGGTTATCATACTGCAGTCTCGGCGATTAGTTAAATTTAAACTTTGTTATACTTTGTTTATTTATAATTATTTGATTAAAAAAATATTCGAATGATTGTTTGTGTATATTTTAGTAATGTTTGGTTTTACGTTTAAGATTATTTTTTTCAAAAATTGTTAAATATAAAAGAATTAATAAAAATATATTTTTTTAGGAATATATCTATAATATAATAAACAGAAAAAAAGTCATATATTAATGTCTATATGTGCACGATAAATGGAAGTAAAAAATAAGTCGTTCAAGCAATTGTTCTTATAATCACATGCTTAACCGCCACTGATAACGTTATCTTGGCCCAATTAGTTGAACTAAATTTAACTGTATGGTGAAGAAGTCTTAAAAATTCTATATCTAGCGGTTTTCCAAATGTTTCAAATAATCAAAATGACCTAAAAATGTTTTATGTGTTATGAAAATTCAATGAAGAGTGACAAACGGAGTATCTTAACACTAGGTAAAGAACCTAGTGTTAAGATACTCCGTTCGTCACTCTATCTATTCTGCTATGTGAAAAAAAACGTGAAGGTGTTTTTTTTAAATACTAAAAGATTTAAAGTTTTTTAGTTCATATATAATAAAATCTCAATTTAATGAAAAAAGCAACTTTGCATGACTTATCACTATAGCTTGATGAGTAATCAAGCAAGGACTTGTCCAGAATTGTGTAATTATGCACAGAAACAAAGAAAATAATGCATTTATTTATAAGCAAATTGCTATGATTTCGCTATCGTGGCGCAATCGCACCGTGATGTGTAATTGTCGTAATTCAAATTCAATTTGGAATAATATTTTATAATTCTATTTAACATATTTATATCTATGGTTTAATATTTTTTACATTATAATGTAAGAGAGTAAAACAATATCGTCCTGAAGTGAAGTCTGGTAAAATAAAGTGAGCCAGTGAGTGCCTCGAACACAAAAACTCTATAATAAATGTGAAGCTAAATATGAAAAAATGTGATAGATACAAAGAAGTAGGTATTTGGGTATACCGTATATCCAAAAATATGTAATCCTTCGCAGTTGTAAAATATTCTTTTGTCACTACTTCACTCAACAAATTATAAAAAGTTCGAAGTGTTCCGTACATTATCTATAAAAACGGCAAAAGAAATTTGTTTGTTGTATGGGAGCCTCCATAAATATTTGTTTTATTCTGTTTTTTGATAATTGTTGTTTTAACAGCAAAAGAAATACATAATCTGTGAAAAGTTCAAATTATTACGGTTTCAGTAATATTGCCCCGTTCTACTCTTTGGGTACGGAATCTTAATAGTATAAATCAGAAAAAGATATATATATATAAATATTTAAATAAATAATGATCATTACATGAGAGATCAAGTTATTATATCCTTTAGCCTATATAATATTATACGCAACTAGTTAACAGAGTGCTGTAGAATTCCCAAAGGAAATTATTGTCTTTATAAATAAATGGTATAACATACATTTATTTTGCTATTATTTAGATCGGTTCTAACCATTCGTTGCCACCACTGACTAATTTTTACTTTAGTAAAATTCCATTTACAATTTTAAATACGACAAGGTTTATTTTTTTCATAAACATAGATATGTAAATAAGAAAGGAGGCTGTTTCGTCTTGCCAATCCTTGCTTGCTTCTCCCGGTTATAATTTATAATCAAGAAATCACTTATGATAGTACTTTTTTAAACATGAACTTTCAATTGATGAAATGATATAGAATTAATAAAACTTACAATATCGCATACTAAGCTAGATTTGACACTGCTATTTAAGTTATGAAAACCATTTGCACATTTCTTATACAATACAAGGAAAATATATAAAAAATAGATTAAAAAATATCTGTCTATCTTTCACGCGTCGTCAGCCCCTCCATCATATATTATCTGTCATCGTATAGAAATATAATCTATTCTACTATTTCGTGGTAATGAATGAAATATGTAAGAAAGTGGTTTTTTTTTATATAATATAATGCATTTTAACTGTTTTAAATTATGAAATATGATTAATTTAACTAGGTACACTCATCCATATTAACCACAAAATAAAGTTGGCTAGCATCCGACATCTAACGAGAACGATCGTAAATATTTATATATGCAATTAAATGTATGTCTTATTGTGATGGCGCATTAAATCTCTGCACTATTTAGAGATGTCACCACTGTCTGTTTCTAATGGCATTATGATAATATAGCAATTGTATAATGTTATCTATAAGAAGGTCTTTCGTGGCGCAGTGGCAATTCGTATGACTTTAAGCGCGACGCTTGTAGATTCAGTTCCCACTTAGGGTAATGATTATGTCTAAATTATAACTTTACCCCCTCGGGAGTAAAGCGGCGTTCAGTTACTAAAATCCTTAGCTAGGTTCTCTGTTGCTATCTTTCGATGCGGGAAAGAGCGTGAATTTACTATTAAATATAGTCAACTCATATTGTATATCTACCCACATGGAGTATAAACATAAACATAATATCATATTGACAGGATATGCGGAAGCATGAAAATAAGATATTTTCACAATACAAAGAAAGCCTTTTTTATTGACGTAAGGGGTGCGACCAAAAAAATAAAATTGAAACATTTTTACCAGCATTTGTTTTTGTTTTTATTATTCCAATTAAGGTAATGCTTAGCACGATTTTCTACTAAATATTTTCTATTATTTTGTGTTTGCTATTGTCTTAACTCTTTCTAGTTAGCCCTTGGAAAATATATTATTTACTTATTTAGAAAACGGTCGGTTTCCAGGAGGCGCGGGTTCGAGTCCCTCTACGTTCAAATTTTTATACGTTTTCTAAATAAGTATTTTTCTTTCCTAAGTGTGGAATAACACTTTAAAAAATGTTTAAAAATATATTATTTTTTATAATAATGGGACAACATTACAATCCAATCTACAAGATTACAACATAATAAACACATTGCTAAGAATTTTTCTGAATACATATATATTCTATTTTGGTTTTTATCAAGTAAATTATATGATTCACTAATACAAATCTCATAATAAACATTTCAGTGTAACAATGAAGGAAAAGTTTCTGAACCACGTCCAAATACCTCGAACACTACTTGTTCCTTCGAGAATACATTACGCGCCTCGACCAGTGGTTCGTGCGGGAAAAATGAGGGTAAACACTCGACACCATTTAGAAGAAAACGAAGAAGTTTAAATATAAATCAAGACTCTAATAACGCATAGCTTTTGAAATATACTGTGGCAATCGCAATAGCTTCTTGTGAAACTATAAGCATCGTCTTATAAAAGTCAAATCTTAAATGTATTATTCAGTATAGAAGCATTACATTACTTCATTTCAATATTTTTCATGTTATAATCTTAAAAAATATAGCTTTTTAGTCAAAATAAACTAAATTTAATCAATAAGCGTAGTATATTGGTTTTAGTTGGGAAAAGTAAACGGCAATAAAACTAAACATACAACTTTTAAAATAAAAAATTAAACTGCGAGTAAAAACTGAAAACAGTGTTTCTGGAAATTTACTGCAGACACAGAGCAGTGTGTGTTATGATAAGATTACAGATCTAAGGTGAGGGAGTTTCAATATTTACATTCAAGAATGGTTTCGATAATTTGCGCCAATATTGGACATGTTCAAATACACATATAATATTTAGCTGCACATATATAAGCTAACAAGAGCAAACATGTCTATCTGATTATCTTATTTCTCGTATATTAGATATTTATTTTACATTTCGTTAATAATACTATATTAAGGAAGAGGATCTCGGACAGTGGAGGCGAGCGTTAACGCGCTTCTAAATAAGCCTCCTTTAAGCCATAATTTGGGTTGTATATCCCAGCCACTGGCAGCGAGCTCCTCATCCTGCAACGCGATAGGCATGTGTATGTATGTGTATGTATGGTGTGTAGTTTAATCTTTATACTTTTATTATTTCCCAAAAAAATATTTCTGACATCTGTCAAAGTAACGTGAAGTGAGAAGCACAATATCTTTATTTCGTAATTAAGACATTGTACATTAAACATTGTACATTGACATTGACATTGTACATTGTATAATGAACCCAACACATGGGTGTTGGGTTCATTATACAATGTCTAAAACATAATTTAAGCAGATTCATAAAAAAAATAATTTTAATTTACATAATATCGTATTGTAGTTTTTGGACATCTTTACGTAGAAAACAATAAGTGAATCAAAATCGTTTCTGACTTTTAGAAACGATTTTGATTCACTTATTGTTTTCTATTTAAATAAAAAGAAGTATAAATTTGCTTTTGTATGAGACCTCGATTGGCCTTCGAGCAGACAGTATCTATCATACTGGGGGAAGGTCACGCAAACAGCATTAAGACACGGAGGGCATTGTATAAAGAGCTTGATACTGCCCCGAAAAGGATAAACCGTGAAACAAAAAAAAATAAATCAAATAAAAGAGCTTCACGCTGTATCCCGCACACAGCAGGGTAGGCAGGGGGAACCTAGTGTTAAGATACTCCGTTCCCCACGTTCCGCCAAATTCTGTAGGCATTGCGTGTTGAGTGGTGGAACTCAACGCCGCGCTTTACCTCGACACTAGAGCGAAGAAATTAAAATATAAATGTAAGTAAATATTTCATTTTGTCAAGTGGGAATCGAACCCACAACCATTTTACAGTGACACTTTGTGCCCCTGCGCCACGACTGGCCTCAAACTAAAAAAAAAATTCAAAATCTAATTTTGTTCCAAAATATGAGTTACATTACTTTATTTCGGACGTCTCGCACGTGATTTTCCCAGGCGTCAATAAACAATTTATCGTCCGCAATTCGCATTAATTGCTCTTTGTTCGCTAATCCACGTAATTTAACGACTTCTAAATCTGTCGTTAATATCTCAAAAACATATTGTTTTATATTTAATATATTTCATATAAGTATCTTGATATAGCATATAAATGACTGTTAGAAATTACTTATAACTTTAATAAATCAAAATATTTGGTATTGTTGAATAATGATTTAAAATTATACCAATCATTAAATATTTATACAATTATTATTATTTTTATAACAAGTTATTAATATAATAAGTTAAAAAATTAATAATACAGGTAACATCAAGCTAAGATAGTTGAAACATCGCATTACAACATATTCAGAAAATGAACAGAAACATTTTTTTTTTATAATTAATTCTCTTATAATATTAAATATGTGATATCTAATTAAATTATAAAATATATACACAGCGTTTATTTAACATGTGATTCATAAAATTTACCGCAGGGAAATCACCTTAGATGAAACAAATCACCACTTCCGTTCGTCCATGACTTTTTTCTATGGAGTCAATAAATATTATATATTGTTTGTTTGTGATTATCGTAAAAATACTTGCCCTAAATAAAAGAATGGATTGTAACTAAAATTGCATTATAAATGCAAATCATTTTTTAATGCATTTATTATGTATATGAATACCTCAAGGTGACGAAATATACGAGTGCTATATACAACATTGCACTTTAACAGTTATTAGAAGATATCCACCGCAACCGTAAGAATGATTTACTGGATAAGATTTTAAACTGAATAGAAAAGGTTACTGAAGCTATCATGGCGTTGATTGGAACTGTACAAACAGTACCTACTCGTTAGTTGTCAACTTAAAATAAAAATCGGAAAATATTAGAGTAGAGTTGCTCTTCGTTGTCGGTTTTTTAGGGCATACATTTTGGGGAGTGTACCTTGGAACCTAATTCTCCCTACCCCTATTTAACATTCATAACTCATTACCGTCTGCATTTTCTCATTTTCTATGACAAATAATCTCATTTTCTATGACAAATAATGTGGACGTGTTCAAAAGCATAGTGAAAAGGATTTAGGATTTAAAAAGCTTAACATCAGGCCTGATGCGGTGAAACACAAGTCTAATTCAGTATAAATGTTCATATTAACTTGCCAAAAAGCTTCACGCTTTATCCTGTATAAAGCAGGTACGATAAAGAAAGTTGTTGGATGTTGGGTGGTAGCACTCAACGCTACACAAATTAGTTAAATTAATTTTGTTTCTGTTATTACAGAAGGTGGAAAACCAAAAATGCTTAATCTAAATTCTAGAACATTCCAGCTTCCATTTCTTATAAAGAAATTTTGGCAGTAAATCATAGCTGTCGAAAGTAAAGTAAAATTTAAAATATAATATAAATTTATATTATATTTTAAATTTTTTATTATATAAAAATGTAAACTTTTATAAATAAGCACGAAAACTTTCCACGGGACTTAATCCCAATAACAATATCTGTAAAAAGAACAAGACGCGAAAACATTTGTTATTTCATCGTCCAGTTTTAAGGTCGTACATTTATACATAAAGCTTTGTCTATGAATGATTTATGTATATTATAAATATTTACGTGGCGCAGGGACACAAAGTGTGACTGTAAAACCGACTGGTTGTGGGTTCGATCCCCACTCGAGGGGATAAAATGAGCGAAGAAATGGAAATATAAATTTAAATATATATTTCCATTTCTTCACTCTGGTGTCGAGACAAAGCGCGGCGTTGAGTTCTGCCACTCAACACGCAATGCCTCCAGAATTCGGCAGAAAGTGGGGAACGGTGTGTCTTAACACTAAGTTCCCTCTGCCTACCCTGATGTGTGCGGGATACAGTGTGAAGCTGATTTACTGTTAATACAATGAAATAAAAACACAGCAAAAAATTGTGACAGCGTACAAAAGTTTCACTGTGCAAAACCATAATTATGTCAAATTGAACTAATTATTATTATAGAAACTAGAAAGTTACCGGCGGCGTCCGTCTGTTCAAAAAACGGCAATTTATACTTTAAAAAAGTATAATCTCCTACTTAATAAAATAGCGTCCAACAAAAAACACTGCCGCGTTTAATGCATCAATTTGAAAGTATTCAAGTTATATTTGATTGCGGGGTTTGATTAAGAGCGAGTAGTGAAATTAAACTTTTTAATAGTATGGACTAAGTAAACGTTTCTGTGGATATCGAATCCTATAATTTAAAAAAAACAGCTATTTTGTATAGCAGGGTAAACAGTAGTTTAATGTTAAGAAACACAGTTCCGCAGTATCGTCGAGATATTGCATGTTGAGTGGTACTCAACGCCGCGTTTTGTCTAAAGACATGAACATATTTTAATTATTATAACTCTTCAAAGTAGAATCAAAGACCACATTTTAACATTTTTTTTATTTTGAAAGTATTATTTCTAAGCTAAGTAACGATAGCTGCGTCTAACCGATCGCTAGGTAATCGCTTGCTGTAAGTACCTTATTTAGCAATAGCCATCAGCTTCGATAGTATCCAACAGGCAAGTGAATTCGAATTTCGGGGAGTTACATTTCATCTGTACGTATTACAAGTATTTTCAATGGTTAGACCTAGTGGCCAGTCACTTCGTTCTTATATGTCAAAAGTGAATGTTATTTATATCATAATACAAATAAGCCAAGGTCTCTATTTAAAAAAAAACTAATTGGACAGTAGATACTTTTATTAATTAAATTGCTATAAAACGTATAAATAATTAAATAATATTAAAAGATATAAATATTATAGCATAAAATTTAATACCGGATTCATTGTGCAACTTTTCATTTTAAAGAGAATATCAAAATAAACATAACCTACATAACATACTAACACACCTACCTATTTTAGGTGAGTATTTATATATTTAGTAAAAATTAAAAATTAAATCAAATTAAATCGTATCCCGCACACAGAGGGAACCTAATGTTAAGACAGTCCGTTTCCCACTTCCTGCCGAATTCTGAAGGCATTGCGTGTTGAGTGGTGGAACTCAACACCACACGTTGCCTCTACACTAGAGCGAAAGTATGAAAATGTAAATTTAAATAAATATTTCATTTCTTCGAAGATCGAAAGATTGGAGATTGAACCCACAACCAACCGCGATTTCTTGTGCCCCCGCGCCACGACTCACGGCTATATACTTTTTAATTTCATAAAGTATTTATAAATATTTATTTAGTTTATATAAAAGACCGCCACGCAACGCCTCCATTTCAGAATTATGCGGAAGGTGAGGAACGGAAGTGCCTAATAAGAACAGAATGTCTTAACACTAGGTTTCCAAGTTCCCTGTACCCTGCTACAACGTTAAGTTAAAAAAATGTTTAGAATAAGTATAATGTATATTATATTGAACCTTTCGCCAGGTGGCGTGTTCCCCCCCACTGTATTACTTACACGTCATTGGGTATAACATCGCACCATACGAGTACTCGCGTATTTAGAAATAGCTTCACATTGAGGAAGGGTTAGGCAGTAAGCGAACGTGAAAAATGAAAACTTTTAAGCAGTTACTAATATGTATATATGTATATATGTATATATATATATATATATATATGTGTGTGTGTGTGTGTGTGTGTGTGTGTGTGTGTGTGTGTGTGGCTGTGTGTGTGTGTGTGTGTGTGTGNATATATATATATGCCTTTTATAAAATGTTGACTGTATATAATAGTTCCCTTTTATTTACATTTATAGTTTAAAACTATTTATTATTAATCTTATTAAAAAAAAAATAAAAAAAGCCCAGTCGTGGCGCAGCGGCACGAGGTGTTACTGTAAAATCGACTGGTTGTGGGTTCGACCCCCACTCGAGGAGATGAAATATTTACTTAAATTTATATTTCCATTTCTTCGCTCTGGCGTCGAGGTTAAGCGCGGCGTTGAGTTCTGCCACTCAACACGCAATGCCTCCAAAATTCAGCAGAAACGGAGTGTCTTAACATTCGGTTCCCTCTACCTACCCTGCTGTGTGCGGGATACAGCGTGAAGCTGATTTAATCTTATTAATTCATCAATTATTAAATAATATCTAAATTAGTCGAAATATTATAACTTTGTAATAACAATTATTTACAATCGTGGGCGAATTTAATTTACGGTAACAAAAATTAAGTATATTTTTTAATAATAGGTGAGCATCACGGTGCAGTGGTTTGGTGGATTGTCGTTGTGTTTTTTTAACGCCTACCGTCTGTACAAGCATTGTCTTTAATTTGGAACGGAGTGTCTTAACACTAGGATCTCTTTACCTATCTTGCGGGATAAAGTGGGAAGCTGAAAGAATTTCTATCAACTGTATACTGTAAATATCGAAGTGATGTTATAAGTAGTACTATGTGAGCTGATTGCTACCATTGGATGATAGAGTAGTGATTTGCCTCTTATCTCTCTGTATCACACTAAAATAATTAATAAAATTAAAACTTTATATTTTTTTTCTTCCAAAAAGCCGAAGTATTGCATTAATTCACTACAATTTCAAGTTGGTACTTGGCATTATGTTGCTGAGCATTCCAACCGGAAGCTCGATACTTATCGGAAACGTGTGCCATTGGAGTGCCGTTCGAAATATCCAAGGGCAGTACCATACATGCTTTTTTTAAATATCATCAAGAAGTGAATAAGGTCTTCGTTTCGTACATTTCGCACTAATTGAATTTATATATAGTTTCGCTTCCTTAGAGTACGTTTTTAAATATACATTGGCTAGGTCGATTTCTATTTATGTATAATACTTATTTTTTTAATATCAGTTATCAGAATAACCTGTTTCATCGAGTTAAATTTTATTCAAAATTTTACAAAAAAAAAAATATAAAGCAACGCTAAATTATAAAAATTGACACAGCACCTGACGCCTTACTATTGGAATTTAAAATTAAAACATTAGAGATCCAGCCCGCAACCTTACTTTGATGGACTCTAAAGCATAGAATATCAAGAAATGTTCACTTATTGTTTCCCTAACCTCCCCACATAATAAATTTACATACATAATAAATTTCGGCTTTCTACGCCTATTAGGTTCGACTGCGCGTTGTCTGTCAGTCACTCAGTAACAGAAGAGATTAATATTATATACAGACGAAAACACTATCAATGTATATATGTACATATTATTGAAGATAAATGTCAGTTGTATGAGCGAACTAGGTTATATCGTTATCAGGCACTACAAATACATCTCGTCTCGTTCTTATCAGTAAATCTGTGTGGCAATAAACAAGTACTTATATGGTGGCAATAAAATTGACATAAAAAGCAACAAATCGTTTTTCACAGCTTGTCTCTTGTTATATTTATTGACAACAAAATTATATCTTTACGAAATAATTAAGAAGGCGCCTCGCAGTCTATAATAAATTGTTACATATTTTTTTTATGTAAATCTTATGTAAATGTCAATATAAAAAAATAAATGATCATTTTATTTATAATAAATAATTTTCTTGTCGCATATATGGATGGATACACAGTCTGCTAGTGTCAATATTATCTACTAATATTATAATTGTGAAAAAAAGAGTGGATGTTTTTGTTCCACTTGCACGTTAAAACTAATGAGTGGATTTAGATGAAACTTTACAGTAATATAGCGTATATGTTAGAACAACACATAGACTACAATTTATGTGTAGAATTCTGTATATTTTGGCAATTATATAACAATAAGTTTAACCGAGCGAAGCCGCATGTGGATCGCTAGTGCTTAACATTCATTTTTGGCACAATCGCGAGTTTTGCTAATTTAAATATTTTTTCTTAAATTTTCCATTAAATTTTTTAAAATTATTTTTGTGCCAGCCTACATTGAAGGTACCCATAGTATTATAAAAACATTATTTATGGGGAAATTAAATAAGTTACTTAAATTTGTATTAAATAAAAAAAATGTACGAGCGATTCTCATAATTTACATAGCGGCGTAAAATCAATCAAATTATGTATGTTGAAGCACTATTGAAAGCGCTATAATAAAAAAATACATTGTTGTCCTTTATATAAATAGGACTATAGTCCTATTTATATCACTGCAGCGAGCGAAGCAAGCAGAGGGCGAACGCGGAGCCTTAGTATTCATATAATACATACGTATATGGTAAAAAACGAAAAAAGAGCTAGTGAAAACACAATATCATAAAAATGCATGAAATAAATATGAACGAAGTAATATAAATTTGTCAATTTATTCACTATTTTGAACTCCAAATAAAAACGTGTTGGTCTTTGTATTAATGAGAAAATACGGCAAGGGTTGAATTCCGAGGGGTTGCATAGAAAGTGAAAGTACACGTGCACCAAAACAAAACGCTAAGTTATATTTAACCTACATACTTATACATAACGATAACGATATTTAAATATCGCATAGTAAAAACTTTAATTTCTGCCAAATGTATGGAGATGGCGAGTGGCTAGGGTCTTAAATTGTTAAAGTAACTTATTAAATACTAGCGACCCTCTCTCGGCTTCGCCCGATCTTTTATGCACTATTTTAAAAAAATCGTATGCTGCAAGAATACATTGTTCTTTATATAAACTACTATTACTAAAAAAGGATATAACGTTTCTGCTTCATACACACATATATATATATATATATATATATATATATATATATATATATATATATATATATATATATATATATATATATATATATTTATAATCAACGAACCCACTACAATCGCTTGTACAATCACACATTCTCCCACTACGCCACTATGGTGACATCGAATATATGTACATAAGATAGCGTAAAACTAACAAACATTCTTGGATAGGTTAAGGTGGAGCATTGTTTCATGTGTTTGTACAAAACAATGTCTCGGTGTCGTACAAACAAAGCATATGCTATGTGAATTCAAAGAAGTCTAGTAAGGAAAGAATCAATTTGTCTTTTTTTTTCAGATTCCCGTTGTATCCCGCACATAGCAGGGTAGGCAGATGCAACATGGGAACTTAGTTTTGAAACACTCTGCTTTTATTATGAAACTTCCGTTTCCCACTTGAACTACACTGAATTCTGGAGCCATTGCGTATTGCGTGGCGGTCCTTGCGTGGAAATCGACGTCGCACGCATGTCTCTGCGCCACGACTGGTCGCAATATGTGACACAGAGGAAATGGAAAAAAGACAAATATTTTTTTTTTCATTTTTAAGATTTTAAGATTTTGTAAGATTTTAAGATTTTCACTTACTCCTAAGGTGTATATGAGTTTTTTAAAACTTGTTGACGTATTAACTGCAATCGAATGTACTCTGAAAACTCGAAAAAACTGTAAAATATAAAGACATTATTGATCTTGTCAATAATGGTGTGGTTTGTTCTATTTCCCTGTTTTTCTAAATAATGATAGATCCGTGAAGTCCATTTTAATACAATTTCAAACTTTGGTGCATCTTTCATATTTATGTGCTTAATAAGAGAAGCCATTTAGTTTTATAAGGAACACCATCAGCGCAATGTGATAGATAGCCTTACCAAATATCTCTAGTAGCTGAATTGGAGAATCACATCAAAATTTTAGGTAATTGACACAGGTGTTAATTACAATTCAATTAAAAGATAGTCATTATAATTTCACAGTTAGTATAAAACGTTCAGTAATTTAAAATAAATCCAATTAATATACTGATAGGATATAAATAATTTTAAAATCTATATTTTATATCAAAATCGATCGATTGACTTTAAAATCAAAAATAATCTTTATTCAATTAGGCCATTACAAGCAATTGTAAATCAAGTTACGTAGAAATGGTAGGTCAGTCCTACAGGAAGCTACCAACGGCTCCTAAGGCAGTTAATTCTGTTGAGAAGAGCCGGCAAGAAACTCAACAATTGCTCTTTTTAAAATATAATTTACAATAACATATCATTACTTTTCCGAGTAAGAATCAACAATATTTAATTTCACGCACTATTTACCTTTATCTATTCTATGTATATATTTATTATATTTGATATTATTTTTTTCATTTTAGATTCCATCTAATTACATATCTACGAGTATATTAATAGCGTAAATAAAACACTTTGAATCAAATTATTAATAGATATAAATTTTTCATTTTAATTTGCGACCATCGCAAAATACGCCTCATTTACACAACATTGTTAATTTACGAAACATGCATTAGATTGTTTTGTTGGTATTGGACACTGGTTTAATGAGAAAATCAAAGTTTGTTAGTCCACCAGTTCATGTATTTACTATTTATTCTGTTGTTAGTACAATATGCTCACACCACACTACAAATGTTTATCATGTTGATCAAAGAATCATATTTAGTGGAAAAATTATATTTTTAACTATTTTTTTTATGAATCACAGATTGTTCTGATTATTATACAAAAATATGTATGATACAGCTTCACGCGTTTTCTCGCATAGCATGGTAGGCAGAGGAAACCCCAGAGTTGACTACTTTCCGCATTGTTTTCAACATTTTCCATGTCCATGAACGGCGGAAACCAATGACGCATTTTGATTTGATACTATAGCGTAAAATACGTTCCTAGAGCAAGAATCAAACGCACAACCGTCGCGATTACTGTCAGACGCCTCGCCGTAGCGACACGACGACCTTATAGAAACATGTACTTGCAAATATATCCTGTTATTATATGAGGAAAATTTTAAGATATTAAAGTACTCAACCGTATCATCGCTTTGGAGGTAAAGAGAGTCAAGCCACAACATTGGTTAAATTTTAAAGCCTAATTATATTTCTTCGCTTTAGTAACAGGACAAAACGTAGCGTTGAGTCTCACCATTCAACATACCTTTTGAAAGTTTCGTTACCCACGCAATTTTTTTTGTTGACGGAAATGGAAAAAAATAGGACATCTTATTACTACGTCCTAGTGTGCTTAACTTAAAAATCAAAGAATTCGTGTAAAACATTCCATAAGATCTGTGCCAAAGTGATGGTTTTTACCATACATATGAGTAAACTACAGTACAGTACAGTACACCCAGAAAGAAAATAATCAAAGAAAAAAAAAACAAAAAACCAAATCTGCATGCATCTACAGCTAACTTTAGGGCAGCAGCGTCTCGTGGACTGCACTGTATATAGATTATCATCATATATTTTTTGTTTGGACTGTGATCTTTTACTGTCTGACTGACTGGGATTTTTTTAAAATGAAAGTGTAGGGGTATTATTCCCAGTCTAGATTGATAAATTTGGGTTTGGTGTTCTGATCAACAGGCAATTGCCTAATGAAAATAAATCAAAATTTTTTTTAGTTTTACACTGAATTGCCCTAGTTGTTTTAGTATTGGCCTAAGGATTTCTCAAGAACATAGTGCAATTTTCGAAACATGTGTGTTGATTTGTGGAACTCAACACTACTCTTTGTCATTTTATAAGAAAGGACTTGTAAACAATTCATTCATCTAAGTGATTATAATCACCAATTAATATATAAAATCTTTACAGTAAGCAAAGCAATCTTGTTTCAAATATATCATATAAGCACAGTCTTATTAATTCTTTTAACATACATATATATTTATGTGTATAACAAATATATCATATTGTGACTACTACTGCTTATTATATACATAATATATTAGTATATATGCTTTATTCTAAGTATAATAAATGGTTGTCCATTGAATTTGTGATTAACGTAAACATTCTTTTATGAAGGATATTTAAATGAACCATTCTCTTATTTAAAATAAAAATGTTTAATTTTATTTAATACTGAAAAGAGTGAATTTAAAATAGTCTTATTTAGTCAATTTAAAGTAAGTTTGAATACCTGCCGCACATAAATGCTGAGCCATGCCAAAGGACACCAACTAATAAGTAAGGGTCAAATCTTTTAGAGCCAATCAAGTGATGTCTTTATTCTACATATATCTATTTTAGATTACAACTTTACGCATCTATTACAAAAAAAACAATATTAAAACACTCCGCTCCCTGCATACTCTGCATACATCCACTTCCTCAATTTTCGAGGTATTGCAAAGTAAGTAAACATGGCAAAACTCATTTTTTCGTCTTCTTACCAGAGCAAGGAAATAAAAGTAATTCATTCCACCAAGTGGGAATTGAACCCACAATAGTTGCATTCACAATCAGACGGCATCATCTCTTAAGTTATGGACATATGAAACTTATCTCCCTTAGATATCAGTTCATTCAGTTAATGATGAATGATAAAAATATTTGCACACTATAAAGTCAGATAACAGCTTGAAGAATATTTCATTATTATGTATTTCATATTTATCTTAAAGATTAAATTCAAATATCACATCACACAGGGTGTTGGTAATATAGAAAAATAAATGATACATAATATGTTAAGATCACTACAGATTGCAAATATATTTTTTTATGTTATATTTAAATTTTCATGTACAGGGCAACTAATTTATTTACTAATTATTTATTTTCCAATTATAATAAAATAATAGTTACCTGGTGGACTGTCAGTCAAAATGGTAATGCCAGAGGGGTCAACATGAGGAGGAAACGCCTCATACAGGTCAGGTTCCTCTTCAAGTACTGCCGACAACATGACTGATGGCATCCCGGCTTAGAGCCACACACTATGACTAGACACTACACTAACACTGCACTATCACTCAGTCAGCCTGTCTCGACCGCGACTCACACCCTGGTGCACTCCACAGCCATCACTAGCTCATGTAACGCCGTCCCCGACACCTAAGTCAAATCTTGCTGCACCATTTTCAAATCTGCAAGAAATGAATCTCAAATACTCACTAGATCTATGTCAAGATAGTTTACTATTTTATAGCAATGTTATCTAACGATAAGGTACGTTATATGTTAGTAACTACGAACAGCGTCTCCGGTGAAGTAACAATCTAATTGGATATAATTAAAACATTGTAGGAATCAGCTGATTGTTTCTGCTGCCAGAAGGGGCTCGATATTTTATAGCTATTTTAAGACTGTATGGCAGCTGATCGGATCTTCAATGTCAGTTCGCGAGTAACGCCCGATTTTACAACGCGGAACGCTAACTAATGTGAACAGAGACTCACCGAAATTCTGACGATAAATGATGCGTAGCAGGATTTTCGACTCCGTATTTACCGCTTTGGAGTCCCCGCGGCGACTAACCCGAGTACCCAGTTCCCGGCGGAACGTAATCACGGATGGGATAATAGTGTTGAGTGGGAGCCGACGCTTTTGCTTTGTCACTTAAACGAACCACACAGTACATCACACAGTTATATCAGTAACTGACCATACGCACGGGTACATTGTAAGATTTATTCACTGATATGTGAAATTATTTGCAACCAGTGCTCTAATCTAATTATCGATGTATCCGGTGAAAGTCGTACGTGAATTTTAAAACAAAATAACTTTTGTAAAGTGACTGAATACTATTTAGACTAAATTAAGATTTTCCTTATTAATGAAAATCTTGACAATCGATGGAAGTGCACGTCTGCTTTAATCGCGATTTGCATGAAATCGAATTACAGTAGAAAACTGGAATCATTGCCCGCCTTCTTCCAATAAAAAGCATAGACTAAACGAAACGGTTTAAGCGTAAAGTTCATAAAGCCGAGTCCACATACACACTGGAAATTTGGGGATCTACTTCAATATTTAATAGGTTATTGAAATAAACAGTTGCATTTGTAATGTTTATGTTTATATAAATTAATTTTACTCTGAAGAGAACAAAAATTGGCTTAAGTATTAAAATAAATACGTTTCATGACATTTCTGGTTATTTAATTGTTACAAAATAAATATATTTATTATTTAAAAAGCTATATATAAATAAATATGAACATTGTTTTATTTTATAGATAGAATAAAAAAATATGTGTTAGTATTTGATAGTAACTTATTAAAGACAGCATATATCTTTTGCTGTCTTTAATAAGTTACTGATAGTAACTTATTAAAGACAGCAAAAGATATGTTTTTAAATATTATTTGATCTTATTCTCAAACTTAAAAGTTGTTCTTTTAAAAATACCGCGTGAAAAAAAAGGAAATGTATAGTTAATAATATTTTAAAGTACGTGTATCTATTACGTGCATATGACCATAGACAATAGAAGATCGATAATACATGACAATATTAAAATTTATAGGATAATAATTATAATTTTACAAAAATTTTATCATTTTAGAGAAATTTGTATTTCACTTTCTTATTATTATACATATTTTAAACTAAAATATTATGGCAGCACTCCTAACACGTAATTTGAAAACGTCAGTTGTCAAATTATTATTTGGCAGCTGTGTTGCATTTTGCTTAGCCATACTTTGACAGAAGTCTTATAAGAATAAAAGGGTCTTCATCATTGTTTTCAATTTTAAATATATTTAAAATATCCTTTTCTAGGTACAGTGCTGCTGTTAGTATAAGTAAATGTAGCCACAAACATGACTTCGTCGAAATCAGACTGCTTAAAAGGTAATAAAATAATCATAAACTTATAAAATGTATTATTTTAGTCGTAAATATGTTTGCCTAATGTCAACTATATTTATTATTGTTTTCCAGACACCGTAACCGTTTTAATCAACGCAATTGGCGATAACGATAATGCTGTTAATAACGTTGTAATTAAATCTCTGACCAAAATAGCAAATGTGCATCCGAATGAAGTGATAGAGATATTTTGCGATTTTTATAAAAACATAGTAAAAAGCAATATAATTCAGCTGGGTAATATTGTAAAGTAAGTTATTATTTGGCAGATTTGTGTCCCATTGCTTATTAAGTATCCTTATATATTACACAATATATAGTAATATTTGATTATGTGAATATAATATGCTAATTAATGTACTCATTAGCATTTTATTATTATCTTATTATATTCTTATATGAACATGTTGTGGTTTGGGTTTCTGTATCAAGGCAGAAATCATTATGTGACATTTATAAAAAGTATAAATTTTTTATATGTTCATCAGTGACTGTAAAATACTATGGTTATTGGTTTGATGCCTTTTTCTGACTCTAGTAAAACGACAATGTGTGACCTTGAGTTTTGCCACTAAATATAAAATGTCTCAAATATAAAGTTGAGTTTGAGGAATAAAGTGTCTTAAAATAAGATCCATTCAGTCTACCCTGCAATATTCCAGATACAGTGTTAAGCTAAAAAAATCTTATCTACTATTTCTTTATTATTTTATAATATTAAGATTTCTATAAACTATTACAACTAGCCTTCAGACTCAAATGTTATAAATTTTTTAGGGTCTTAGAGCAAACATGTGTAAATCAAGTAAAGAAAATAGATCAAAAGATAGCAAAAGAGCTTGTGAACTCTATGCTCAGAGCTATGACTGAGAATTCTAATTATGAACCCATAGTGCAGATGGGGGCTTCGGCTGTTTTAGTTGCAATTGGACATGAATATTTAGATCTGGTAAGTATTTGAATAATAATTCTAAAAAAAACAGCTTGTCCACTCCAATGTATATCAGTAGTGTAAGGAGAGGGAACCTAGTATTATGACACTGTGTTCCTAGCAACAAGTCTATTTTTAGACATTACATTTTAAGTGCAGTCATCAAAGCCACATTTTATCCTTTTACCAGAGTATTAATGTTAACTTAGTGAGCTACAGTAAACATGACTGGGTGTGGGTACAATTCCCACTTAAGGAAATGATTTCTTCACTTGGAATGGAAATGTCTTAATGGAAACAGAGTGTCTTAATATTTGATTCTCAGCTTACATCTCCCTACCCTGCTGCGTAGGGTACTTGTGTGCAGGATACAGTGTGTTAAAAAAGAGGATTCTAAGCATGTAAAAAAGCTTGTAATATTTCATGACATGTCATAGTAAAATAGCATTTTACTATAGAAGTAGTGGTTGTGGATTCAAACCTCACTTGTAGGAATAAATAATTTTCATTGCCCCACTGGTGCACAAAAAGCTGAATTGGTTCAGCCACTTAACATACTATATGTTCAAATTTGGTTAAAAAGCAGATAGTGAAGTGTTTAGCATTACGTTCCTTCTGCCTACCCTGCTATATGTGGAAAAGAGTGTGGAGTTAAAAAAAATGGTAATATCTAATTATTTTTCTATTAAAGTAAATATGACTAGAGAGTCTTTATCTGCATTTGACCTTATTAAAGTCGACTTTGGCCAAGAAACTTTTAATATTCTGATTTTATGGCTTCCTCTATGTAATTTAATAAATAATTAAACTAGTGGTTGTGTTGTGATGCAGAGAATATCTAACTGTAAACACAATGGTAGTATGTACAATTCCAACTCAGAGTAATGTAATATTTCCTTTCCTTGCTCTGGTAAGAAGACAGTCTTGGTGTTTAGGTCTGCTACTCAACACAAAATGTTTCTGTTCCCATTTTCCACTTTCTTGATGATAAAAATATATACTGTAGAATTAGTGCAAACCTTAACCTACTCAACAATGACATTGTTAGAATGCCTTGATTCTTTGCTGCAAATATTTATTCAAGTACTTTACTAAAGAGTTTTTTTGTGGCTTTGAAATTTTGAATCATAATAAATATTTAGTTTTCATTAATAGACAACTAGAGAGTTCAAAGAACATTCATTTTTAAGTTGCTTTTGTGTAATAAAGCAGTGTCAAACATACATTTCCAGCTCTGGAAAGACAGTAGCAAGTTGTAGGTTCACAACATGCTTAATATTTGTATAAATATATAACAAGTTAAAATAAATTTCTGCATTACTGGAGAAGCTTAGCTACAGCTAAAGGTGATAATTATTTAAAACCCATTTTAACTGCCGCCTCTACCTACTGTATCCTACGCATATTGGGCACGCTTATCACGCGAAGACGGCGTTGTGTGCTAAAAAACAAATGCTGCTTTTATTGCCGTCGCTTAAACAAAGTCATATTAACCTGCGGGAAAATTAAAATAACGCATATGCAATAATTTTCTCATTTGAGGATCAAATTTGTAAAGATCTCGTTTTCGTGCAGGCTGTTCCACTATCACATTGACCTCTTTATACGGAACGTAAAACTAAAGAAGAGACTCAATAACAACAGATACTTGGTTCTCTAATATACCGAATGACCCCCGCCTCTATTACACGCTATACTATCCCTTATACTCTGGGTACGCTTGCCTCATATCAAAAAACCTCGGATAGATGCTACCTTTACTGCGTTTCGCTAAACAAAGGCAAATCGAATTGCGGGAAAATGATATGATATCTTCACGTTTTCAGGCAGATCTGTGTGGCTGTTCCACTGTCACAATGACCACATGATACGTAAGAAACGTTAAACCAAAAAATACTCAATTTATCTTCCAGGTACTTCGGTCTCTAATAAATCAAATAAACTCAGCCTCTGTCCCACACTACACTATTCCTCATACTCTGGGCACGCTTGCCGCCGTCAACACCCACGGAGTTGTGCCCCACGTCAAGGAGATCCTCGGCAAAATGCTACCTTTACTGCCTTTGATCAAACAAGATGGGATTAAACAGGCTTTTGCCTATGGTTAGTATTGTTGTATTTTATATGTTTATTCTTATAACACCAATATAAAGTGTAGCATTTAGTTTAGTCACTTAAAACAAATATCTCAATTTTTACGGAAAATGGTCATGCAACTAAGTTATCTCTTATTGGGTGGTACGAGGTACGAGGTGAAGGAAGATGCTTAAGAAGATAAATTTTACTCTTTTACACGAAAATTATCTTAGTTGATTAGATTTATAACGAAACAATAGTAAAGAACGATCATACATAAATGTGCAATAAAATCAATTTGTATTTATTTATAAAAATAATATATAAAATATCGTGTGTTGTGTGTTTGCATATTTTATTAATATGATTAAGAGCTTATAATTATCGTATTGCGTGACGGAAGCCATGTGTTTGTCTAACTAGTTCAAGTTTAAACATGGATTAAATTCTGATTGTGTTTTTTTTTATTATAATCCACAGCTGAAAGATTTTTACTTTTGTATCTCCCCTGGGGTCATTTTTAGAGTAAACTGAGAGAATGTGATTGTTTGTCTATATATATTCTAAATATAAAAAATATACGAATTATTTGAACCCACCAATATAGCAATAATATTTATTAATTTATCTTCATTTTGGTATTATTATACTAAAAATTAATCTAATATAATATTTAAATATTTCAGCTTTCGGACATTTTGCAGTCGCTGTATCCGAGCAAATAGGAGATAACGTTCAAAATGACAATATAACATCCATTAAAGATAATTTTGTCACGGAGTTTACTATAGTCTTTGACGTGTTGTACAACCAGTGGCTGCCTTCACACGAACCTAAAGTATCAGAATCTGTTCTAGAAGCCCTAGGACCTATAACTAGACTTATATCTGAAAGACAGTTTAATGAGACTGTCAATAAGTTCGTCCTTTCATTATTGTCGCTTTATAGAAAACCAGTGATCAATTTTTACTGCATTAGCCAGTGTATTTCTTATTTATTATCCCCGTCTCCTTTAAATCCTAAGCTGACGCTAAATGATAACGTCATTAATTCAATCAATAACGTTCTTTTTAATTTGGTCCTTCTCGAGCCGGACTATGATCAACCGCACACAGTGAAAAATCATTTCGAAGTTCTTCGTTGTTTCGATCATATGACAGGACAGTTCCCAGACCAAACTGTGGAGAATCTATTGCACCATTGCAGACACAATCAGGAGAAAGAAAGAATGAAAGCTGTGATTATTCTGACTCATCTAACAACTTCGTCGCAGGTTTTCATTGAAAATTTCGCGTCGAAATTCATAACTATTTTGAAAATAATGATCGTTATGGAGCAAGGGATCAAAATGAAAAAGTTATTAGTCAAAGCGATAGTAGGACTTGTGTATAGAAACTGCATGATGGCACCGGATGATTTTGTGATGGTCGAGTTTATTATAAAACATTGTGGGTACGAAGCTCCTGCAAATGTTTCTAAGGCTGAAGTCCTAGACTTACATGATACTTGTAGAAGTTCGTTAATACTAATGTGTAATACAGTTACCAGCGTGCGATCCCAGTTACGAAATCTACTGCTCCTTTCCCTTACTATAGAAGAATTTACCCCGTCAATGTCAACTGTGAGTCATTGCTTAACCTCGTTGTTGCAAAATAACTCTGAAGTGTCCGAGGAGCAAACAGAAAAGATAAATGAGCCAGTATGTTCACCAGATTTAGTCTTTGTTCGCTGCATAACTCGTGTCGTAGATCCAGATCAGAAAGAACTCAATAAGAACTTGCTTATGTTTCTAGAAGAATACTCCGGAGATATTCATAAGAACCTAAAAAATTCTTGGACAGTTGAAATTCAAAGGTTACTTAAATTCGTAGAAAAGAACGAGTCTAAAGATCAGTGGCACGGAATGCTGTTAGATCTTCTCGTTTCTGCTGTAGAGCAAGTTAATAGCAATAAATGGATAGAAACGATATCCACTTTGATATCTCAACAAGTTCTTGCAAAGAAACAACCGCCAATAGTTAAAGGGGTTTCCTTACAATACTTGGCTGTTTTGGCGTGTCATATGTCCAACGCAGCGGCAGTTGAAAGTGTACTTAAAATAATATTATTTGCTTTGAAATCGATTCCCATGGAAAGCGTAGAGTATGTTAGCAAGGCGGTTGGAATCGCAGCAAGACAACATGGTGAATTTGTACTTAACGAGCTGGATGCTACATACAAAGAAAACGAAGCAAAACGTGGAAACAAATTGTTGAATTTCCTCTCTTCTAGAAATTCTAAGAGTGAAGCTGAACTAACTGCGGTTAAATACGCAGTGATTACCTGTTACGGAAAAGTTGCATGTGAGTGTCTCGATGTACACGTACTTGCCAGACTGGGAGAGCACGTCACTTCAATATTGTACGAGATATTAAAATCAAACCCTTCCTTCGATTTATGTAAATCAAGTATTACTACTTTGGATGAGATAGGAAAAGCGCTGCATCCTGCTTCCCATCACAATGTGGCTTTAAGGAATCGCTGGCAGTTATTGAACGCTGTCCTCGAACAGATATACAATACCAATCTGGATAAGCGAAATGTCGAATTGTATCCAATAATCGTAAAAGCTTCGAAATCACTAACAAAATTGCAAAAAGGAATTCTGCCCGAAGAACGAAATACGATACTGCGAGTTTTATTTAACAGTATATTTGGAGAACTTTCGTCATTCAAGAGAAAATATGAAATAGAAGGAAATGGCGACAAGAATGATCTATTAGCGAAAACGTTAAACGATTCATTGACCCTTCTACATGATTTAATCAGAGAGTTGATCATCCAATCGACCTGCTTAAGTACAATTGATGACATCGTCAGCTTATTAATTGAATGGATGCGACACGAGAACGACGAGATTAGGACGGCATCTATGCTAATACTTCAAGTTGTTTTTGATGCTTATCTTAAAAATGTCAAGTTGAATTACGAAATGCCAAGCAAATTTGGGCAATTGGGATTTTTGTTGGGCCTTATTATTCCTGGTGTCGCCGATACTAATTTCCCAGTGAGATTGACTACAGTGGATTGTATTAAACTAATCATACAAATTCAAGATTTGTATGAAGGTCATATCCTAGAGCCTGAAGATGAATGTATGACGGAGTTATCACACTTACAAAACAATATACTGACGAATGACTTAAACATGATAAGCGACTATTGTACCAAATTGTGTAACACTATATCAAAGAAAATTCCACATTTGCATACAATGCAATTCATAGAGAGTCTTTTAGAAGGTTACGATAACCAGGAGTTACGAAGTGTTGGAATAAGTTCCGTTTTGGATGCATTTATCTTGACAAAAGGACAAGATTTGTTCCAAAATATAGAAAGGATAGTGGAAATATTACTAATTACAATGGATGAGGTTGTAGACGATGCTCGTAAGAGGCTTTTGAGGCCGCTGACGTCATTGACGCGTCATCACTCAAACGCCGTTACTGCTGTGTTATTGGGTCAAAGGATTCCTTTGAAGGGGTATGTAAGATTTTTTATCTAAGCCTTGCCTCCCGTTTAAGATATCAATAACGTACAGTTAAAATGTACGAGTAATCTATAGTTTTATAATATTTTAATGTGTTAATAGTATTAACTTAATACACTGTAAATCACGATCGATTTTTATAGTAATTCCAATGCCACCGGAGGGGATCGTTTAATATTATTAGTTTGAAGTTTTCTTTAAATAAATCTATTTTAAGTCATAAACAAGAGAAATATATACAAGAAAATTATTTAAAATTATAAATAAATATTTTCAGCTGTGTAATATCATGCTGGAGATATCTTGCTCGCGACGAAAGCTTATCCACCGCGATCGTCGAAAATTTCTTACGTCTGATGACCTCCATAGAACTTTATGAGGATCCCTTCCATATAACAGAACACCACATAGCGGCGTTACAACCATTGACTGTAAGTAAAGTTTATTTTTTACATGTTTTCAGCACATTTTAACAAATTACTTGGATTAGATAGTTTTGTAGATTTCGTATATATGTATGTACACAAATGCAAAATAATCATTTTTTCCAGCTAATCAGTGCTTTAGGCGAAATGCTACAAGAGGATTCAATGAGACCAATTTGTCTAGAGAAGTTTCCAGATCTTTTCATAGTGTTATACACAACACTAGCTTGTTACATAGAAGCTGAGCCTCCAGCGTACTCCGTACCTCAAAATAAAGGCCAAGAGAGATTTGGTTTTATACCCAACAGAGAAGCTATTAAACTATCGCCAGCAAAAATTACAATCAATACATTTAATCTGTTTCTGGAAAGGGCTGATTGTTACAAGGTGGGTGGATATTTTTTTGTATTTATTTTAGCTTAGTAGTTATAGCTGAGATTATAAGATGAAATAATTAAATCCTTAACGATTAAACATAATATTATTATTAATTTTTATTCAAATTAATATAACAAGAATAAAACCAACACCCGTAAAACAACAACAAAAGTAAATAATCATAACAAAATTTCTCTTTCAGGTAAAAGAAGCATGTTCCCTCTGCCTCACCATAGAGCACGGGGACAGTTCCCACACCCTGCTGGAGCTCACCCCGGTGCTGGGCGGCGCGGTCAGTCGCGCCCTACCCGCACAGCTACCCAAGCTACTAGCTAAAGCCGCTCAGTATGCAAGGTCCCCGTTGCCCCCGCAGCGCTGTGCAGCGCTTGCGCTTTTGGCCGACTCGCTGCATTACAGGTGAATGTCTACTTTGTAAGCTGTAGTGTTTCGTATGTTAAGTAAGTTACTAGACAAAACCACCTGCTGTTCCAGGTCCCGCAGCGCCCGTCCTTTATGCTAACTCCTTGTATTACAGATTTTATTATATTGATAAAGTCTATAATACAAGGAATTAGTATGTTAAGAAGGGTTTAATTGAAGCGGGGAAGCGATTTTTTGAGGCCATGTCTACGTAACCAAGTATTTACGTTTTTAAACTCTGTCGAGATAAAATGTGGTTTAGCGATTTTTTTAACTATTTTTTGTAGTGCTGTATTGTGATGTGTGTGCGTGTTGTGATAGGTTGTGATGCATGACTGTATATGATAGTTATGGATTTAAAGGATATGTAGAGAGAATTATTTTGAATCAATTTGATTTTTCAAATTAAAGAACATTATTTTATACTTTTCTTTTCGCTTCGCTGTATCCTATATATAGCAAGGGATACAAGAGAAAACCTACTGTTAAGACACTTTGTTCCCCACCTTCCTCCGAATTTTCGAGGCATTGCGTGCAGGCGGAACTCATCGCCGCGCTTTGCACCAGTAGAAGGAAAAGTGGGAATCAAACTTACAGCCGTCGCGTTACACGCTCGTGCCCCTGTGGCTGGACGGCCTTACAATCTTTTGTATGTTGTATAAAATTGAATTATTAAAACAATAAATATGTAATTCTAAACAGATGCAACGACAACCCGACGATCCTCGACACGGCGCTGGCGTCGCTGGCGGCGGGCTGGCGCGATGAGTCGGGGCGCGTGCGCGCGGCGTGCCTGCGCGGCGCGGCGCACCTGGCACGTCTGGCCGCGCCGGCGCGCGCCGCCGCACTGCCGGCCGCGCTGGGCGCGCTCAGCGAGGGCGTGGACGCGGTGGTCGGCGCGTGAGTAGCGCACGACACTTGAAGCTAGCCAGTATGTGGCTGTAAACGCGACTGGTTGTCGCTTTCGATCGCCACTATATTAAATATTTTATATTTTCATTTCTTTGCTTTGATATGTAAAGTGTGGGTAAAGCGCGGCGTTGAGTTCCGCCACTCAACACGCAATGCCTTCAGAATTCGAAAGAAAACGAGGAACAGAGTGTTTAACACTAGGTTCCCTCAACCCACCCTGATATATACGGAATATAACGTGAAGCTAAAAAAATCTACACCCCACCACATATAATCACTACCTAACGGAAGGTATAATGGGGATATGAGTACTGATGATCGCTACTAGAATATACTACAAAATAAATGCAATTAAAATCATGCATATTTTACCTTATATAATATAATATCTGTTTCAGATCACCTCTGGACAACGTGCCACTCGCAGCCATACAGGGCCTCAGTCGCTTATTAACCGAAATAGACAAACTGGACAAGGAATTCGACAGGGAACTGCTATCGATATCTCAAAAAATACGACCATTCATGAATACGGATTGTCCATTATTGAGAGAAAATTCAATAAGATTATTCGGTATTATAGCTGAGAGGGTCAAATCTGAAGCGATTTTGGATCAAGCAGTCAGTTCTCTACCTTGTTTCTTGTTGCATTTATGTGATAATAATTCAGCTGTTGTGAGGGTATGTGCATTTCTTTGATGATATATATTTTAACTTCATGCTGTATCCCGTATATAAAGAAGTAGGCTTGAGAACCTAGTGTTAAGACCCGTTCACCATTTTTCGCCGATTTCTTGAGGCATTTGTGATAATGTTCGATGTCACTCAAGGGAATGAATTCTTTTTATTTCTCCGCTTTAGTAAAACATCGTGGAACTGGCATCAGTGACACACGTCATGTTTCGAATTGGGGCGGGTAGCATAGAGCGGAGTGTCTTGACACTCCGTGAAGCAAAATTTTTCTCTGAATAAGTTTTGAATCCACAATGACCATGTTCCACTTTTATGGAATCGTTACTAAGGTTACAAATACGTACAATAGATGGCGATAGTTGTAAAACTACACAAGAATAGTAAATAAACAAATTTCATTTGACAGAAAATATTTCAAATCTCATATTAAATAGTTAACTCAACATTTTATTGATAACCAATTTGTTATTAACAGGCGAGCAAATTCACACTACGACAAATATTCAAAACATTCAACATAAAGAAATCAAACGACTTCGTACAAACCCACCTCCTGGACGAAGGGAGGTTGTACTTAGACGAGTTCCTCTCGGCGCTACTGCGGCAGCTGGCTGATGAAATGCCGAGTTCTCTAACAAAATGTCTGCAAACTGCTGTTAACTATTTGCATTGTGCGAGGGAGGAGATTAAACCGCATCCGCCGTTATTGATCGGTGAGTTGAGATTTACAGTAGGGTCGACGAGTCGTGGCCGCTTTAAGGTTAGCTGGAGATGGTTGCGCAATTCTGCATTTTAGGATATTTCTTTTGATTATTTTCTTTTACAGTGTACAATGAGCTTAAGTACTAAGTCTAACTTCAGGGCGGCCACGACTTGTCAAACGTACTGTAGTTTATTATTAGACTAGCGGCCCGCCCACGGCTTCGCCCGCTTAAAATACATGATTATTGATTTAATAAGCTAAGAATTGATCGACAACTATAATGACTTCTAATATGATTTTGTAAGTCAACCATAAAAGATAGACATATGCTGTCTTGGCATATTTTTTTATAATTTTATGTAGAATATTTCCGTTATACATGGTTTCGCTGTAGCTTTAACCATTAAGGCTGCACACGCGACGGAAGCTTAAAAAATCAAGTAACCTCTCCCGTTTTCCCAACATTTCCTTTCACTGCTCTGCTCCTACTGATTGTAGCGTGATGAAAAGTATACTATGACCTGCCCAGGAGTATGAAGAATAACTGTATCAAGTTTCGTTAAAATCCGTCAAGTAGTTTTTGTTTCTATAAAGAATATACAGACAGACAGACAGACAAAAATTTTACTGATTGCATTTTTGGCATCAGTATCGATCACTAATCACCCCCTGATAGTTATTTTGAAAATATATTTCATGTACAGAATTGACCTCTCTACAGATTTATTATAAGTATAGATTCAGTTACATTTGTGTAGAGCCAGTGGCGTAGTGGGATAGAAGTGAAAGTGGGGGGGAAACAGAAAAAATCTTATTTTATATTGTAATGTATTTATGTTGTTATAGCTACGAACTCACAAAGCATGCAAAGCAAAGCGATAAGTATGAGACAAACCAAGCAAGCTTAATTTGTTTTATCATTTCCACAGGTCTGCTATACTCAGAACTCTACCGTATACGCGAAAAATACCCCGAGGAGTCGAACCTGGACCCCGACGTGACTCGCACAGCTAAAACACGCCTATTGACCCTAATAAAAGATTCAAATTCTCAAGTACGACAGAATTCAGCCTTCGCCCTCGCCAACATATGTCTGGTTGAGACGGGAATGTGACATGGGATGAGAGATAACAGGTACGATACGCTGATAAGGGATAACAGGTACTTGTTGTATTGCAGTTTGCAAGATTTCGTTAGGATTAATAAGTTGAGGCAATTGCGTTTTGATTGATTTTTTTTAATTTCACGCTGTATCCCGCACATACCCGTACCCGTTATGTTTGCAGTGAGACATTGTCTCAGTACGCCACAGCGTACAATAAAAAAAATATAAAATATGATTTATAATTCACTGATTAACTCTATTTCTCAATGAATTTGCATTAAAATAAATATAGAAATGAAAATGAAAATACGAGTAAAAAACTCCAATAAAAATACATTATAATATGAATTATACAATTGAAAACATAAGTTACTCATTAAAGAAAATAGGATTTTTTGAGTAAATAATTATTTTAAATTTTAGTTGCTAAATATGACAAAGTTAAGACAGCTTATTTTTCCATTTTGCTAATGTATATTATAAAATATATATAAATAATTATTTATATATGCATAAATATAATACTATAATAGTTTACCATTGACTTGGTAATCCAGTACTAGTTTACCATTGACTTTAATTTGATATTTAATCAAAATAAATATTGTTCAGATTTTCGAATAATTATGATATATCCGCCACTCAACACGCAATGCCTCGAGAATTCGGCAGAAAGTAGGGCAGGGACTGGAACGCAGGTTTCCTTTAAAAGTTTGTGACCATGGATGGATGTTTGCTCCACTTTTAAAAAATCCTTTTCGTAAAAACTACGAAACGGATTTAGATGAAACTTATACATCAGAATAATACGTAGGCTACGATTTATGTAATGATTTTGTATAATTTGACTGTAATAATATACAAGTGTAAGCAAGCGAAGCCGCGTTGTGTCACTAGTTTATACATAAAATATAATATAAATATAAAAGATATCCTTCTTTTTTAAAATCTAATTACATAAAACTTAATTGTTTTTAATTATATGCCAAAATACAAACAAAGTTACTCGAATATGGAAAATAATAAATTAATATTTATCAAAAATATATTTGGTACATTTCAAATGACATTATTTTTTATTAAAAAAATCGCTACATTCGCTTTAGTTGAAACTTATTATACTAAATATTTTGCTTATTATTTTTAAAGTAAATCGTTGCCAAAAAAACCTTAAAAGCTGCGTCTTATAATGAATTATAAGAAGACTGAGATTTAAATAATGTAAAAATTGTTGGTATAGAAAAGTTTAATGAAAGATTGTTAATCCTTAATTAATAGTGATATCAGAATATTTCACATCTTCTAAAGATGTTATAAAATAATGGTGTAGATTATTTTATAGTACATATAATATAGTAAGTTTAATTAGTATATGTTTGTGTATATATTATATTATATGAAATATAAAGGAAATGTTTATTTTTTTAATGGCTTTTGTTTCTATATAATTCCATGTTATGTAATTGTATGTTTAAGTTAATTATCTAAATAACTAAATATTGATATAAGATTTACATTTTATAATATAATTGAATTGTGTAGCTATAGCTTTAATTTTCCTTTTTTTTATAATAAAAAATTGATAGACTACATATCTCTTATAATATAGATAAGATATTTGTAGTCGCCTTCAAGCATTCGAATATATTATGACGTCGTGTGATATATTTGAGTCTTTCTAGTTATTATATTATAAAATATATAATTATATTAGTTTAATATAAATGTTATTTCATATTTACATTATCGTCGGCTCAGTATGTGATCCTGCTAAATCTATTAATACTTATACAATTCGAAAGTGTAAAAAAATTACAGGATTGACCTTTATTTTATTTAATTTTCTAAAATAAATTGTATTCTTTAATATAGTAGAGAATACAAATTAGTTTCAAACATTTTGAAATTGTAATAGATTTAATAATACATACATCCTCATAGTTTTTTAACGACGTTTTTTGTATCTCCTGATAATTTACTTAACAGGCTGTTACCTTGGTTAGGTAAGTTTACACTCTAAGCCGACGATATTTATCGCCTTAAAAAGCTATTTTCTATATAAAGATGATATTATTCTTCAAGTTCACTTCTATTTTTTTTTTCAATTTCAAGTAATTATTCGATTATGATATGCTAAATGCTTATTGTGGTAAAATTATAATGTAATTAAGGCTTTTAATTTTCGTCTTTATCGCTTAAATAATTTAACTTCTTACATATAAATAAAGACACCATAAATTCTAGTATTTTTTTAAATAGGTAAATCTACCAATTTTGAAAATAGATTTAATAAAATTATTTCGAATTAATTATAATAAATACCTTTTAAATTATATTCACATATTCCAAATTATAAATTTAGTTAATATTTTAATATATATTTGTTTATGAAAAAAAATTATAACCAACTAAACATGAAAAAAAAAATTAAATTCAGTAAATATTTGTTTTTGTAAAAAATCTTTATAAAGTTACGTTGTCAAAATCAAAGAAATTCGCAATTATATCCAGTTGTGATGTATTTTTTTTATTAAATTTAAATTCCATAAATAATTTTGGACCATATAGTTTGGAAATGTATTTTTTTTTTGTCGTATATTTTTTTACAAGATTTCGTTAATCAGTGTATAAGTTGAAGTAATATAATAGCTTAATACTTTGTTAAAAAAACTATTTGAATTATTCTTGGTTTGTGATTGTTAATTACGTACATAAATAAAAATATAAATAGTTACAGAGATGTATTCTTATTACAAATGTAATCGTGATACTGACTTATAAATGTTAGTTGTTTGCAATAAAAATATTCAAAGATTGAAACATTTTTTAATTTTTTCTTCTACCTCATAATTTTCAATTAAATAAATATATAAACAAGACTCGTATTCGGTACGTACAAAGGTATGACGGGGATATAGTTAACGATATCTTAAATACGGCTTAGTGAAACTTGTCACTTGTCAGTTTTATTTTGAAAATGGGGCATTATTTTTGTTGTATTTTAAACTGCAAAAATAACAGCAGAAATATTCAGAGCAAATTTTGTGTTTTTCCTAAAGCGGCCTGAAAATTAGATCAAAGATTTAAATGAACAGCTGCTGTAAACAGGAACAAGTAAATAATTTTGGATATAATCTTAATTTAGTACAATACTAATTAAATAAATTTTATATACGTTGCACTTCTAAGGTTATTTAATAAATATTGCTTTTGTGTGGATTGCCTGATTGAGTGGCATCTAAAACCCGATGACGAAATTTGCAAAGAACATTTCATAGGAGGTAAAAAGTCTGACGCACAAGCATGTCTAAGTAATATTTACCTAAAATTTATAGAAATCAGAAGGTGAAACTACTAGCTGATGCACGCCTCATAAATAATAATATAATCATAATGGAAGACGGGAATGAATTAAATTTAAACTCAATCTCGTCTAGTCAATTAAGGATGTGAAGTTAATATGTTCTTTGAAATAAATGTAATGGAAACAGCGTAAATTCTTGATTTGCAATAGTTTTATTTATATCGAGCACTGTGATGTTGAAATTCATCTAGATGAATTTCAACATCACAGTGCTCGATACAATATCTAGATATTAGCAACAACTTCAAGAATTGTATTAACAGCTCATCCAAGAAAAAAATATAAAAGCTGTTGTACTGACAATCATTTCAAGATGAATTTACTGAAACAAAATGCCGAGAATTTTGACTAGACATTGCTAGTTTAGTAATTTCAATTTTTGTTAACAAATAAATTAAATTAAATTAGCTTCACGCTATATCCCCACTTTCTGCCGAATTCTGGAGGCATTGCGTGTTGAGTGGCAGAACTCAAAGCCGCGCTTAACCTCAACACCAGAGCGAAGAAATGGAAATATAAATTTAAGTAAATATTTCATCTCCTTGAGTGGGGATCGAACCCACAACCAGTCGGTTTTGCAGTCACACCTCGTGCCGCTGCGCCACGACCGGCCTCAGCCTCGGCCTCCTCATATATATATATATATATATATATATATATATATATATATATATATATATATCGCACCTTGATTCAAATAGTGTCACAATTCAATAAAATTGAAAATCTCGTTTATTGTACTATTAGTTTCAAAATATCTTAAAATAGTATCTCAAGAAGTAGCATAATTATAGCTTTACTATTTAAACTTAAATGGCGCTAGTGACGTTATAACAACATTTTATCCATAAAGTGACACAACTGAATATTTTTTATTTTTTTAATATATTTTTAATATATCTACTATACCATTTAAAAGAGCTTCAAAAATCATAATAACTTTCTAAAAATCATATTGCAATAATTTTGTTACTTTTTGAGTTATGATCCAAAAATTGAGTGAAAATTTTTTTGAATTATGACACTATTTGAGACTAGGTGCGATATATATTTTAAATATTTAGATATATTTTGTGTTTATATCACGGTAACATTTTTCCAAATAAGGTTTTATTATTTAAGACGCTGCCTGTTGGCCGATTTTTCTTTCCTGTTTGGTGTGGTTGGTTTATTATAAAAATAATATAATATGTAAAATTATATCTTTTTACATCTCGCACTGTTACACACATGTTATAGTTCGTTTTTTGATTTTAGAAAAGTTGAAAATGTATATTCTAAAAAAAAAGTTTTTATAAAATTTAAAATTAATTAATATTTTAAACGTATTTAAAATTTAATAAAAACAGTTTTACATAGTCAACTATTTCGATGGTCGTCCCAAATAAAATTCCTTATCGGGGTCGCAATATCCCCGCAGCTGTCGTCCGTCCCAGCTGACCGAGTCCATGCGCCACTCGGGAGGTACGTATGGGGGCTGGAACTTTTCCAAAGTGATCTAAAATCCATACAATTGGGTTACAAACGTGACATTTTTTTAATACTTTCAATAAGAGACATAAAAATTCCATTTCTGCATATTGCATAGTAAGCAGAACGAAGTTTACAAATCATGTATTTCCTTCAAACAAAAATACCTCCCTTATGGCTTACCCTCGGGCAACGCAAAAATATTTTCTAATGAGTGAGTACTAGTGAGTCTAGTAAAAGAATTTCCAAGCATAATTAATTCAATTATAAGACGACATATTTTATTTTCCCTTGAATTTAAATTCATAATACGTACTTATAATATTTCTAATTAAGCACCAGCTGTAGCTATATGTACTTTATAGCACAGTAGACATCTAGCCAGGGAAAGGACAAAATATATAGAATTTTCTGTCAACCATCCCTAGTTGGAAGATTTTGGAAGGCAGTTTAAGAAGACAAATATCTAACCGGGTTAGAGCAAGCAGGAGGTCCTGGCAGAGGAGCTTTAATGTCATCCCTCACAGCATCTGCGATTCCTTCACGCATTGCTCTCTGCACTGTGGTTGTATAAATGTCTTCTATTAGAATTTTCCGTGATCTGGTAATGAAGAAATATTACTTGTATGTCTAGTTTTGTCACATAAAAAATATTATCAGTCACTAAAAAAAAGCTTTATTAAGAATAAAATATCATTAAGCAACCATCTAATTTACTGAATTTCGTTTACTAAATTTCGACTGTTTTTTTTTATTTAAATCATTGTTTAATGCAGGGATCGATATGTAATATTTACGGTGAATGCAATAATAAAAAACATTTTCATCAAAAAGTAGGTATATAAATCCTGATCCTATATGGGCATGAAATCTACTATCTTCAGCTCAGCAATCTCGAGTGAGAATCGAACCCACAACCTGTCGTCTGTTGTTTACAGATTTCACCTGTACCCCTACATGGTGTAGGACTGGTCTGTATTTCAAAAGATTAAATAGTAGTAATCACTCTGGATCCGTGATATCGTCCATGCTGACGGCGGGCGTCATCACGAGACGTGGACGTGTGTTCTTCGCGTGCTCCCAACCCAGGTCTGGGGATTTCACCTATTGATACATATAATAATTATTATTTTACAGTAACGAAATCTAACAGTGAGTATAAGTATTTTGTAGTGGGTAATGTTCTCAAAACAAAAGTTTTGAATTTTTTTTTTGAATTTGAAAGTTGAGCTAACGTTTTATTTTAAGCAAACAGTTATTTAGGTACTAATAATTAATTCATAATAAATTACCAAAATTAATTAGTATCTACTGTCCTGTGCTGTTTTATATTTTATTTTTCATTTTCTTTATATTTATACATATCCAATAAAAAATATGTTATTTTTATAAAGCAGTATAAATTAACAAAATCGTGTAAGAAAATATTGTTGTAAATGATATACCTAAGACAGAAAAGAATTATTCTTCAATATTGAAAATAAAAAAATATATTTTCTTTGGTATTTATCATTACTGCTAGTGCAGTAAGCTAGAATAAATTAGCGCAAGTAACTTAAAAGTTAAATTATATTAATATTTTTTAAATATATAATTAGGTACAGTTTATTTATAAATTCAATAATCTTACATAGCGTTGTTGTACTTTCCAAGGATTAGTTCTAGTTATATCTTTTGCCTTTATTAATAAATCAAAAGGCACATGCGGAATTTTTAATACAGATAGTGTGTGTAAATCTTTCAATGGCGTCGGTGCATCGCGAAGGCGGGCGGGTTTCTTTTTAGGAACAGTTTTAACTATCGGTAAAATATCCCCATCGTGGTAATCCGTTCTGTTAGACGTTTCATAGTCAAATAACATTCCTTCATAGCGAAATAGCATTTTAGAAAATGTTGTAAAATAATAGGAAAATATAATAATTATTATAATAGCAAAAAAATGTTGTTTGTAAACAGTGTCTATGATTTATCAATTTCTGTAAATGTCAAAAAATGTTTTTTTTTTCTTAAGGTTTTGTACAAAGGTGTACACAGTATAAATAAGCCAACTTAAGTGCAATAAAGAAAAACCTCGTATACTAATAATAGGTAATATTACTTTATTCAATAAATTATTTATAACAGCTAAACCAATTAAGTTACAAACTTATATGGGCTAATTATTACAAAACAAAATTTAAATTTATTTCTAAAATAATCGTATAATATTATTTTAAAAAATATAATATTCAAAATATAAACTATGAAGATCAATGCGTATACATATATATGTATATTTATTCAATAGTCTTACAGTTTTGATTTATAAACAAAAATATAAAACTTTTATTTGACCTTCTGATAAGATAGAAGAACCATTTATAATTGAAAAACTTGACAAATATAAATGTTAAATATTAATTTATTTATTGAGACCGGCGTAGCGCAGTGGCAAAAAGGTTTAGAGTTCGACTCCTTCTTAAAATTTTAGATATCTGCGTTCTGCTTACAAATAAAAGCGCGGCGTTGAGATCCGCCGCTCGATGTATTACGTGTTGAGAAAGTGAGAAATGGAGTGTCTTAACACTAGGTTATCCCGGCCTACCCCGCCATTTGCGGGATACAGCGCGAAGCTGGGTAAAAACTATTTATAGACTAGTTTAAAACCACAAATCACACCACAAGCTTTGCACAGTTTGATACAAAGTAACCAAATATAAATTAATTAGTAGTTACTTTGTAGGTATTTACTATTCCATTCTTACTTTCCTTTCTTTGCTAAATGTTAAGGCTCCACTTGCTGATTTTCTTGTCAAATTACGTCTGAAAATATAATATATACAAAAAAAAATCAGCTTCATACTGTATCCCGCACACAGCAGGATAGGCAGAGGAATCCTAGTGACGTATAATAGAAAGTGGATATGGAGAATCTTCTTTGCTATCTGCTTAACAGGCGTCAAAAGTAAAACCGTTCTACAATATCAAAAAATGCAAGATACAAAATATAAGAACATAATATGGATATTGTACACAGGATTTAAATTTAAATAAATACAATTACCATAATACCTATTTCGTAGTTTTTCGTTTCAACCAAAACTCCTTGGTAGGATCACAATAGCCGCGCAGTTGTTCCTTATCCCACGTGACAGTCTCCATTCGCCATTCAGGGGATACGTAAGATGGCTGTACTTTGGGCAAAGTTATCTGAAATGTTATATAAAGTTACTTAAAGTTCAGTAATTTTATCTAAGTATTATTTAATGACATACCCGGAAATTACTAGGGCCTATTATAAAAAAAAATATTATTGTGGTTAAGTAACACCTTAAAGAGTGTTGACCTCGGTTGACCTCGGTCGAAAACACAGTATCAAAAATACTGGAGGAAGATCACGTAAAAATTATGAGGATCCCCCGGAAGTTATGTATGAAGAGGATGATTATAGTGGACGAGGCGATTCGGCGCTCCGTTTTCTCTGACTAGGCCGCTAGGAATACAGCGTGAAGTTAGTAGTAGTCAATCTTTCTCGCTATGGCAACGAAACAAAGCGAGGCGTTGACCGCCGCCACTCAACACGCAGTCTCCAGAATTCGGCGGAAAGAGAGGAACGGAAGTGTTTTAATGACAACGGAGTATCTTAACACGAGGTTCTCAGGATCCACCGTATGTGCGGGATACACCGTATAGCTAAAAGTATATAATCAGCTTAATTAACAGGATTTGCAGGAAACAGTCTTCCAAGTTCAGGTGTTTTCTTCACAGGAGTTACAATTCCTCTAGCCTCTTGAGTCATATTGCTCGTGTACATGTCAGTGCACAGTATGTTTCTAGCATGTTCGTCTTCGATGTCGTCCATGCTGACCGCTGGCGGCATTACGAGACGAGGGCGAGTCCTACGAGCTTCTTTATTGTCGACGTCTGCACGTTTCTCCTAAAATTGTTATAAATATATACTGAAGTAACTCGCTACTACTGACGCCAGCGTAGCGGACCAACTTTTGACTGTAAATGTGACGTTTGTGTGTTCAATTGACACTTGGACAGAATCATTTTTATTTCATCGGCCTGGTGACAAGACAAAGCGAGTGAGTTCTGACAAAAAAATACTACTAAATGCGGCGTTGAGTTCCGCCACTCAACAGCAATGCCTCAAGAACTCAGCGGAAATCGGAGAAGGAAAGTGTCTTAATGATAAAGCAGTGTCTTAACACTAGGTTCGCAGGTTGCCTCTGTCTACCACGTTATGTGCGGAATACAGCGTGGAGCTAAAAAGAAATATGTCGTCATGAATATGAATCCTGTATTAGGTAAAATTTTTCTAACATGTCATCAATATATTTTGTCTAGTAAAAAAGACGACTTTGCATTAACTTCTTTCTTTTAAGTGTCTCATTACAGTAACGATGGGGCAATGGAAGTAATAGTTGGTAATTATAAGAAATTGCAAGCGTGACATTCAATAATGTAAAAAATTATCGCTCATTTTATATTTATAATTATAAATTGCCTTGTCATCCATAAAATATAAAAAAGGACAAGCGCGAGTCGGGCTCGCTTCATAAATTATGAAGATGAAATCATGAGAACGGTCTCTGAACTGATCATCAGATCTGAGTAAGTATATGGTTTGAATTTCAACTCGAAATCTCCAAGCGTTTCTGACATAAAGGCTCTTGACAGACAGACAGGAAAGTGATCTTATAAGGCTTCCTTTTTTCCTTAAAAGGTACGGAACCCTAAAAGTATAGGATATGGGCGGTCTATGAGAGTTGCAAAGACGAATTAGTCAAGTCACGTTAAATGTAACTATATATTTTTAAACCGGCATTTCTTTTTAATAGGTTAAATATACTTACAATATATTGCTGTACGTCATTTGGATTTGTTCTAACAATGTCTTTAGGTTTATGTAAAAGACTGAACGGCGGTACTTCCCTTTGCCACTGAGTTAAAGTGTGTATATTCTTATATTCTACTTTATCACGTATCTTTTCTAACTTCTTTACATTATATATTATCTTAGGACTATCACGGATTTTGCCAAAACGAAAGTCATTCTTGTACGTAGTTTCATAATTAAATAGCATAGGTTCATTTTTTATTGTTTTTTCCATGTTGCTTAATGTTTTTAGTTATTATACAATTATGTTGAATTCTTAATGTCACTGTCTAAAATGGTTAATGATATGACAGTATTTTAAACACTGTCAGACATTTAATCTTTTTAGTAGTAATTTTATCCTGGTATTCATTTTTATCTATGTCTGGAAATTTTGATCTGGTCCATCGAGTGGTGGTTATAGTTTTTATATTCCTTAATAATAGAAGGGTATATTTATCTATGTTGTTACTTCTTAAAGAAAACAACAAACTTTATCTATAATTTTATTTAAATTCACCAAATAAATTACACCACGGTAACGTAACACTTAAACTAAAATGAACATAAAAAATAAATTACAATTCACATTATATCACAATATAGGTAAATCGATGCGTTAAAATATTGCAACTCTATAATAATAAATAATAAAAAAAATCGTATAAAAAAACTTTAGCAAAGGAAGTTATTTGAAGACAATGTTTATTTCCAAAAAATGGTTGCGAAGACGAAATTATAATATACAAAAAAAAAAGATTTCATTACAAAAATATTATTTAAATATTAAACAGCCGTTAATATCAAATTACTAATTAAGAAACTCAGTGTCAATAAATAAATTATTTTTTAAAAGAGCTTTATTATAAGACCACGACGAAAAACATACAAAATAAAATATATTTAAAAAAAAAATTTGAAGTAACTAATATGGCGATGATATTGTTAAATAAATTCTTGTATTGTATGTCGCGGTCGTTTTCAGTTCTTTAAATTAAAATAATTATTTAATATTAAGCTAATTATTTTAATAATCTGTAAATAAATCATATCGAGATCATTTTAAATTTAATAATACAAAAATATTAAGTAGATATCTCAATACATAATATCTCGATCTCAGTAGGTCCGACTTTGTTATGGCTAACAATCTACTAACAAGGAAAGCATGTCAGGTACGCTGTTTCAGTTTTTGAATTTCCCTTATATTAATTAAATTAAAGTATTATTTAATTGAAAAACTATTTTTTAAGTTTGTTGACACAAGCTTCAAAATTATAAAAAAATTTGGCCGCTATACTATATAGTCTTGAAAAGTTGACAATATTGAACAGTTAATTAATCTATTATGGATGTTTCGAAAATTTAAATATTATTATAACAAAAATGTTTTAGCAAATCAAGATTTAAAAAATACATACATACAATCTTTAATAATGTACAAAATCAAGGACGCAAATATATTATACTAAATAACATTTAAATAATAAAACAATATTTCTTACAAAAACACGATTCCATTGTCCTAAATACATTTATATACAGATATACATTAAACTCTTACAAAAATAATACCAATTACATAAATAAACTAAATCTTACATAAAAAAATATACACTCTGAATGAAATCGATAAGCTTTCTATTTTATTTTATTTATATTTAGGAATTGTAAACATGGCATCGAATATTAAAAATATATTTAATCTATGCTTAGAGCGACAGGAAAATTGGCGCCAACAGTGACATTGACATTTGGTAACGATGGCCGCCGCTAGAACAACAGATGGAATAGAAAAAGGAGGAATTGCAAGAGCAGGACGAGTGCTGTGGACGCACAATAGGTGAAAGTAAAGTTTTGGTATATTCGTCAATCGGGCACATTGAGCTCGGTCCAGATGGGGCAGAAGGGGGACGCGGGGCCCCCCCACGACCAGCCGCGCGGTATCGCGAGATGGCACAGTCCCGACTTGATAATACCTGAATGCCCGTTAAAATGACTCTTGTCTGCAGCCCCGGGACACAAGACAGCGCTGTGACCCGTCGCACTCGCGTCCACTGAAGTAATGATAGCTTGGTCCAACAACGATTCGCAGTTTTGTAGCGCTGAAACAAATTAATTTTATTCATTATATGTTACTTTATATTGTTACGTCGTCTGGGAGAGAATATTCTTTAGCGATGAGATCGTTCTTTATAGGTTTTCTTTATATATAATTTTTGTGCAATAAATATTATGTACGTAAAAAATATTAAACGACCAGGATTTGTTATTGAATTTAATTTAAATATCACGATTATTGTATAAAACACGATAAAAAATAGTGTAATGGTGTCAATGAAAAAATTAAAGAAATGTATCCATATAATATATTATTATATATACAACCTACTCATAATTTATCATATAAAGCATATATAAATTTGTCACATATAAAGGCTTTAATAATTTCAAATATCTACACGAAATTTACGTGACAAATTTTCTAGACAGAATTTGTGTAATTTATTCTATTCATGCCAGAAATGAATGTGACATTACAGGGAACGTTACAATTAGTGCCAAATGTGTTCTTGTTCAAGTGGATTAAGTATTACGTGAGGCTTGTTCGAGATTTAATAAAAGTTTTTAAACAATTTCTCTTAATAATATAATAAAACAAATTATAAATTAGGTACTACATATATTACAAAAGAAAATCCTCAAATATGACGTTGATTTTGTTTAGATTTTGAAAATTATTAAACAACTAGCGGATACCCGCTTGAACAATACGAATATTTATTAAATGTATGTATAAAATTATTTTAATTTTTCGATTTTTCGATAGGATTAGTAAGAAAATATAAGACAAACAAGCATAATAAGCCGAAAAAGGATAATAAGTAGACAAGGGAAATAAAATTCTAAAAAAAAAACCCGATTAACTAAAATTAACAAACAAAATATATAAAAGTAAAAAAAACAGCAAGGTAGGCAAACGGAACTTAATGTTAAGACACTTCTTTCCCCAATTTTTTTATACATAAAGAGAGGCAAAAAATTCAAAAAAATATTTTTGCTTTCTATTATTCTTTTAAAGTGTCCCTCTATCCATTTCGGCCCAAAATACTAAATGTACAGACAAAATATTTAAATGTTTTATTAAATGTATAGATAAAGTTAATATTTCAATTGTCATACAAGTCGTCGAGTTCCGCCACTCAACACGCAATGCCTCCAGGACTTGGCGACAAGTGTCAGAGTCTTAACACTAGGTTCCCTCTGCCTACCCTGCTGTGTGCGGGATACAGCGTGAAGCTGATTTTTTTTTGTACAGGTCGTGAGTTTGTGGTAATTAAACACGCGATGTTTGCTCAGTTCCACTCAGGGGCGTGATTGTTATTATATTTGAACACTGCGTTTTCCTAATCTGCGGCGTTAGGTTTCGCTAATCAACAAAAATGCTAAATGCTGTTCAGAGAATAAAATGATTTATATGACACGAAGTAGGTAGTGGGAACTCTAGCAAACGAAAAATAAAAAATAAATTAAACAAATATATTGAAATTGTGAAAATAGTTTTCACATAACAAGTTTACGTTCCACCTTTTATTACACCAAGACAAGACAAGACCAAGATACACCAGCACATATTTCCAAGGGCTTATCACAAAATGAATCTGGACTGGACGTTTTTATTATCTTTCGCGAACATTTTAATATAGCGTCCGGTTACAATGTTGCGTTTAATCAAATAAAGCAGCTAATATGTAATGTAACGATTGTTATCTCCATTTTAATTTGTTGTAATCGTAAAACTATGTAGAATGTACATTTTAAATGTGCATACACTTTATAATTAGTTTTTTTTTATTTTCGCTTCACGCACGTAGCAGCAGAAGTCTAGAGTGTTAAGACACTACGTTTCCCACTTTCTTTTGAATTTTGGAGGCATTGCGTGTTGAGTGGCGGAATATCAGAGCGAAGAAATGAAAATATTAATATATTTCGTTTTCCTTGAGATTGTGGGAATCGAACCCACAATCTGTAGTGTTTTTAGTCTCACTCTTGTGCCCCAGCACCACAACTGACCTCAATTACGTATTTCTAGCAAGTAAGTTTTCTTAGAGAACCAGAAATGGGAGAGTATCTTATGATAAAATTTTCTTAGTTGTCCATTTGCAAAAATACCACAGTGCATCACAGGGTTTGTGTGTAGTATTAAATAAATTTTATTTTCATCATATAACAGGCACTAGCATTCCCAAATAAATAGGAAATGTAGTCAATTTAGTAAAGGCAAAAAAAATTGCCTTCTTCTAGAAAATTAAAGATAAAAGCTCTTCAAAGTAGATTCTAATTCTTTTTTCATAGGTATTCTATAATAAAAATATTAATGTCTCATATTTTGCCTTAACCATTATGCTTGGCAGTTACATAAATATAAAATATAATATTCAAATAAGACATTAATATGAGAATTGGTACTTTGGCTTCAGTTTCGAGCCAAGTTCAATAAATTGCGAAAGCTAATATATTTAACGCTGAAAGTTCTATTTAATTTCTTTGCGCGGCGGTCCCAAGTTCAATACTCGGATAGACGGTTGATGCATGATGAGCATTGAGTTTGGCATAAAACTGGTCAAGTGTGAGTCGCACTGGCGCACCTGCCAATTTCAGGATTGTAGTTCAACGAGAAGTACTTATAAAAGTTTACAAATTTAAGTTTGCACTGTATGCACTTACTTTGTACGAAATGAACTACAAATATAAGTTTGTGTTAATTTTTTTCTGTGAAATACCTATAAATTTTCAGTTTTTAGATTTATTTCTTTATTTGTATTGTAAGTTCGTGCTTCGTGGCGATGTTCATAACTGTAGGTACACGTGGAGTATCCTATAGGTTTTGATTTCGCTGCGTTTTTTATACGAAGTGCAGGAAACACGATGCTCGTATCTTTTGATTGAGATGACTTAAAAGCTTGATATTTTTGTGAACTGTAAGGGACCGTAGACTCGAAAAATTTGAAATAAAACATTTCAGTTTAATACCTTTACACAATCTCGATATAAATGGTTTTGGACAGACAAACAGACAGACAGACGGCAAAACAAAGTGACCCTATAAGAGTTTTCCTTTTGAGGTTCGAAACGAAACCCTAAAATTGCGGAAAAGAAAAAGTATGCTTAACATAGATATCATCATAGTTTACGTAAATTCCACAAATAACTCGCTAACAACAGGAAACCGTTACGGTTCTAATGAACTCTATTGATCAAAACCAGCGTCTGCATACAAAATCCGCGTTGTACGGACGCTGCGGTATTTTTAGATCTTCTATGGCGAATGTCAAAGGTCGAGAATCTTTTTAATTTTAACCGGTAAAGTGTAATAATAGGTCACCTTTATAATTATTACTTTTGATCCAAAATGTATTTATACAGCGTTAAAGAAGCGTTGTCTACTTTAAGAGTTAAAGAATCGCATTTCGCGTACACACAATGCAAATTGCATTACGATGGCATTTTATTATTATTTTTTTCGGCTTCGCCCGTTATCGCGTATATAGTAGGCAAAAAGAACCTAATCTCAGTTTGAATTTGGGACATCGCATGTTGAGTGGCTTACGACCGCCACGATGTCCTCAATAAATTATTAATTGCATTTGCTAGAATATAAAACAGAGAGTAGAGGCCAGTCGTGGCGGAGAGGCATAAAGTGTGACTGTAAAATCGACTGGTTGTGGGTTCGATCCCCACTCGAATAAATGAAATATTTATTAACATTTATATTTTCATTTCTTCGCTCTGGTGTGGAGGCAAAGCGCGGCGTTGAGTTCCGCCACTTAGCACGGAATGCCTCCAGAAAGCGGCGGAAAGTGGCGGAAAGTCTACCTACTCTGCTGTGTGCGGGATACAGCGTGAAGCTGATTTATTTGTTTTTATAAAACAGATGTCTTCTTATATAATACATAACTAACTTTAATTAAGATAATAAATCAAAATTAATCGTATGTTTATATAATTAATATCCATTTCCCGTACAATCAATCTTGTCAGTTGCCCCTCGGTAGGAGGTCAAAGCAATTACCCTCACAATCTATGATTCCACATGAACAGGAGCATGAGTAACGCGAGGGCCGTTTGAATATAAACAACGATACGTTTGTGAATCGTAGTAAATATGTTTTATGACTATTCTGTGTTATCATAAACTTTGTGTTTACTAATTTTACAATAAAAAATGTAAAATATAATTTAGAAAGTCTATCTTAAAAGTACTACGATCTTTTAAAAATTAAATAATAATTATTACTGTTTTCATTGATTGTTTCCTTATTTACAATGGAAATATAGTAAGTACATTTCATTTTCGTTTTCATATCCTTTGCATTGAGGCCGACATGGCATTGAAATTCCGTCAAAATGGGGAACGGAGTTTTAACACTAGGTTTTTTCTCTGCCTACTAAAAATAATAATAACTTTTCTAAATAATATATTTACTATACGAAATGCACAGCATTGCATTTTCAAAATAAAGAAATAGTAATTAAGGAAGGTCACGTAAAAAGCATGAGGACCCCCCGAACGGCATGTATGAAGAGGTTGATGACAGTGGACGAGGCGAAAGAGGTATGTAGAGACCGCAGCGTTTGGCGCTCCGTTCTCTCTGACTGCCCCGCTAGGGATAAAGCGTGAAGCTAAGTTAAGTTTTAAATAGTAATTAATTGAAATTAGTTTTACAACAAACTGATAAAGAAAAAGTCGTAAATAGTAATTTATAAAAGAAACAAATACAAATGGCAGGAATGATACAACTGACATATACAGATTGACCATTATATATAGATAGTTGAACTTTGCACATGATTCACTCTATGCGATACACGTGTAATAATGTAAATCAAAAACCATTGTTAACATTATTTATGATAAGCTCAATTAAATATCCACGTACGTACATCTTCCTCTAAACACGAGAAAAATAAACATATATTTTTTTTTAGCTTCACGCTGTATCCCGCATATAACAGAGTAGGCAGAAGGAACTTGGAAACCTAGTGTTAAGACACTCCTTTCCCGTTAAGACACTACCGTACCATACCTCCTGCCGAATTCGACTGTCACTCAACTCTCTATGATATAGTTATATAAATTACTTACATAACACATTCTCCCATCTCACGAACTCCCCGAAGAAGGCCAGTTGCGCGTCACCCAGGGGCACATCCGCGACCTCTTGCAGCTTGCGGGCGTCGTCTCCACCGAGCAGTTCCTTGCAATGTACGTTCACCATTATTACAGGTCTATTGCATATTAGGAACGCTGAAAATAATTAATAACATATACATCATTCATGTTTTTATGTCTGTGGCCGTGGGTTCGAATACTAATCGTGGGAATGAGTTATTTTGATTTCGTCGTTCTGGTAATAAGACAAAAGGCAATGTTTTGAAAATAGGTGGAAAATAAGGAACTGATTATCTTGACTGTTATTTTAGTTACGTATTTAGAAAAAAGTATTAAAACTTGGACGTAGCGGGATAGGATACAATTTTTTATACGGTTTCTAAATATGTATTTTTCTTTCCTAAATGTGGAAAAACACTTTAAAAAAGTCAAAAATAGTTATATTAGTACCCTACGCCATATGCGAGATAGAGCGTAAAGCCTAAAAAATGCTTTTGTGTAAACGCCAACTTGGCGCAACTATAATATCTATCTAGAAAATCTAGATTAAGCGAGTTGTTGGTTACTGACAAGTTTTTTTTATTAATTTATTATATATATAACATAAATATAAGATAAATTATTAGACTTGTCAGACTTGAGAGCCATTTATAAATACGAGCCTAAGACTCTACTTTCTGTCTGCCCGTTGAGTGGCATATGTTAAAAAATTTTAAAAACTTTTGTTTTTTATTTATTTATTGTTTCCCCAGGCCAGTCGTGGCGCAGAGGCACAAAGTGTGACTGTAAAAACGACTGGTTGTGGGTTCGATCCCCACTCGAGGAGATGAACTATTTCTTAAATTTATATTTCCATTTCTTCGCTGTGGTGTCGAGGCCAAGCGCGGCGTTGAGTTCTGACACTCAACGCGCAATGCCTCCAGAATTTGGCAGAAAGTGGGGAACGGAGTGTCTTAACACTAGGTTCCCTTTGCCTACCCTGCAGTGTGCGAGATACAGCGTGAAGCTGAACTTTTGTTTAATCATAAAAAAAACCACTAAATGGATGTAGAACACATGATCTTCGCTCTCAGACAAATACTTGGAAACTGAGTTAAGTAGGCGTTTATGTACAAACAAGTATATTTAAATTTCCTTTGTAAAATAAACGTGTTAGTTTAATATAAAATTCACACAATTATTTAGTGCCCAGTAGAAAAGATTTGTATAGCAAGTAGATATCTCATGTAATATGTATTTTAAGGATAAATGAAGGTTACGCGTTCTATACAATAAAGAAAAAAACGGAAAAAAGTACCGGCATTTAACATTTTATATCAATCTATGTATCAAGAGAGATATGTAAGCATGTCAAAAACATATCTTTGAAAGTAGATCAGAAGTGACATTATAACTTAATGGGACAGCGTCTGACTAGAGACCGCGATAGCTGTGGATTCGATTTCCACCTGGGGTGCATTAATAATTTTCATTGCACCGCTCAAGAAAGACAGACGGGAGTTCTGTCCCTCAACACGTAATATCTCGAATTCGGACGGAAAATGGTTAACTGGCAGTAGGTTCTCTCTGGTTTAGCGGGATAAAGCGTGAAGCTATATTAGCAGATACATACGCAACGATTTAGTGAACTAATTAGATAAAGTGTACACCACTTGTAGGGGCTCCGTCCGTCTAAGCTCCTGCAATTAGACTATTAGTGTCTTTCTATTTTAAGGACCACTCCATTATTGTATTAGATATAAATGGGTTGTGGTTTTTTGTGTTATTTATTACTAAAGTCGTTCGATATTTATATAAATTTTGAATGGAAATATAACATAATAAAATATTTGTCATTTAAAATCTTATCCTATTAATATTACGTGAGAGTTTGCGTGGATGGGTGTTTGTTCCACTTTCACGCAATAACGACTTAACGGATTTCGATGAAACTTTACAGTAGCATAGTTTCACTTTCTGCCAAATTTTCCGGACATTACGTCTTAAGTTGCGGAAATCAATACCGCGCTTTGTCTTATTACATCAGATTATTCTTTCAAGTGTAAATCGAACTCACAACAAACTCATTTACAATCAGACGCTGTCCACTAAGCTGCGATGGTTTAAGTAATAATATATATGAAACAAAATGAAAGCATTGTTCAGTGTGCAAGCATTACATGTAAATATTGGCAAAGGGTTAGATGTCAGCTAATAATAAATAATTTACACGATTTAATTGGATTTACATTATTAAATTTTACTGTTTTTAAACAATACATTACATATTATGTACATACTATTTAATATATTTTTCTATGTCACGATAACAATTGAATTGTTTGCGTGGGAAAATTCAGAAAAAAGAAGATACCAATCATTATGTATCTCGGTTTTTTTTCATACAGAAAAGATATGTTATCTAAGCACGTGATGTGTTTAAAGAAAATCACTGTAGTTAACTAATTATATAATAATTCTATAGACTGCTTACTGAGATTTCGAAAATTTATTTACAAGATTAAATATAAAAATATCTATGAATAAAAAATCTTTGACAAAATGGCAGTAATGTTAACTTATTTTAACCTTTGTCATTATTTTAAACATTAAAGTAAAGGATATTTTTTTTGTATATTTTTTACTGCCAATATAGTACCATTTAAAATATATGGAATTAAAAAAGATAATGGTTATTTTACTAATGAGTACGTATTACAAAAATAACATTCTGTACTATTTTTTATAGAAAAGACATATCTAATAAATGTAAAACCTTTGAAAGTGGGTCAAATATCGATTTTACAACGTTTCATAGTAACATTTAATAATTAATATGGTAGGATGTAAAATGAACATATGTATATATAGATAACATACGTTTCAGTAGACCACACCCAAGTAAACAAACACGGAACGACTAAGGTTATAATTTATAAAGACTAAAGTAAATTAAAAAATAATTGTCTATAAGGTCGGGGCAAAAATATTTTAGTATTGTTCATATAAAGGAAAATATTTTTATTTATTTAGGTATATTTATTTATTTATTTATAATATGTATGTGCTATTTTGATCGGTCACTTCTTGCCATCTGTGCCAGTGCCATGATCCCATTCCTGTAGAAATTTTGAGATTTTTGATTAAAAAAATCTGACAGGTAGTGTTCAGTGTTCTTTTGAGGTTAGCTATATGTTTCCTAAAGAGTTCTGCAATGACCGAAACAAGTGGAAATCTGATGGACCAAGGTCAGGGCTATACGGAGGATACATCAACAATCCCAGGTAAACTCTCTCAATTTTAGCTGCGTGGCAATAGATGAGTGCGTACCCATTTTCCATTACCCATAATCAACTGTTTAAGAAATGGTTCGGAATTGTTACGTTTCAACAAAGAATCGCAAATGGAAACACGTTGCGTTAGGGTTAAACCACATTTGTGCTACTCTTATTGATACCGCATTAGGTCCGTAAACCGCAAAAATTTTATTCGCGGCGTTCGTCGCATTTTTTGTAATAAAACTTTAAAATGTACCGAATTTCTTCGTCATTTTCGTTCATTTTGCTTGCTTGAAAAACAATAGAAAAACGGCGGGAACTAGTTTTTTTTTTACATTTAATGGTATTAAAACCAGCCAGTTACATTCAGTACAGCCAAAGAAGTTTGATGAATAATAACACATTTAAAATACGAAAATACTTTTGCCCCGACGTATTATTATTATATAGACTTCGTAATAGCAATGTTTTATGTAATTCATATGAGTTTATGTCCCATACACGGGAAGAAAATGCGGGAGAAATTTTAACTCTTAAAATGCTTATTGTTTCCTTTTGTTTGAAAAGACGAAATTGGAACTAAAGAATGACAAGTCGATTCTTAAGAAGTTTCACATTTTATCATTTGCATTTGGTTAGCTAGTAAGAATCATTTCCTTTTGTTGTAACTTGTAAATCATTGTGAATATTAGTGAGTATTTTTGCACCGTAGCATTGAGGGCAGTCGTGGCGCAGTGGCACAAAGTGTGAATGTAAAATCGACTGGTTGTGAGTTCGATCCCCAATCGAGGATACAAAATAGTTATTTAAATTTATATTTCCCTTCTCTGGTGTCGAGACAAAACGCGGCGTTGAATTCCGCCACTAAACATGCAATGCCTCCATAATTCAGCGGAAAGATATATAAGGAAAAGACTATATAACTGAGAGACTGGATATAGAGTTACTCTATTTCTCTTCCATTTACCTCTTCTTTTTATGTTAATCTTATATGATGAAAAGCGAAGCGCAAAATGTGAGTAATATCTAAAGAAAAATCTAGAATCATATACTTAGATCGTTTTAATGATTTTGCATGTACTAATGAATCAATATTATAGTCATTAGCATCCTCGTTTGGATAAACATTATCAGCATCCTGTTTGTGATCCTGATCCATATCCTGAATGAAGAATTCTGTAATATTTTTTTATTATTAACGTCCGTCCGTCCGTCCGTCGCGTCGTGGCGCAGTGGCACAGCTTGTGACTATACGCACGATTGTGAGTTCGATTTTGTTTCGATTTATTCGATTCGATTCACTCAAGTGAATCAATACAATATTTTATTACGTACGTTACGTTTATTACGTACAATATTTTATTATATACGTTGTGATAAGAAAAAAATGCTACGTTAAATTTCGCCCCTCAACAAAAGTTGACAACAAATGGAGTGTCTTATCACTATTTTCCCAACGCCTACCCAACTAAAAACGGAATACAGCGTGAAACTAATAAAAAAACCCAAATGTAAACCAAACCCTTTATACGACACATTAATGGCGTCTAAGTAATAAATAATATAAAACACTTAATATGCAACTCGATACATATCGAGAACGCCTTAAATAGACGAGACGTTCCCATTTTTCATTCACTCGCATCGACAGATTTGAATCTTTATTTGTATATGATATAAAGTAAATAGTAAATAACAAACGCAACGGAAGGTAAAAACAAATTATTAATATAACGGTAGATCGTTTTAGAGACTACGTACGTGGGGACTGATGAACTGGATCGAAGTATTTGAAATATGTATTTTTATTTGTAAATTCTTTTTAATAATATGTTCAGTGATAGGTAAGTAAAAAAAAAATTAGGTTATCCAGTTTAAAAATTTAAATAGTTTACTTTCTCTTTGGTCAAGGTCGCGGAAAGTTTCTGGATGCAAGCAGCGCAGAACCGATCGGCGTGGCCTATCTTATCTTCGATCTATCTTCAACAGTTAGCGTCGAAAGGCTGACAAGATGATGATGAATTTATAATATATTTCTTAGCAATTTAGATGCAACCAGGAGAAATTTTCCGCTATATCTCGCACATAGCATGATATGCTGAGGAAACTTTGTGTTAAGAGTTAAGAAACACCGTTTCCCACTTTCCACAGGGAATAGATTATTCTTTCTTAATATTTCGGCAAAAGTCCGGTGTTGAGTTCTGCCACTCAACACGCAATGCCTCTAAAAATTCGGGGGAAAGTGTGTCTTAACACTAGGTTCCTTCTGCGCGGATCAGCGCGAAGCTGATTTAATTTGTTTTACTATAGAATATTTTTCTTATACAATATGCAAACCGTAACTAACTCTCAAAAATTGAAGCAAAACGAACGCTATCGGCGATCAGTTGCCAATAGAGCACGAATTGAGCCAATTATGCTAATAACAATACTCAATGATTTTGAATTGTTCATTGTACGTCGATACTTTGTATAGTTACTGGGAATTATTCGTACATGTAGAATAATATAAATGTCTGATTATAGCCGAAGAAGAGAATTAATTAAAATATTAATTTAATTTAAAAAGAAGATTAATTTTAAAATATTTTGGTTCCTCTTGTCTTTTCTACCTGTTCCACTCCAACTTACACGTAACATTTCTAAAATAGTAGAGAACGTAGAGTAACGAAAAACGGAGTGGCGTCACTGAGTTCTCTCGTATTCCAATGGATATAGAAGAAGAATATACGATAAGGAAAAAACATTTGCCATTTCAGTTTATCCATAGTTTTGCATGTCATTGTCATCAATTTTTTCATTCCGTATTGTTTTCCGTAGTGTGAAATGTTTTTCCCGTTTGTCTTTCTCAAACGAAAAATATATTTTGGTAAACGGATTCTTTTTCTTTTTATTTTCATGTTTTGGTAGGGACACATCATTTGTGTTTTTTTTTGGAGCACAGCATATATGAAAAATATGCCGAAGGCTTTCATTAATTAGGTTGTTTTATGAGCTGGAAGTAATGTTCGACTACGAGTCGGCGTCTCCCTAATAGAGTCAAGATAACGTTAAATTTATTTTACAAAAAATATATATTTTATAATATAAAGTAAACGTGTCAAAAGAATTTATACACAGTACATAGACATTTAAAATGTTTTTCTATACAGAGGAAAGAAAAGTACATTCTTAGAACACGTATTTTTGCTCCCTCTATGTTTAAATAAAGAAAAAAAAACATAAAAGAAATCTTTTAAATCCTATTATTTCCCTTGCAAGATGCAAGGGAAATAATACGATTAACTTACATTAAAAAAATGTAAGACAATCAACTTCGAACATAACATATAATTTACATGACTCAATCACCAATATGTATTACGCTCAATCTGTCCAATTAAAACTGATTCCATTAAAGTGTCTGATAAGTGTGATGAAGTGATAAACGGTCTCGTCGGCGGTGGGAGTGGGAGGTGGGGGGGTAGTGGGGGGAGTGACCCGTGAAATATGACCTGATCTGACGGCGGTCAGTGCCAATGGTCTTTAAATTGGGCATAAAGATACGTATTTATTTAAATTTATATTATCATGTCTTTGCTCTGGTGTCGAGGCAAAGCGCGACGTAATGTTCCGCCATTCAAAATGCAATGCCTCCAAATGCCTCCAGAATTCGGCGGAAAGTGAGGAACAGAGTTTCTCAACATTAGGTTTCCACCGCCTGCCCTGTTGTGTGCGGGATTTCCTAAATAAATTTAGTAATTTATAAAGGTAATAAATCTTTGGTCAAATAGCCTGCCAATAACTATTACACAACCTAGGCGTGACCTATAAATAAAATCGGACAAGTGCGAATCGAGCTCCCCCATCGAATTGTTCCGTACAAAAATTGGAGGTCTCGAGTTTCTTTCTCAAATTCAAGCTTAGCATAGCCAGAGCCCTTTCATCTGATATCTCACTTGAACTCGGCTTGAATATCAAATTTTGCCCCCCTATTAAGACTATCATTTGTTACGATTTAACCATAAGTGTATAGTTTTCAGAGTTTTTCCTGAATTACTACTACCTGTAGATGCTAGCTGTCAAATTTTATAATTCTGTGTCAACCAGAAGTACCCTATTAATTTTATAGTGTCGAAATACGCGTTTTTTGCAATATAAACGACCATATCTTTTTTTAAGTAAATGTAGAAAAACATTTTTTTCAAGAAATCATAGGACTGTATACCTGAGTATATGGTTTGAGTTTCAACTCGATATCTCCAAGCGTTCCTGAGATAAATAAAGGCTCTTGACAGTCAGACAGACAGATGGAGGGACACAAAGTGCAAGTTATAAGGGTTCCTTTTTTCCTTAAAATATACGGAACTCTAGAAATAGATAAATTAAAATTTTAAATATATTATATATTGATATTAAGACGTAGACGACATGCTCCTACTCATAAATAAATTATAATATATAACTAGAAAACTCACGTTCTCACTTTGCGATATTTTCCGCACTATTCTTAACAATTTAAAAGTCTTATTCTACACTTAAGAAAAAAAATGCTTTTTAGAAAACTTGAACGTAGTGGGATTTGAACCTGCGCCTCTTGGAAACCTTCCAAACGCTCTGAGCACTAAACTATATGTTCGTGATCGTGAACGTTACAAACGTCTACAAAGTATATTTCACACCGCTAATGTATGTATGAGAAATATATATATAATATTAGAACTAGAACTTAACTAAAAAAGACGCGCTAACTTTCCTGTCGTTTTATTCTATTAAAAAAAGGCAATGGTATATAAATACAGTATAAACATAATTTATATATGACACGTACAAAACTATAGATACATAAATAAATTTCGAGCGAAAAATTTATAATAATCAAAATTATTTGAAATTTACATGAATCGGAAACAATCGTTCGTTTTGTGGTTGAAATGCGAACATAAATCTCTATATTGACAAGTTTTATCATAATAAACTTTTGATATAAACATGTGATAAAATGTAAATTTTATAAGTATTTTTATGACCGAGTCATGGCGCACTGTGACAGGGTTTCGTAATAATTAAGATAGACGTGGGTTAGATTCCCACTCGGGTAGACAAAGAGCGTCGTTAAATTCTGCCACTTAACACGCAATGTTTATAAAATTAGGCAGAAATGGGGGAATAGAGTGTCTAAACACTATGTAAGGGACGACTCCCTGCACTACGATGAGGCGAAAAAAGTGATTTGCTTTTTTATATACATTTTTACCACAGTAAAATCATAATGGGTCAATAATAATGTGACATATAAGTATATGGACCGGCCGGCGGACGTGACTTAGTGTTTTATTTAAGCCCCTTTAAACGCTAATAATAGAGAAGTCTGAAGACACAAATGAAAACGGCGATACAGTTATTTAAAATTTATTACTCAGTCTGTCTTATAAATTGATAGTCTCCTGTTCTTCACCATACTCACACACTAAAATATACTCGTTTCTAGGATATTTTTTGTCAAGCTTGGGTGACACTTCATTTGTTCCTTATATTTTACTACGGTGACCCAGATCAAGGATATATAGCCTATATTTCAAATATCAACACGACCCAAATAGGATTTAGGAGTAGAACAAATAATATTAACACAAAAAAACTGACATTAAGACAATTTTCTCATGAATAGCATTGTCAGATCTGGACCAAATTGAAATGGGACCACCAGCAACAAGGGAAACACTCCACACACGTTTTCATATAAAAAAAGAATTATCAAAATCGGTTCACCCAATCCGAATATCGAATTGATAACCTCCTAACTTTACAGAAGTCGGTTAAAAATGTTCAATATTTCAGGACGACAACAAGACATTGTCGTCGAATAAATGCAATGTTTTGAATTCCAGCAGTTCCAGCGTCGCGTCGTTGCGCACACGTGCTCCACGGATAATTAGAAATACTTTATATTTAATTGCTGGTCCACGGTCTCGACTATTTGAATAAACAATAATACGCGGAAAACAAGTTTGAATGTATAAGTAATTATATTTTCCTTTTAAATCATGGAAAAACTTAAAGAATTTTATGTGAAACAAAAAATATAATTACCTATTACTAGTAGCGTCGTATACAAAAAGAATTTCTTTGATATAATGTTTTAGTTATATGGGATGAAAATACACAAATTTAAACTAAATAAATATCGTTTGCGGCGTTGAGTGCCGCCACTCAACACGCAATGTCTAATTCGGATGAAAGTGGGGCAGTGGACGGTCTTAATGGCAACCGAGTGTCTTAATCTTTTTAGGGAACCTAAATTCACAATCATCCTAAACCAAGCCACACCGCTGTTTATTGGACACCGCTTGGGGAACGTAGAAAATCATTCTGCAATTTGCACGAATATAAAACACGTAAAAAAATTTTGTATGTCAAGTATGGATGTTAGAATGACATGTGACGTGTCAACAAAGGAAGTGACGTCGAAAGGTCGGCGGAACAAACGGAACCGGAAAGTTATTTGGATCCCTCCATTGTTTAATAAGACTTCCAATAAGCTTCAAAATTGAAATAAAACGGTTCGACTTTCATATAACGTTGCTGGAGTTTACATGACATTTGACAATACAGTCAGCCAATTTTCTAAGGCTACGAGATTTTGTCTACATTTTAGAAGTTCGTAATGAGATTCTGAGGCCAGTCGTGGCGCAGCGGCACAAGGTGTGACTGTAAAACCGACTGGTTGTGGGTTCGATCCCCACTCGAGGAGATGAAATATTTACTTAAATTTATATTTCCATTTCTTCGCTCTGGTGTCGAGGTTAAGCTCGGCGTTGAATTCTGCCACTCGACACGCAATGCCTCCAGAATTCGGCAGAAAGTGGGGAACGGAGTGTCTTAACACTAGGTTCCCTCTGCCTACCCTGCTGTGTGCGGGATACAGCGTGAAGCTGTTTTATTTTATTTTGTTTGTAATGAGATTTTTGAGGATTTGGCAGACACGTTGACTTATTCTACGTAATAGACGAAAGTACGAAAGTAGGGATTAGTGACCAATCAATATTAATATGAGAAAAAATATAGTATTTAAGTGCGTGAATAACATCAAATGTAGAAAACATATGCAGTATTTTCTATTTTTTATGTTTTTCTTACAGTTAAAAACTTAAATTTAATAAAATATGTTAATAAAAAACAACATATTTTTTCTATACAAAACTCCGCACACATCCAATCAACGTCAAATCCCATCCAAAACCAAATACACCGAGGAAGTACTGAAGTTCACTTCCGCAGTGTTGCGCACGTACCAACTAGCAAGTAGTATCGTACTAGTACACGAGCGTGTATTGTATTGTAGATACTGCCCGCTTTTCCGTGACTCCTTCACGCGTGAACACTCACGGTTTCTCAAGCAATTATCACTCACTTAAAAGACACTGGTTTGAAATTTTGCAAATTATATTAAAATTTTGACTTCTTTTGATTTTTCTGCTTGTAATCATGCAGGGTAGGCAGAGGGAACCAGGTGTTAAGACATTCCGTTCCACACTTTCAGCGCTTAGTCTTGTTGTTGTAATTGTTGTTATTTGATAATAAAAAACAACGTAACAAAACTAAAAGACTGCAAAAATGCAAGGAAATGAAAATATTAAATATTATTTAAGACGTTTATCAAGGTTTTTCTATACCATAAGCTAGAGCAAATGTCTATTTTGTTAATATAGATATTCTACTCATAATGAACGGGTTCACGTGCGTGCTATAAATATGTGACTAAAATACAAAATGTGATAGTTCCCAGCCCGCTCGACGGTTGTGAGCCGAGGTTCGAGCCCCGCAGGGTGCGCCCTTACAGTCGTCGACCCCTCTCAAGCAGCCAGGTAGTGCTTGCATTTCTTCTGGGACAGAGTACCCTCTTCCCTACCCACCCGGTGTCGCTGTAAAAGCCAATAGGGCTAACAGCATTAACCTCAAGTTCGAAAAAAAAAAAAACAAAATGATTAAAAAAAGGTACAGATTCTGGTAAAAAATTAAATTGCAGAACGATTGTTTACTTTATTTTACATTTTTTAAAAGTATTATTGACGCACTTTTCGTTTCGTTGCTTGTAACGTTTTGCTAAGTTAGTCTTTGAACGCGCAAATCCTTAAAAAATATTTAGTATGTGAGACCATAGTGTCTCAGTGGCACAAGCATGTGACTGTACATGCGACAGGTTGTGGGTTCGATTCTCACTTATATATTATAGGAATGAATGAAAATATTAATAAATAATAATGTATTTATTAATATTTTTGATTTTCTCACTCTCGCAACAAGGCAAAGAACGAAAAAACGGCGAAAATGAAGAACGGCGTTCATTAACACTAGTTTTCCTCTGCCTACCCTGCTATAGGCGGGATACAGCGTAAAAGTGGAAAAATATTACAAAAAATTGGTTCATTGATACAGTGTACTAATTTACAATACCATTTTTAAATTTTTCAACTTTTCCGGTATAAAAAAAATCTCTAATAATCTAGACAACGTAATGTTTAAACACTTTGTACTAAAAGATAAGTCAAGTAATAAAAATTACACACAATATGAATCGGTATTCCCATTTGTTTTATTGTGGATTATGATAATAATTCTGTATCAAGCGCAGGTGTGTTTTCTACAAACAAATTATACAATATAAATTTTGAGACCGATAAATGTGAAACCAAACTAATTTAAAAAAAATTACGAAATTTCACAAAAGAAACCGACTTTGTAAAATAAAAATAAATATTTAATATATTCATTTCCTCGCTATGATAAAGTGGCGTTGAGTTTCGCCACTCAATGCTTCCAGAATTCAGCGAAAAATAAGGAATGGAAGTGTCTTAATGAGAACGAATGAAAAGAAAGAGAGAATTAAGAAAAAAGTTATCACTTATCGTTTAGGAGGAACATACCAAAATATCTGTTTTAGATCATAGAATTCATTATCATTGGGGAGATGATTAATTGATTATATTTCAATGTTGTATTTTGTCCGCTCAGGTAGAAAAAGCACTGCGTTGAGTTTCGCCACCGAACCCGCAATATCTAAATTAGTCGAAAAATTGTTACTGGATTTTCATTACATCTGTGACAAAAAGTTTATAGTTTACAGGTCTTTCATAGAACTTTAATAGTTAACCCAAAAACACTTTTAGGTTTTAGTTTACACAAACAAACATACATACCCACATACGCTATCAACGATGTCTATTTTCAAATACTGCCGATTGAATGGTTTCGAATGATTGATATTTTTGCAAAACATTCAATGTTGCAGCGAATTGGCAAATGAGTTTCAAGGTTCGGTGTTTAAAGTTGTGTAATATTTAGATTTGTGGTTTATTTGTGTTAATTGAGATGTAACATAAACTTTAGGTTTACTTTATATTTACTCTTTTAGATAATCTGGTAACATTGTCCATATAAAAAATTACGTACGTACATAACATACGAAGTAAGTACAAGCATTTGCAGTTTTAAATCAGCTTCACGCTGTATCCCGCACACAGCAGGGTAGGCAGAGGGAACCTAGTGTTAAGACACTCCGTTCCCCACTTTCTGCCGAATTCTGGAGGCATTGGGTGTTGAGTGGCAGAACTCAACGCCGCGCTTAACCTCGACACCAGAGCGAAGAAATGGAAATATAAATTTAAGTATTATAAGTATTTCATCTCCTCGAGTGGGGATCGAACCCACAACCAGTCAGTTTTACAGTCACACTTCGTGCCGCATTTGCAGTTTTAGGTTATCGATAATATGTTAGAGCACAGTCAGTGTTCTAGCTAATTAATTATAGGTGCGGTTACAAACAAAAAGCAGCTTAATATGCTTTTTCTACCGTAACAGGGTAGAATAGCGGAGCTCGACGCCGCGCTATGTTTACCAGGGCGAGAAAATGAAAATAATTTAAATTTAATTCTTCCGAATACATTTCATATTTTTATTTCCTCTCTGTGGTAAAGACGCAAAGTGCGTCAAGTTCCGCCACTCAACACACAATGCTTCTAGAATTCACCAGAAAGTTGGAAATGCAAAGTGTCGTAACGAGAACGGAGTGTCGTAACACTAGGTTCCCACATCTTGCTATGTACATGATAGGCGTGATGCTAAAAAAATAATAGATACATACATTTAAAGCGTATTAAAGCCGTGAAAACTACAGATTTATTTCCTTTCGTCTACACGATTTGTTAAATACTTAATATTATAATTAAATATTACTATTAAATAATTTATGAATATGTATAACAAAACATAATCACTATCGACGTCCGTTTGTGATAATTTTTAAGTATAATACTCACCGACGTATTGTATTATCTAATCTTTAATGCATTGTAAAAGTGAAAAGTATGACTCGCTCATGCGTGTTAATAGGTTAATGTTTAAACAAATTTAAAGTATTTTTTTATCCGTGAGGCCGTCGTGGCGCAGCGGGAGATAGTCCTACTAACTACCTATAAACGCAATGGTTGTGAATTCGATACTCAGTCGGAGTATCATTGTATTAATTTTATTTTCATTTTTCCGCTCAGCTAAATAAAACACGGTGTTGAGTTCAACCACTTATTAGGGGACGGAGTGTCTTTGCACTATGTACACTCTGCATTTTCGACTACGCCAGCAAAAGCGTGAAGCTGTTAACTATGTTATATACATATCGAACTCACTACTATCGCGGATTTCGAGTGTCCTCGTATTCTCGAACGTCTTAATAATTTATTCACTTACGGTATTTTCCTGTTGTAGAACAAGAAATTTAATTCCGTAAAACAATTTTTAAAAAATGTCCTTTTTAATATGAAACTGGTTTTTAAAAGTAAAAAGCAAGGTCGTATTGAATATTACATTGGACTATATAAATAATTCTATTTAATATTACCATATTTACGGCGTAAATACAGAGATCTAAGTATATAATTATATAAATAAACACTATAATTATAGATAAAAAAGAAGTTAAATCTTTTTATAAAATTGTTTTCTACTGACTTGTTTTTATTACAGTATCGTCGTGGTGGAGGTAAATTATTGATATATGTAATCTGTAGGATGTAGGTACAATTCTACTTAGGGGAGTATTTATGTAAAATTTATGTCTTTTTTCTTTAAATTATCTATTAAAAATTAACGACACTAACCTTGTGGAGAAATGACTAAATGGTCGCTCGGAAGTGCCGCTAGCTCCTCGACTACACGTCTCCCGTTCTCACTGGACAACTGATCGAGTGCAAGCTCTTCGACTACAATGTGCTTGTTCGATCGCTCATATATAAATCCTAGGTTTTTGCTGTAACAATAAAAAAAATATATATAATAAGTGATTTATTATGATTCGGTTGTTGCACAGAGGCATAACGTCTGCCTGTAATCGCGATGGTTGTGGGTTCAAATTTTACAGGGGAGATTGAATTATTTAATTTTGCCATTTTCGTCCCAACATCCAAGACAAAGCGCGACATTTACCTCCGCCACTCGAGACACAATGTCTTGTAAATGAGACGCTACGTGTGTAAGCAGTCCTATATGCGGGATACGCGTAAGGCTAAAAAAACAGAAAAAAATATAAATTTCGAAGAGAATATGATTAGAGAGAGAAGATGAGTAATTTAACGAAAATTGTCTATTAAATGTATTAGTCTTGTTTATTAAACTACCGTAAGAATCAAGTTAATTCTAAATATTAGAACTTTTCTTAGCTTTACTCTGTATCCCGCACAATTAGCAGGGTAGGCAGAAGGAACCTAGGCTTAAGACACATGGTTCCCCATTTTCCGCCAAATTTTGGAGGCATTGCGTATTGAGTGGCAGAACTGAATGCCATGCTTAGCCTTATTACCAGGGCGAAGAAAAGAAAATAATTAAATATTTAATTTTCCCGAGTGGTAATCAAACCCACAACCACGACTGGCCTCAATAAAAATAATAGAGCTATTCCCCATATATTATTACTTAATATGAAGAATATGATAAGATTATAATTTATTACAGATTTCTCTTTGTTTCAGCATTATGCGTGATACACGTGAACGCGAACGTTATTGGTCACGGGGTCAAGCCTAGTTCGAATATTAATTTAATTTGTGTACATAAATGAAACTGAATCATCAACTTCTTATAAATATTTTTCTTTAATAAGGTTCTCAGGTTCTCTTTGCTCACAGTGCTAAGTGCGGGATACAATGTAAAGCTAAAAAAAATATCGCAAATTTTGTATACATTATGTATTCGTTATACACAATACTCATTATGCAAGTAAAAAATCTGCCAGAACTTCCTAATAAACGGAATAGACGCAAGCGCAGAGACAAAACGCAGTGACTCTCTCGATTGTTTCTAGCTCATAAAAAAAGTCTAAAATAAAAATTATACTTTAAACCGTACAAAGTGTAAAAATATGACCACTGAGGACACCGCGGCGTTGAGTTCTGCCACTTAACACGCAATGTCTCCAGAATTCGGCAGAAAGTAGGGAACGGAGTGTCTTAACATTAGGTTCCCTCTACCTACCCTGTGGTACACAGCGGGATACAGCGTTTAGCTGATTTTTTTTATCATATGCAATGTACACAGAAGCGAGTACCCGTCATCTGCAAAGATTGCGCTTATATTTTATCTCCATTATTGACATGACTGCAATATTACGTCATATCATGTAGTTACAGGAAAATAAAACGAGTATTTCAATGCCAAGTTCCCATACACTCTCTTAATATGATAATATAATTGGCAGATGTTCATTTTACAATACAATATATGTATAATTATATAAAATTTAATTTAAATTGCAGAATGTATATATGTAATAATGGTCTAAACCTCAATGCGAATAAGACAAAGGTTCTGATTTTTGAAAGAGATGAAGAAAGGACGGAATGCAAGATCAGTGTAAATGGTAAGATATTAGAACAAGTGAATGAAGTGGTATACTTGGGAAGTATGTTCAGTAGAGATGGAAGATACGAGATGGATGTGGAAAGGCGTATTCCTGCCGGTAACAAGGTTAACGGAGCCTAAGCTGCATTGATGAGACGACGAAACGTCAGCACAGCTGCGCGTTTGGCCGTATACAATGCAGTGTTGGTACCGACCCTGTTATACGGCAGCGAAACGTAGGTATTACAGAAGAAGAATGAAGGAAAGGATGAATGCCGTGGAGAGGCGATCTCTTCGTAGGATATACGGATTCAGCTTAGCTGATCGAATCCGCAGTGTAGAGATACGCAGAATGGCAGGTACTAGCGAGGATGTCATGGTGAGAATAAAGAAGAATGTGCTCAGCTGGTTTGGGCACGTCGAACGAATGAGTGATGAAAGAATAGCAAAAAAGATTTATGATGGAAAAGTGAGTGGTAAGAGAGATAGGGGGAGACCTCGGTTGACCTTCGAAAACACAGTATCAAAAATGAGGAAGATCACGTAAAACGCATGAGGAGCCCCCGGAGGACATGTATGAAGAAATTGATGACAGTGGACGAGGCGAAAGAGGTATGTAGTGACCGTAGCGATTGGCGCTTCGTTCTCTCTGACTACCCCGCCAGCGATAAAGCATGAAGCTAAATAAGTAATTTTAAATTAAACTATTTTATCCGGATTAATATACGCGATATTTAAGATTTTACATTTTGGAAACCCGACGTTTCGAACACTTTGCAGTAGTCCGTGTTGACTACTGCAAAGTGTAAAATCTTAAATATATGCGATTAATCCGGTTAAAATAGTTTCATTTAAAATGTGTAATAATCGTGAAAATCAAAGAACTTATTATATTATACTAAGTAAGTAAGTAAATAAGTTACAGGTGTTTGCTTAAGCTAAATAAGCAAATTGCAGCCTTGGGTCTTTAACGGATGACGAACGGGTGGAAAACAGAGAATAATAGAAAAGAGATAAATGAATCTATACTATAATACATTATTTTTAGACATAAAATTATCATATTTTTTAATTATAATAAAAGATTTTTTTTGCCAGTTGAGGCAAGTCGTGGCGCAGCGGCACAAAGTGTGACTGTAAAACCGACTCGTTGTGGGTTCGATCCCCATTCGAGGAGATGAAATATTTACTTAAATTTATATTTCCATTTCTTCGCTCTGGTGTCGAAGCAAAGCGCGGCGTTGAGTTCTACCACTCAACACGCAATGCCTCCAGAATTCGGCAGAAAGTGGGGAACGGAGTGTCTTAACACTAGGTTCCCTCTGCTTACCCTCCAGTGTGCGGGATACAGTGTGAAGTTGCTTCACGCTGTATTCCGCATATAGCAGACAGCAAAATAGACGAAGAGAATATAATGTTAATACACTCCGTTCGTCAATTTCCGGCCAATTTTTAAGATGCGAAACTCAACGCCGCGCTTTGCGTAGTTTACAGAGCGACGTAAATTAATAATTGTAATACAAGTATTTAACATATCCATTTCGAGCACTTGCACTTGACTAGATATACGCGTACGTCCCCTTAACGTCCCTGACAGCTTCCTTATCAGATTGTCTCGAGGAGTCGCTATCGTATCAGCGAGTGTAATAGAGGCTTAGAACGATATCGCTTATAGACAAACGATAAAACCGCTGACCTATGGCTAATAGACAAATAGGAATTTAATTTTACTAAAATATTTATGAATATTTTTTCATTTTCTTTTGTTTTGTTGTAGTTTTGTTTTTTATAAGGACATAAAAAGTGCTTCACAGTTTTTCCCGCATAGCAGGGTATGCAGAGGGAACCTAGTGTTAAGACACTTGATTGCTCACTTACCGTCAAATTTTCAGGACATTACGTGTCCCGAAAATTGGACGATAATGCCTGCTACACACGCAACGATATATTTTAACGATTTTAGCCTATGCAGATAAATCGAACGTTCATAGTGCCTCCACACGACTCCGATATCGACTTCAATCGTGAGTTTTTCACAGAGGCTTACGCAGGAAACACGTCGCCAACAATGGAAAATGCTGACGCATTTACGATACTAGGCTAGATAGTAGCTACAACCTGTCGCGTTCAGTTACACTTTGTGCCCCTGCGCCACGACTGACCTCAAATTTTCTCAACATTTTATTTATTTCTAGCGGGAATCGAACCCATAATCTGTTTTAGTTCGTATACCTTATACAAACCTCTTCCGACATATTACAGTGATAGACGTGCCCACTTCCACGAGTTCCGTGAAATTTTGCCGTATGGAACGATCGCCATACACACGCTTCGATAAATTGTGGAACCGCAATCGAGAACGATTTATTTAATGAAAATTATAACTGCCGCCGATGAACGACAAATTGCAACCATTTATCATGCACACGACCGATTCATTCACTGCGACCATCTATCTGGTCGGTAGCAAAATAAATATCATCATCATCTGGTAATCTTACCAGATGACCAGGTTCGACCAGAGCGAGGAAGTGAAAATAAATTGAATATAATTGTTCCGAGTGGGAATCGAACTCACAATCACTGAGTTTACAGTTCGACGCTGTTGACGCGACGACGACGACGGCAATTTAATTTTAACTTTAAAATTAATGAAGTATTGTTTTATCGAAGCGTATGTTTTAAGCCAAAGTGTACAATATCTCAATAAGTACCTACAGAATATCTTGCATCTTCAAGATATTCTGTAGGTACTTATTGAGAATTGTAAAAATGCAACGTCTTTAATTTCTATTAAATATTGTTTACGAATTATGTAGACCCATTATATTGTATCAGTGCAAATATTTAGGATTCGAATTCAGTCACTATTACTACAAAAAGCCTATATATTTGTGTTGAACTTAACGTTAGTTAGTTATAGCATTTAACTTGTAGCATAGAATCCTTCCTAGAGTCCCCTAATCAACACGCATTCCTCCAGAAGTCAGCGGAAAGTGGTGAACGAAAATGTTTTAATCGAAACAGATCGTTTTAAAAAGAGTATCCCGGGTTCCCTCTGCCTACTCAGCTATGTGCGGGAAACAGTGTGAAGCCTAAGTATTTGTAGGTATAAAGTCACGTTTCACTAATACCATTGAATGAACATGCGACCGATAAGAGTTTATGATAATACGACATTGAAATTTAAATATAGTGCACATAAAATGTAACTTTTTACAAAGAAAGAACGTAAACAAAGTATTTTTTTTAAATAGGATGTGATATCTTAGCGGATATTACTGCACTTTGTGCTGCAAACACACTTATAAATCGATTATTTATTAATGTTTGTACAAAAAACAATAAACACTGTCTATAACAAATTAATAATGCCCCTTGAGTTAATTGTTAATTATAAAATATGACTACATCACAGGATGGATTAAAACTCAAAATATTACAACAGACGTTGCCGATTCGAATCCTATATTTCATAATATGGTGAAATGATCATTCGTCTATCGACAGTTAACTATGGACGCATACATTATTTTTTATCAGCTTCACGCTGTATCCCGCACACAGCAGGGTAGGCAGAGGGTACCTAGTGTTAAGACACTCTGTTCCCCATTTTCTGCCGAATTCTGGAGGCATTGCGTGTTGAGTGGCAGAACTCAACGCCGCGTTTAAACTCGACACCAGAGCGAAGAAATGGAAATATAAATTTAAGTAAACATTTCATTTTCCTCGAGTGGGGATCAAACCCACAACCAGTCGGTTTTACAGTCACACTTCGTGCCGCTGCGCCACGACTGGCCTCAATACATATAAAATACAAATATAATTTACGTAACATTTTTCTAACATATGACCTACTAACCTTGGCTGATGTCAATGCCAATATTGCGAGCCAAACTGTGACCGAATCAAATTGTAAAACGTTCAGACTTTAGAGATACAGCACAAAGCCATGGCAATTTAGATCTGTCTCGAGCTACCATTCTATTTTTGTGAAAGAGGGAGCTGAATTAACCTCTTTTACTTGAGTAGACTCACTTGTGACTTTAGGCATTTTCTGGACGACTTGAGCTAAATTTTAAATGTGTTTTAAAAAAAATAAAATATGACATATTATGTTATGTCAAAAGTCCATAAAACGTTAAACATATTCGTCTGTTTGTTTACAATATTTTTTGACGAATACTGTGATTTTTGTATATTTAATAAAAAAATAATTCGAATTATTTACCGAAAAATGCTGATATTTAAATAAACCACTTAATAAACACAAAGGTATATGAATATTTAAAACTATGTTATATATTTTAATTATTTAAGCATTCCGTTCCCCACTTTCTGCCGAATTCTGGAGGCATTGCGTGACACCAGAGCGAATATATAATATAAATTTAAGTAAATATTTCATCTCCTCGAGTAGGAGAACCCACAACCAGTCGATTTACAGTCACACTTTTACAGTCACACTTTGTGCCCCTGCGCCACGACTGGCCTCCGTGGAGAACGGAGTATCTTAACACTAGGTTCCCTCTGCCTACCCTGCTGTGTGCGAAATACAGCGTGAAGCTGATTTATTTTATTTATTTTTTTTATTATTTAAGCACAATTCCGTTTCCACTTTAAAATTTCTCTTTACACTGTGACATTTTAAAGCAGGAAATACACACGTAATGAAGGTGTAACATTTAAACAACACCTGTACAGTGTGCTTAACTGTTTTACGGTTAAGGCAGTGAATTTATTTATTTTAAAAGTTTCTTAAAACAAAAAGTATCTTGATTTATATAAGAATTTAATTCAATTTGTATTTGACGTTATGTTATAGTATATTACCATTTGTATGTATAAAATATCATTTGTATAATTTTATTTATTTGCAGTCTTGGCGAAATGAAATATATAGTTGTGGGCTCGATCACTACTCGAGAATCAAAAAATAAAAAGAAATTAAATATAATCAATATTTCATTTATTTTTATTTTCCCGATTTAGACAGATTGTGTTGTAGCCTGCTGGGTTAGACAGAAAAAGTTTCCTTTGAATTGAAGAGATTTCCTTGAAATGAAAAAAAAAAAGATTTTCCAGAAAAGCTACACTAGTCTACGTCTAACTAGCTAGCTACGTCTACAGTGAAAAGTAGTCCCACTGGGGCAGCCTTGAGCCCAGCCTTGAGGAAAGATTAAATATAAAATATTTTTTTATAGCATGCAATATCGATAAAATTGGACAACGGGGTAGTACTCTCCGCCAACTCCGCATGATACGTTAGACATTTGGATATATTACAAAAATCTAATAATATTTTCTTCAAAGCCAATAATTTACAGTACAATTGACGAGTCTTGGACCTTAGATTTTCTGAACTATTGCGCACTTGGTAAGAAGATTTTCTTACAGAGTTGACAATACAATTATATTTAGAGAAGTAAGAAAAATCGTAAAATCAAATCTGCGCAGCCATTCACAGCGAAATTCAGGCCACGATTCGTTGACCGTACTGTAGTTGAGCGTTAAGTCATAAAGGATTTAACCTTTTAGCGAGTTAGTTTAAGCGGATATAGTATTGTTAGATCGATATTGTTTTCTCTTACAAAACACGTGACAATTGAAGGACATGTTTACAAAAGAAGTACTAGTAGGACTGAGGTCAGTAGTGGCGCAGAGGCATATGCGTGTGAATGTCGGTTGTGGGTTGGATTCCCACTTGAGGAAAAAATATTAGGTTTATAGTAAAGCCAAAATGTATCAAAATTATGATTTTAAAGATAAAAAAGAAGTCGTATTACATACATTGCTACAATATTTTATGAGTTATTATACTTATGTAAAAAAAATTGTTGTTGATTGCCATTTTCAAATTCTTGTCAAGTTTTGTTCGCAAAAGTTCATTCTCGTTCAAAAAATGAATTGTTGCGAACACTCCTAACAACAACGCGTCTAAATTATTTAGCTATATTATGTAAAATTGTTGCAAATTGAAATCAGTCATAAGTAAATAACGCAGACTAAACTATAACATGAACTTTTCTTTTTGACCAAAATAAATAATAATAATGAAGAATACTATGAAAATACCTATAAAGTTACATTTAAATATTGTTTTTGAAATGAAAACCATGGTACTTAGCCATCACAGATATTTTATCTATCTATACTTATAATAAAATGGCGGTGTCTGTACATGGAATATATGCTTATATGTAAGAAAACATATTATTGGTAGCATTTAATAACATAATAGAACTAAAAATATTTTTTTTTAAATTTTTGCCTGCGTTTGTTGACGATTATCTTAGAAACCGCTTTACCGATATAATTTCAGTTTTCACTAGTGTATTTTGGCAAGATTTCCTTAACATATAGTGGGTTTGTTTTATATCAATCGGTTTATAAATAAAAAGTTGTACCATTTTAAACAATATTCGACAAAAATTGCTATAATTAACTGTTTGATTTAATTGGCTGAAATTTTACTCTTAAATTTATCTCTTCATAGGTATAGATATTTTTTTTAAAATGATATTATTATTAGATAACGAATATAATGCAGATTAGAAAATTAATAATTAGCTAGTTTAAGCGAGCGAAAACACGAGCGGGTCGCTAGTAACAAATAATAATAATAATAAAATTTATAAAAATAACTTACCTTTTAACATTTTTAGGTAAACAGTATTGCCAGGAGTGACTGTTGTACCTCCACTCCCTTACTCTTCTTAGTGCGGGAGAATTAAGTTCATCACAGATCATCTGCAGAGCAGTTTCTTCCAATATATCTTGAATGGCTACTATTGATAACCTAATGGGGAAAAATATTTGAATTTTTATCAAAACTTTAATAGTATAGAATTTTTCTATGGGACTGGATATTCTTTCTTAAAGCTTAACACTTTATGCTTCATAGCAGAGTATACAGGAAGAACATTCCTTTCTCCACTTTTCGTCGGAAGACGATAGGTGTTCAATGGCACAACTTAATGCGGTATTAGAGAGGGAATCAAACCGATAACCATTGGGTTTAAAGTACAGCAGCCTTAAATATTCAATGGGATATTTATATTTTTAATAAAAATTGTTAGAGAAGAGCTGTAAGCGCGACGGTTGTGGGTTCGATTCCCACTCGGGAGAATTAAACATTTAATATTTTCTTTTCATTGCTCTGGTAATGAGACAAAGCATGACGTTGATTTCTGGCGCTTAACACGCAATGCTTTGAGATTAAGTGTCTTAATGAGTAATACTTGGTTCCCAGGTTCCCTCTAGCCTCTTTGCTGAGTGTGAATCTAAACAAAATTGTTTAGTCAAAATATAGTGCATTATGCATTTACATGATTATATGTCAAATATCACTAAAAAAATTATAAAGTATTATATTTTTTAATCCAACAGAAATTATCATAATTAATATAGATTATACTTTATCTCCCTTGGTTACTATATTAAAATTGTGATTAGCTGTTAGAAGATTAAATACCACTTTGATAAAACATGGAGGCCATTGTGGGACAGCACCACATGGTTTAACTGTAAACACAACAGTTTTGGGTTTGATTCTCACTTGGGGGATGAATTATTTTAATTCCTGCACTCTAGTAACAAAACAAAGTGCTACATTGAATCCTGCCACTCAAAATTTGTCATCATGTCTTGAAAATGCAAATGGTGGTGCATGGGTACTAGTCTTAATACTAGGTTCCCTCTGGCTCCCCATGCTAGATTAGGAATACAGCATCAAGATACCTACAAAAAAATAAAATAAAACTTACTTATATTCCAAAATAGTCCTGCACACAACTTCTCTAACACCAGGATTCATTACTTTGTCTATACTAAGCTGATTGAGGTTCCATGAAGCTAGACGGCAACATTTCACACCATTCCTTTCAAATGCAAACACTTCTTCAACTATAGGTCTATGAGAGTAAGCGGAAAGTAGATCTAATATATCATTTACTGGGGCTGCGGCAAAACCATTTGGTAAAGTGATAGGAAACTTGCCGGGCATGGACAATGTTTTTCTATGGGGACTTTTTGGTTCACTTATTGTAGAATCATTTATTGATAGATCTGCCCATCCATTAATGTGACCATTTGTTAAATGTTGTACACTCTCACTCTTTTGTAGATCCAAACTTAAATGTGTCTTAACAGTACTTAGTCTAACAATGTCCATACCCCTAACTTTAATTAAATCGTCTAAAGATTTAAATGGACCCTTTTTGTTTCTGTAATCTACTATATTAGCTGCTATTTCCTGGTTTAAGCCAGGAACACATTGCAACTGGAACACACTAGATGAATTCACAGAACATAATTTATTTTCAGAAGATCTTATGCTGTCTAATGAATATGTACAAGAACTAGCTCTTGATATTTGTCTCCTTGAGTTTGTACAAATCTCAGGTCTAAGTAATTCTAGCTTCTCAGCACCAATACCTAAAAAGAAGATAGCCTTTGTTGAAATTGTGTTATCTTTAATTTTAAGCTCTAAAATGTACACTATATTTATATTTATAAATGTTTATATTAATTAAAAACAATACAAACGTTTTGAAGCAAATATTTAAATGAGTTATTGTTATACAGGTTACTATTAACACATCAAAAGAACTATTGCATAATTAATTTTTCTCTCATTGTGTTACATATTTTAAATTAGTAAAAAAACAGACTTTAATGTTTTCACCTGAGACTAAAGCAAGGTCGTCGACGCGCTTAAACCTGCCAATCATTTGGCGATGTCGTACGATTTCTTGCGCCAACTGCCTGGACACGCCGGGGAGAGTCATAAGCTGCTCCTCGGTTGCCGTGTTCACGTTCATTAACTCAGGATATTCTTCTGATGGCGGCAAACTGAATGTGTGACTTAAGTTAGACTTGTTCAGTTTAGACCGCCTCACAAAACTTCTAAAGGACCTCCGACTCCCCTTACTCCGGAGAGAGCTAGAATTTTGCCCCATATTTGCACCCGCCACTTTTTACATACATTTATGATAACACTAGAAATTAAAACGGTGTACACTTTTCAAACTATTATTAGATTAAAAATTCAATGTCTGTCACTTTACACTACTATAACATGTTACAATATTCACTTATCACATTATAATCTCAACGATATTGTAAAAATGCCTACTTAAATTAAATATTTTCCGTTCTAACTTTTATTCGTTTTCATATTGTTCTACAGCACTTCTCCCTTGTGGCCAAATCACTACAATGAAAATTAATGACATTTCGATTTTGACATAATAAACGAATATGACGTGTAATAGTGTTGTACCATCGAGGAACATTTTTCATTATACGATAGAGTACGGTTTCTAATGGTATGGTAAATTAATCGTCAATTTTGTAAATATTAAAAATATATTTGGTTGTCCAAAGCAATACTATTGTCTAACAACAATACTATTTACTATTATCTGTTTATTTGTCTAATGTAACTTAACTTAGCTTCACGCTTTATCATTAGCGGGGTAGTCAGAGAGAACGGAGCGCCAATTGCTACGGTCTCTATATACCTCTTTTGCCTCGCCCACTCTCATCTTCATACTTGCCCTCCGGGGAGTCCTCATGCTTTTTTCTTCCTCTATCTTTGATTCTGTGTTTTCGAAAGTCGACCGAGGTCTCCCCTACCCCACTGACCGCTCACTTTTTATTATAAATCTTTTTTGCCATTCTTTCGCTGATCATGGGGGATTTCGACCGTTGGGCCCCGCCGCGCCGAGGTGCGGGCGATCGCCAACACTTCACGAGCGTCCATCAAAGCTCGTAATTTTTTCTTCAGGGACGAGCTACATTCGCCCCTCCCAGCCCGGTGACGCTGTCAAGACCAATCCAGGTCAACAGCATTAAGTCAATTCGAAAAAAAAATGCCATTCTTTCATTACTCATTCGTTCGACGTGCCCAAACCAGCTGAGCACGTCTTTCTTTATTCTCACCATGCCACCCTCTTAGTACCTGCCATTCTGTGTATTCTTAATTATGGTTTCGATCAGCTAAGCTGACTCCGCATATCCAACGAAGTACTACTTTCAGTCTTCTTCTGTAATACCCATATTTCGCTCCTGTATACCAACATAACACTGCATTGTGTACGGCCAAACGTGCAGCTGTGCTGACGTTTCGCCGTCTCATCAATGCTGCTAAGACACCATTAACCTTGTTACCGGCAGCAATACTTCTGTCTGCATCCATCTCGTATCTTCCATGTCTACTGCACATACTTCATTAATATACCAAATGTAATAACAAATTTATTGTGCGGTAATATTTAAATTTGCTTAAAGTACCCAACCCAGCAGTTTTCTCAAGCTACCTTTTCTATCTAAGGTTCTCGAATGCATTGTACACATATCACGCAAATATCTTTTCCTACACAATAATAAGATACTATCTGGTACCTGTCCTAGGCACAGCCCATTTAAAGCTCTTAATAAAGTCTGGGACGATATAAGATACAGTCTTGAACACCTGCAAGTGACTTTACTTGTTCTGCTAGATTTTACTAATGCATTTAACACAGTTGACTTTGATGTTCTATTAGCAATTTTAGGATCTATTAACTTTTCGTCGAAAATTACTGAATGGTTTTCCTCTTACCTTCACGGACGCAGACAAAGCATCAAGCTTGACGGAAAAGTCTAATCAATATGCTGTATCAACGCTGGCGTCCCACAAGGTAGTGTACTACTACCGTTTCTCTATTTTCATTATCACTCTCACTCAACACATATCGTCACCGATGCCGACGACTTGCAAATTTACACAACTGCAACTATAAGCGATATACTAAATACAGTGAGTACAATTAATTCAGATTTACAAATTATCAGTTCTTGGAGGTCAATTTTATATGTTAATGTTTGTTTGGAAGTTAGTGAGAGTGTTAAGAATCTGGGAATCAAGATGGATGGTGCTTTTTGCTGGTCGTTTCACGTATCAGAGCTTAGTCGTAAGGTCTTTTGTATCATACGTAGATTGAGAAGATGGAAGAACGCCTCAACGTTAAAGACTAAAATCTCTAGCCCACGCTCTCCTTCTACTACTATGCTGATTCGTGCCAAGAAGATCCATCCCAACCACTGAACAAAATTGAGCGTCTGCAAAATCTTATAATTATGATTTATTTTTTGGTTAAAGATACACGATCATGTGTCGCAGTATCGTAGTCAACTTAAATGGTTGTCAATAGATCATAGGCGTAATTTGCATGCCTAAAGAAGCTATTATTAGACAATTATATATTAAAAGTGTCAGAAGCCAAAATTTAATATATCCATTGCCTCAATGGGGTTCAAACCCACGATCAACACATGTATATCTGTGTATCATCCTCCACCACGATGTCATCATGTAAGAGATAAGTTTATATTTTATGTTTACGTAAGAACATACTGAAATAATAATTTGATTAATATTAAGGTAAATAAAAAGTACTAATTAATAAAACACATACATTGAACAGATTCCGTGCTATTTTCTTTATTTAAAATATTTATAATTATAACTTGTACAACAGTCGCCAATTAGCTTACAAATAGTAACTATAAATATTAACACTTCGATACATCTGTAAAGTAAAAGTACAGAGTTGAGTGTGTATGTGTTAGAAAATAAAAAAAAACTTCAAAGTAAGATGGAAAATATTAGAATTGTCACCAGTACAGAATGGATTATTTATATTTTAGTAGTATTTTAATATAAATATTAAAATAAATTAATATTCGTATTTCAATTATCTATAATTACAGAAAAAATGTTTTAATTTCGTATCTTTATGAGATGGCGACTTATTGGAATCTATTGAAAATATGCGTACAGCTATATAATATAATTTACACATTCAATACAAACAATTTTATATTTTTTCATATGTTATTATATTACTTGAATTAATAATTTTATTTTATTAAATTATAGCAAAAACAACCAAAAAGTATGGCTACATATAACCCTAACTATTGAAAGCGTATAACTATCGAATGAGAATCTAACTGTAAATCACTATGCCTTTGCTTGATTAATAAAATATATTATAATAAAAAAAGAATTTTACATTAAACTGGAAAGGCTTTGTGCCGCTTTCAAGTAAATACTATTATTTTTTTTTTACTATTTAAATGATTAAAAAAAATAACGAAATACTGCTATCTCTTGTCATTTATTTTTTAATGGAATTAAAATTAGACCTTTTGGAATCTACAATATTATATTTTAATATTATCTCAATACGATATGAGGATGTTACGTGGCTAACACAAAAGTGCAAATAAAAAAAATATTTTGTTCTATAAAATTGATATCACAGGACACAAAAATATATATATGAAATATTCATAAATAATCAATGTATCATTGACTAGTTCATATAAAGAAGCAATAATCTAAATGAGCAAAACAATTTTATAAAATCGATATTACCGTAACTTAGTGTCAATACCATATTAAAACGTGTCTATAGACAATTTCACATTTCCTGGCTTATATTCAATTAAAACTTTTCAAGATTCTACATTAAATTATAAAAATATATTTTGAGTAATCATTAGAAAGTAATTTGCCGCCAAAAATGGTTGGTGAATGTCATATTTCTAAGATATTTAGAGTTACTTACGTCACATTATGTAAAATTATTACAGAGTAGATGTAAACCGTAGGTATAGTCCGTTTTATTCGAAAATAAGGTACCTATATAAGTAAGATAGATTAAAATCGTTCCCGTCCATAATTATGTACGTATGAGTGACCTAACCGAAAAGAATATCAAAAGTAATGTTTATAAGTAATATTTTGTTCACCTTCACACTGTCACACATGTAATAGAATAGACAAAACAAAACCAGTGTTAAGACACTGCATCGCTGCGCCTCGACGAAATCTTGAATTTATTATAAAATTTGGTGTTAGATCACTTATACATTGACAGACTTAATTAAATTATGCACTTTAGCCACCTAACATTTATCCCCCGTTATAAAAATATACCTCTCTTATTACTTGTCATAGCTTATCAATTTTCATCGAATCCTTATTTCATACAAATGAATGATTAAATATTTCCACTAATTATAATGTTAACTTTTTATTATTATTATGTGATTATTCTAAAATTTTACTTACAACTTACAATTGGCTTGGAAAGAACGAAAAAGAAAAGGTTTAAACGGAAAATAGCTGCCTTAGAAAATAAATGTGTTATTGTGCTAGAATTAAATGAAATATGCCAATATAAATACAACTAAATTACGTTAATAAGTTACACAAACACACTGTAATGTACATATAGTTGTTCATATAGAAGCAAATAAAGCAATGTTCATACAGATCAATATTTAGAAATTTAATTGATAAAATATTCATGCAACTTTTGAACATGTTTTATTGGAATTTGAAATATTATAACATTTATGTAATATTATGAAATATAAAATTCATTGCATAACTAATGCAAAAACATGAAAAAAATATTATATAGCACTATTTACTTTGAAATAAATATATGAATAAATCTACATTTGCTGCTATATGATTCCATAATACTTAAGTAGGAATCTGACATAAGCTATGTTCTTTTTAAGTTTCTCACTGTAGAATTTAAGTACTTTTGAGTGATTTGATAATAGTGACCTTTAGTTCGTAGCGGAGAGAGCTTTGGGCGAGAGTAAATGAAACTTCATATATTATTCGATAATTTACTATAATAATAAGCACCAAACCACGTTTGGAATGTTCTGTATTGCACCAAATGTGAACATAATCCAATAAAATATTACACTTTTTGTATTAAGAGCGTCGCCAGGTAATGCTCTGAGGAAATAAGGTAAGAGGTACAATTAAAACAAAATTAAGCTTTACACTCACAGTGTCATACTAAAATAAAAAATAAAAGAAGATCAAGTCACATTTCTGTTTAAATCTTTCATGATATTTACTGTTGACATAAAAAGAAAAGTTGCCATATTTAAATCAAGTCTAATTTAGCTATTTGGCGACGCCCTTGTATCATATAAATACATTTTACATCGGAATCATATATTGTTTTTAAATAAATAAATTTTGTTACAAAACATAAAGGTCACCATTACAATTCAATGTCTTAACCACTCTAATATGACCTTACGGATATCACAAGCTTTTTATTTATTTTTTATTTGAAACAAAGTTTTTTTGTAAAATACATGTTAGATAGACAATAATTTTTTTATGCTCATGTATCTAAGAAGATAGATAGAGTGGAAAGTGTGTAAAATTATATTTTATGAAAGTTATGAGCAAACATTAATACTACATATTATTGTAAGATTTTTTTACCTGCTTGCTTCATTCAACTAAAATATACACAAATTAAGTTCACAATTCTTACACATTCCTAACACATTGTTTAATAAAAATTAAATTCAATAAGTAATGCAGGTTCCATGAATTATTACAATTTAAATTTTTTTTATACTGAAAACGATGTATCAATGTCATTATTGTTACTTATAAGATGATGACAATGATTTGTACAATATCTTTATTGTGCTTTACCTCCCCTATGACTGCCAGTCTTCATAGAAGATCACAAAATTTGATATGACACTTTTATATAGAACCGTGTAGGCCTCACGATCGAAAGAAAATCATTTAATTGCAATTAATTATTCAGTACAAAATTCTACATAAAAATGTCTAGTAATCTCAAGATGATATCGAACGTTTACCAACTTATGACATATTACATGTAACCCCAATGGCCCAGTCGTCGAAACCGACCGCCATACAATCACGAAGTTCAAACATAAGCTAACTAAATAAATACTTAATATCATAAAACAAGTAAAAAATTATCGAATAGGAAATGATTACAACACGTTCCGTTTCACTGTAGCATAATGGAAATGTATCATAACTTTTGGCCGGTAGCGACATTTTTCAAATATAAAGGCTGCCACACATTCACAAATTGGTATAAACGTATTTAATCTATAATTGTATATAAAAAATGTCGCTTGCCTTCAATACATATAATTTATTTTTAGACCACACTGCCGTTGCCTTACCACACATTTGTTGGAGTGTCTACAGTGTCGCGACACTCCCCCAGAGCCGACATTCGAGTCCTGACACGGGTATCGTACGTGTAGTGTATCGGTAATTGTTAAGCGACGTTTAATAAATAAAAGTCCGTTGCAAATGCAACAAGTACAAGCCAGCGGTGATGCGTGAGACGAGCGTCATCGCGCGCGCTTTACAGTAGACTAATTATGTACCTGGAATTTAGAAAATATCGGAATTAAACATTATATGAAAAAAAAACAAAAAAAAAATATTTATATAAAATATTTTTTAAGCTATAAGCAGCTTCACACTCAAAGCCGACGATTTTTGTATGAATTTTTCATATAATTTACCAACCAGGCCAACATGAAATACAACATTGGTCGAGGTTTCCAATTTTAACGGTACGATAGGGTGTTTAAGAGAGTGCGGGTACTTCAGGTTGTTAGGTCTAGGATGGGAGTAGCAGGATCATGAGAGTAGAGCTTCGTTATCACTTTAGGACTTCGTTATCACTTTAGGACCATTCCTAGGGTGTTATAAGTTTTGAGGATATGAAGGAAAATCTGTCTAACATAAGCTTAAGGTACAGGAGGTGGGATCGCGGATACCAAGGCGATACGTACGTGCGTTGAGGTTGTCACAAGAGGAGTTGAGGTTTTAAGGAGTCTGGGGTCAAAGGAAGGGATGCGGAATCAGGTTAACATGAAAGGAACAGATATCGTTAAGTCAGAAGTGGGAGAATTCGTGGGGTCGCAGTTACTAGGGCGCTATAGATGTGCTGAAGGTTTTAACTAATCGTTAATACCAATTATAGATTTTTGGGATATGAGGAATGATCTCGGACGAGGCAATAAGAATAATACCTCAACCAAGGTATTTGATGATAGGGATGGCAGACGCCTGAGCGTCTCTAGTACAGTGGAGGTTTTGTGGTGTCTTGGGTCTTAGAATTAAGTTAAGAAGTATCAGGTTAACATAAGGTGTTTGGAGTATCAGAGTGATACGTACCGTGTCGCCGCTAGCACTCGGAGGAGTTGAGGTCGAGGGGCGGGCGCTTGGCGCGCGTGAGGCGGTCGAGCTCGGCGGCGGCGTCGGAGCGCGCGGCGGCGGCGGGCGGGTCGGCGCGGCCCGGCGAGCCCGTCTTCTTGTACAGCAGCGAGTTGAAGAAGTTGGCCAGCACGCCCTCGTTGCCGGGCGCGTTGGGCCCCATGCCGATCTTGGCGCCGTCCAGCTGCGCCGCCGAGCGCTGCGCGCGCAGCGGCGAGTCGGCGCGCGGCGCGGGCGCGCCCGCCTGCAGCGCCGCCAGGTGCCGCTGCAGGAACGACTGCTCGTCCTCCGCCGACACCTCCGACTCGCGGTGCCCGCCGCTCTGGGGGCAGTGACAATGTATACTTATGTAGCAATACAGATTAAAAATGTTAACTTTAAATATGAATTTTAAAATTAGTTTTGTTTTCCTAGGAATAATTTAAGCTAACAGATTTACATCTCAATTACAATAATGTCATTGTAACATAAAATGGTTTTATAATTTCATTTGATTGACAAACAACGTACGATTGAAAGAACTGAACTCCATAAAAGTTGAAATTTAGCAAATACTGTTAGAAATGTAAGGGTAGCACGACACAAAAAAAAAAGAATTATTAGAATTTTTGTCATAAAATGAAATTTATGTCATAAAATACAAAGTTGTGATCGGTAACTAATTTAAATTAAAATTACTCTTAACTAAAATAAATACCTTTCTCGTGGCTGGTTGTACTATGACATCCCTGTAGTAGTCATCAGGTTTGCAAGTCTGCATGTTCTCGTATAATATACTAATTTTTTTCATGCTGTCCCAACCTGCCGGGCTGTATTAAGAATTTGTTAATATATAACAATTTTTAATTATTTTATAATTATTCATTGAAATTTAACGATTAATTCGTAATAACTTAATACTTCCATATGAATATTAGTTGACATAGCGTATGGTAAACTCTTCGAATTTTAGAAACACAATGAATGAGTTAAACTCATAATTTAACCTTTAATTTTGTATTTTGATTAATAAAATAGGAGACCTGGATTGATATTTGAGAGAACAATATCGTGGTAAATAAAAGTTACATTGAGGCCAGTTGTGGTGTAGGAGCACAAAGTGTGACTATAAAATCTACTGGTTGTGGGTTCGATTTCAACTCGAAGAAATGAAATATTTATTTAAATTCATATTTTCATTTCTTCGCTCTGGTGTCAAGGCAAAACGAAGCGTTAAGTTCCGCCACTCAACACGCAATGCCTCTAAATTTCGGCAGAAAGTGTGGAACGGAGTGTCTTAACACTACCTCCTTCCTCTGCCCCTCTGCCTACCCTGCTGCGTGTGGGATACAGCGTGAAGCTTTTATATAACTCATTTTTAAAAATTACATAAAATGCTTGAAAATCAAGTAGCCATCATGTATGCATGTGTTGGTGTTGTATGCATGTGTTGGTGTTTACTACTACTACTGTCTACTAGGTGGAAAAGTATCATAGAAAGATAATAAAAAAAACCCAACTATCAAACTCACATAAGCACAGCATCCTTCTCAACAATCAAAGCCGGCGTCCTGAACGGCAAGCCGTATATCCGGTGCGTAAGATACTTGTACAGCAGGTCGCAGTTCTTGTCCTCCTTGGCGCTGGTGTAGAAGAGCGCCGCGCCGTATCGGAGACAGAACCGCCTTATCCACTGCTGCATGAAGTCGAAGTGCTCGTCTCTGTAGTCGTGTTCCTTCTCGAGCGTGCTCATGTAGTCAGTCTGTTGGGATATGCTATTTTAGGTGGCATTTCAGTTGGTATACTTGATTACTGTTTTAAATTAATATAAATAAAAACAAAACTATTAATAAATGTATAAAATTTGAACATAACGGGACTGTTTCTTGCCCCTTTTTAGAAGCCATGGGGTAGGTATAATCGGGCTACACACGTCCAAATTCTCATAGAAAAATATAAAATTATAAAAAAGTTATATACTTATAAACAATTTATCTGCCACCCATTCACTCATCTTTAATTAAGAAAAACTTGGGGAACTAAGTGTCATAATACAATGTTTTTTAAAGGAATAATAAAAATGATAATATCATTGGAATAAGCAGATTTTTATATTTTCACTTATAAAATTAGCGGAGTAAAGACAGAGAGACTAGTGTTAAGCACTCCACTGTATAATTAAAAAAAAAGAGGCGGTTGACCAGTTGATAAATGATACAGCAATCTACTGTTGAATACTAGGGATCGCAATATCGGACCATTCAAGCAAAACCGGGATTTTCGATATCGACTTCAAAAAAATCCCGGGATCCCGGATTTTTCGATATTTTCGAGATTTGACAAAATTAGTATTTTTTTAAACTTTTTCTTATTTTTAGAGTTAAGTTAGGAGGGTATTTTTAGGGAAGTAGTAAATTAAATTATATTTACTAAATAAAACAGTTTTTAATTATAATAAACAAAAACTAAACTAGCTTCACGCTTTATCCCTAGCGGGGTAGTCAGAGAGAATGGAGCGTCAAACGTTACGGCCTCTACATACTTCTTTCGCCTCGTCCACTGTCATCAACCTCTTCATACATGCCTTCCGGGGGTCCTCATGTTTTTTTACGTGACCTTCCTCCAGTATCTTTGATTCTGTGTTTTCGAAGGCCAACCGAGGTCTCCCCTTACCTCTCTTACCACTCACTTTTTCATCATAATTTTTTTTGTCATTCATTCGACGTGCCGAAACCAGCTGAGCACGTTCTCCCTTATTCTCACCGTGACATCCTCGCTAGTACCTACCATTCTGTGTGTCTCTTCATTGTGGATTCAATCAGCTAAGCTGACTCCGCATATATTACGAAGAGATCGCATCTCCACAGAATTCATCTTTCTTTCATTCTTCTTCTGTGNGTCGAACGAATGAGTGATGAAAGAATGGCAAAAAAAATTATGATGAAAAAGTGAGTGGTAAGAGAGGTAAGGGGAGACCTCGGTTGGCCTTCGAAAACACAGAATCAAAGATACTGGAGGAAGGTCACGTAAAAAAACATGAGGACCCCCGGAAGGCATGTATGAAGAGGTTGATGACAGTGGACGAGGCGAAAGAAGTATGCAGAGACCGTAACGTTTGACACTCCATTCTCTCTGACTACCCCGCTAGGGATAAAGCGTAAAGCTAAGTTAAGTTATATTTAAAACAAACAAAAATTATTATATATATTATATTAATCAATATTAACGGAGAAAAATAATGATACCTGGAACATCGACGGGCAAGAACAGCGTGCAACAACGACGTGCAATAAAGACGCGCAATAAGAAAGTACGGTATTCGTGCGTTGGTCGGGCCGCTCAAAATCGGTTAATGTCGTAAAATTCCGGATTTTGAAAAAAACTCATCACTTACTTTTGCCGATGTATGTTATGTAACATTGTATATCTCAAAGAAGCCTGGATTTAATAGCAGGCACGTTTTAATTCGAATAACTAACTTTTAACTTTGTAAAATCCGAAAATATCGAAAATCTCGGTTTTTTGTAAAATTAAAACCGGGATTTTTAAAACCTATATTTGGTCCGATATCCCGGGATTTTTGAATCCCGGATTGCGACCCCTATTGAATACTTAAAAGATCGTACAAATTAATCTCTTTACCTTTGTAGCAACAACAACAATATCCAATCCGAGATTGGTAGTAAGGACCGCCTCCGGCAGGGGATTGTCTTCGTCGTCGCTCTCCAGGTCGTCGGAGAGGTTCCTCGACGAGCGCTTCATGGGCGACGAAGCCGTCGGCTCCAGTTCGTCGCCCGGCTCCGTATACCTTTGCCACTTTTGAACCTGTTGTTTTTCACTTTGTAGCCTTTGTTCTGAAAAAATAAATAAGATCTTTAGTAATATTTATTTTTCAACAGCCGCATAAAATTTTTCGAACAGGATTTGGACCCCTATTATAATACGTTTAATTGCTATAGCCAATTAAGCCATATGTGCATTTATATTAAGTAAGAAGTATTCTATTAAGTTATGAGATAGAAATAATATTTTACTTATTTTACTAGTTATATCAACAAGTATTAAATCCAGTTTTTGTGAATCATTACTATTCAATTGCGTGCAGTAGCGTTTGCATAATAATCAACTTCGTTCAAACATACATACATATAGACAAATAAATAAACCCATCTTGTTAGAAAAAATATTATTTTAATAAATTTTTGAAAATACTAAAGGTTTTGTTTACATAGTTCTGTACACAATACAATGTGCAGTAGGTATTATTCAGTGTCGACGTGAGATGAGTCAAGTGAAAATCGTATGATATTTTTTTTATAAGTGTCATACTACCATTTTGTTTAATATTTAACTTAAACATATAGAATTATCCTGTGCTGGATGGCGAAACGCAATCCTGCATTTAATCTCAATAAATAATTTCAAAATATATGCTTAACTCACAAAATTGTCGTATCAGATGGCAAAAGATACTTTGCATTGGCATAAAATAATATTTCAACTATAATAACCTGGCCCATAAAAAGAAGAATTTAGTAAAGTTCCACAAAGAGATTTTGGTTATATTTTATTACGCTTCGCGTCGAGCTTGTACGGAAAAATCCATACCACATGGGAAACTAATACCTAATACGACATTTGAAGTACGCCCCCGCACTCGTATAAACTTTAGAACTTGGAACGCAGCAGAAAATAAATATGACTCATCTAATCTATAGGCTAGCAGGGGATAAAAGTACCTACCTAGCACGAAATTTACCCTAAGGTAATTTAAACATGTAATTTATATCTTCAAAACATATTTTATACCAGTCGGGGAGCAGGGGCACAAGTGTGCGACTTTAAACGCGACAGGTTGAGGGTTCGATTCCCACTCGAGGAAATGAAGTATTAAATTAATTTAACAAATTAATTTCTTCGCTTTGTTAACGAAGCAAAGCTCTTCGTTGAGTTCCGTCTCTACCTTCTACTTTTCTGTACCGTCACGCTTTATCCTATAAGCAGGATAACGTGTCAAATTAAATCTGAGCGAAAACGTGTTTATTTTCGCTTAGTACATATTTTGACTTTTTAGATGTCTCCAAATATTTAAAAAAACTCATGCGCATTAAAAAAACATCACAATAAGGGAAAAGGCAATTGCCGTACGAACCATTTCATTTGTACGAACTGAGTAGATTATTACTCATCAGTTCTAATAAAACCTATTAACGCTACATCTCACTTAACTTACGATGTTTTTTTTCAACTATTTTCTTTAAAGTGACTAATAACAAGGACTTTATGTATTTTAGTTTATTTTAATAAGTACTTTACGATTTCTAGGGTTCAAAAGTAAAAAACGAAACCCTTATAGGAAGGATAACTTGCTGTTGTTTGTCCATCCGTATGTCAAGACCATTTATTAAAATTATATGTAGATAACTGTAGATAAATAAATGCAATAAAAAAATTACAACCTAAATTTCTTTTAGATGTAGGTTATATCCATTTGGAGCATAATATGGAAAAAAGTTATTAGTGCAGTAGAGTACGTACTGTAATGTGTTTTAAAGTGTAGACTTAATGAGACTGATATAGGATAGGAATATGTATGTAGTTATTGCTTATGAAAAACTTTCTATAATCTAGATAATTCTCCAGGCTGAGTATGAAAGGTAATCTGTAGTCTAGGAAATCATCTAGATTTTCAATACAAGGTGAGGCTGAGGCTGAGCCTGCCTCACGTGGAGATAAATAGATGCTCAAAATCGGCACAAAAGGTTTTAGTAAGATAGTTTTATAATTTATAAAGATAGTTTTAACAACAAAATTAAGGAAAAAAATATTATAGCGTAAAATTGGCTAATATTGTAGTAAAAGAATAGCCCAAGTTAAAGTTAAACAATCGTACGGCTTCACACGAAAAGTGGATTTGACATACTTACTTTAAATTTGGATAGGTGCAAGAATATTTACAGTCTAATGCTTTCACGAATAAAATTAAGCGACTCACTTAGCAATGTGCTGTAGTATTTTCTATAACGACGAGCACTCACTTAGGCTCGTATTTGTAAGCCGCTCTTAAGATTGAGATCAATCTTGAGATGTTGTTTTCACTCATAGATATATAACCTATGAGCGAAGACGGCATCTCCAGATCGATCTCGGACTTGAGAGCGGCGGATAAAACCGTGATGGTTCGGGAAATATATTTGAATGCAAATATATATTTTATATTCTGAACGTCATGGAGCACTAGGGCAGCGTCCAAGTATGTATAAACGCGACGGTTGTGGGTTAGACACCTCTCTGAGATCTATTATATTTAAGTTATTTTCATTTTCTCGCTCCGGTCGACGAAACGCGGAGTTGAGTTCAGCCACTCAATACGCAAAGTAGGAACGAGGTATTTTAACACAAGGTTCTGCCCTCTGCCTACCCTGCTATGCAGGAAAATGCGTAAATTAAAAATATAAATATTTTGTTTCATGCTTGAATCCAATATATTTATTGCACCAATTAAAATAATAATTATTCTTTTTAAACAAAATAGTCCTCCTAAATTATCTTTTGGGATCTGTAACCAGCACGCACATATATAAAGACACGATATAAAAAAAATAATATTTACTTATGATAAAAAAATTGTATAGCTATAGATATGTATTGCACGATTTTCTTTAAACATTTACTTTCACATTAAAATCAAGTCCAATTAAATTATCAATGAGGTCGCATCTCTCTGAGGCAGACAGACAAAAAAAGACGTTTCACAACTAGGTGTATAAAATATAAACCGTGTAAAAAGAGTACCGGAATTTTGCTGGAGCGAACAGATCAAATATCAATTCACCGACGTAAAAGTAAGCAAAAAGGAATAGCTTTTAATGCAATAAAAGTAGTAGGCAAGTCTAAATAATGTTCACGTCGAGGCAAAAGTATAATATCGATTTTTTTAGGTGATTCATAAAAGATGAGACTGTGCCAAGCTACTTTAAATATAAAGAATAATATTAAAATAAAAATAAACTTCACTCAATATCCCTCATACATAGGGTAGGCAGAGGGAACCTAGCGTTAAGACACTCCGTTTCCCAATTTCCTCCGGATTTTTCGACGCATTGCGTGTTGAGTTCCGCCACATTTTTTTTGATACCAGAGCGAAGAAATGCAAATAAATATTTCATTTCCTCGAGTAGGGATCGAATCCATAAAGAACTAAATAATATAAAAGTATCTATATAAACTAAGAAGATGACAAAAAGTTTTTTTTTGACGTATTTAAACCGCTTTTGCTTACTAATCTGTATTTGAATTGCCTTTCAATATCCTCTAGTTGGATAATATGGCATCGTCCGGCTTTTAACGATCTTAATTACTTTCGTTAATTTAGGTCAAAAGTCGACAACACCTGCTTACTATGCACCTCATAGCCGTAATATGTAGAATTTCGAGTAAATGTTGTCGAATGCACCCATTATTTAGTTGGTACAAAATTCTCATATGAGCCACGTAGCAGTAGGTACTAAAAAAATATTAAAAGGTTTTAATTTCACCCTGTATCTCGTATGTAGCAGAATACGCTGTAGGAACCTAGTGTTAAGACATTCCGTTTTAATACTAGGTTCCCACGGCCGGTCACCGTTTTCCACCGAATTTTCGAGATATTGCGTGTTGATTGTTGAACGTTATGGTCGTACTTTGTCTCATTACCAGAACAAAGAAATAAAAATAGTCGATTCCCCCGATAGGGAATCATACCCACAACCGTAGTGTTTACGGTCAGACGTTCTGTCGCCACGACGGCCTTATATCGCAAGTTGCTTTATTATAATTAAAACCTATGTATACAGATTTATAAGATAAATACTAGCAGAATACTACTACAGAGCTCACATCGTTTAAAACAACAAAAGTCACCCTCAATTACATCCCCTTTGTACAAAGAAATACTAGCCCTAATAAGATACTGCGTTAAAGTAAAATTTCCTCATTTTAATTATAATTTTATAATTGAGGGTATATTATAGCATAAGTTACGATATCTATTGTAATACTTTAATATTATAAGACTTAAGTTGTACAAGAGAATAATAAAAAGAAAAAAACAAAAATAATATAAAACAATCGTGCCTTCTTATTATCTTCAAAAGACAGAATTTATTATAAATCACTCAGTTCTGCCTTTATCGTTTGCCCATCCCATTTATCGTTTGTTGGTGCAAAGTGGCGAAACATTTGATTAAATATACTAAATAATTTAGACAGTATCTTAGTTCAATATAAATCAACAACTTGGTATCGGATTCAAAAGTGCGTATAATGACCTAATTGCTGTTATAAATATATTTTTAGATTCAAGCTGTATCCGGCACAAAGCAGGGTAGGCAGAGGGAACCAATGTTAAGTAAGACGTTTCGTTCTCATTAAGACACTTCCATTCATACTTCACTGCTAAATTCTAGAGGCATTGTGAGTTTAGTTTCAGAATTCGACGCCGCGCTTTCCCTTCGTTACTGAAATAATAATATTAAATATTAAGTTTCCTCGAGTAGGAATCGAACACCCTATCGCGTTTACAGTCCCATTCTTTTCCCCTGCGACCCGTGCAACACCAGAGGAGCTACAGGTGCGTTGCCGGCCTTTAAGGTGGGTTGGGCGCCGGAGCCCGGCATTACCCGATGCGAAACGCAGTGGCATAAAGTTTACTAAGACTACTTCACGCCGGTTTTAAATGCCGGGGGCGGTGCCCATGCGTGTTGCCATTGCTGGCGACGTGACTCTACCACACGTACTTTAGTCGCCTCTTACGACACCACCAGTACCAGGATGATCCTATTCTAGGCCGGGATCACACGGCATCAATATATATAAATAAAAGCTTCTAATATTAAATATTCAAAAGTGACACAATTTTCCACAACATAAATAAACCTGCACAGACCGTATAGATCCACAAAACCAGTTAATATGACTATTATAGCGATTACGCGACACTGACGTAACACGTGAGTCACGTCGAGAAATACTGTATACGTTACCGTGAACTTAAAATTCTATGCACATAAGCTTTAAGCATCCGTCCAAGATCTATGTTGTATTAAAATAAGCTTATATTAATATATATTTTTTTTAGTCAAGCCGTATCTCGTATGAAGAAGGGAAGGTAGAGGAAACCTAGCTTTTCGAAACATTGTGTGTTGAGTTGTGTTGCGGTTGCGGAAGTTGCGGAACTCAACGTCGCCTTTTGTCTTCTTCTTCATCCTGGGCTTTTTGTCTTCTCGTTCTTTTGAGTGGGAATCAAATCCACAATCGTCACGTTTACAGTCAGGCATTATATCGCTGCGCGACAACGGTTTCGTATCGGCGTAATTTTGTGAATCATTACAGCCATTTTAGTTTTTAATTACTTTGTATAATGACACAGTTGTTGACGACACCTGCAGGTTTGAATTTCAATTATGGGAATATACATATTCCAATAAGTGTCTAAGATCTATAAAACGACAATAAGTTTTCCATGTCCACATCACGAAAGTCACGAGATATGAGAAAATCATTTCATCATCATTTAATTATTTTTTTTTAATTTACATATTTAGACGGAATTGATCGCATATTTGTGAGTATTAATATAATCGATTATTTAAATATTCTTTTTAAATATATTATTAATATGTACTCAAATGTACTTACAGTTCCGAATAAACATGAATGTGCACTTTAGAAACAGATATAATCTTTAATCGTAATTCATCAACAGTGAAGCGATAAATTGTGAGAGGTTCACGAGGAGAGAAGAGGCTTAGGAGGAGCTGAGTTTACTTAATTTCATTTAATCATCACCTCCGAGTATATCGACGAGTGGAAAGCTACGACACTCCACATTCCTTTTAAAATCATTTTATGAAACATTAGCTTGTAGGAAGAGGAAATATTTTTTTTATAAACTCTCTCAAATGAAGATCGAAATTATAACTAACGCCTTGCCTGACCTTTTCTAACCCCACTACAATATTTTCACTAAGTCCACGTAAAATTAAAAAAAAAAACTTCCCCATTAAAATAGGATTAGTGTTGCTATCATAAAACAAAAGTGTGCAGAAAAAAATAATTTGCTACAAATATTTATAGTATATCAAACTGGAATCCAATTAGGATGCGACATTGAGTCATGCGATGCATTAATGATGGCTCTATGCACCGACGACGGCCGACAATGTTGTGATAACGTTTCAATTATTATCTGAGTTAACGGGTTTATTATTATTTATTATTGACACCTATTTAAAAAATAAAATAAAAAAATGCTGTTTATAATAATAATTAAAAAATCAGTTTCGCCCTGTACCCCGCACAAAGCAGGGTAGGCAGGGGGTACCTACTGTCAAGACACTCCGTTCCCCCCTTTCCGCCGAATTCTGGAGGAATTGCGTGTTTGGTGAGTGAGTGGCGGAACTCAACGCCGCGTTTTGCCTCGACATCAGAGCGAAAAAATGTAAATATAAATTTAAGTAAATATCGCGTTACTATATACCGCGTTAATTTATTTACTAAATAAATTTAATAACGTAATTTCTCAACATAGATTGAACCCACAACAGAACAAAGTCAGACAGTTCCTCTTGCGCTACAGCAGCCTCAGTCAGTGGAGTTAAAACATAAAATTTAATTAATAAAAGAAAGAAAATCTATGTATTTAAAGTAGCTTGGACAAAGTTCAAAAAAAGTATAAGAAAGAATGGTTAAGAAAGTTGGGAGTAGATGGAACCAGCAGATGGATGGAAACATGAAGGTTAAGCAAATGACAAGGAGAAGAATCAAAAACAAGATATTAGGAGAATTCCGCCTGCCCTCTTTACTAGTGACAATTATGCATTTTAAAGTAAGGCAAAGCAAAGATAAATAATAATAGTTTTCAGAATTCAGATGAGGGAACAATTGAATAACACTGAAGTTCAGGTACTGCTTTTTTATTTCTTTAAGCTTCTCATTATTTAATGCAATACCAAGATAGGCAGAGAACTCAGTGTCAAGCTACTGCATTCTCCATTTCCAATTCAAATATTTACTATTTCAAATAGTTATTGAATGTTTGTCGTTGTATTCCAGAGCAGGAAATAAAAATGGTTTACTCCACCATGTGGGATTGTATTTAAGACCATTGCAATTAAAATCAGTCGAAGTCAGAAGAAACTCCAATGAAATTATGGTATTTAATTCTCTTTTTAAAACTGTTGTCATAGTTTTTTATCAAATTGACAGATAAACAAATTTAAAATCAATATATGTTATTTGGATTCAACTATTTATGCTTCCTTCAACAAAATATTATTATTCCATTGTAAATTATGATATAATATATTATGATGTTTATTTTAATGTATTGATTAATGTTGATTTTTAAAAGCTCTTTGATTATTTTGCTTGAATTTGATTATTTAATAGGCTTCAAAGGGCCCTGAATTCAAGTGGAATTCTTTCTTTCTATTATATATAAAAATGTGTAAAACCACCCAGAGATTAAGGCATTTCTATTGTGGAGAGAAGTTTATATGATATTCAAAACATAAAGTCTTTGACTTACCAGGTGTGAGATCTAATTTGTCTATATGATCACCTAGCACAGATGCCCAGCTCTGTAACTGATCTAACACACCCCATGGTGTAGTCATGGCCACCGTTAGAAGGACCAGTGTGTGTGGGAATGTTTCCTCGTTCAGAGCAAACTTGAGGAGATTAGTGTGGCCCGGGTCCCCATCTAACACCCATACACTGAGTCTAGTGTGATCTACAAAGGAAAATGAAATTAAATATTTGTTACAGTTCTAAAGTGTTATTTCACATATTTTGAATGTATTTTTAATGTAATTTTGACTTTAAGCAAAGATCTTTAGGTGGTGAAAATTTGAACACAACAATGATGCTAACAATGTAAATAAGTTGAGACAAGCATAAAAGAATAAAATTTATATCTAATATGTTTCATTTAATAGTAACAATATTGTTTTTAATTTTATGTCAACAATAAAATAGCCTAGAAATTTAAAAATTTATTCTGACAAGAGATTCTAATTGGAATTAATAACTTAAATATGGGATGTATATAATATGACCTTTAATTTAAATTTCTTTAATTTCTCTATATGATTTCCTGAAGCCCTGAATTCAATTTTAGAAATAATTTCAACCTAAATACAATCAAATTTTGCTTTATGTTTACATTAGGAAATTAAAGTTTTTAAAATGTAAATGAGACTTCTGATAACATAAGTTTCAATAACTTTAGACACTATTTACACTTACCATCACGATATTCATCTCTAACATCTATGTAAGCATATTCGAGGGCTGATCCCTTCTTTGGATCCTCAACTCCTTGTAATTTAGCTATGAGTGTCGTTTTGCCAGTCTCATTATCGCCCAACACTAGTACATTCTTGTTAGAAGGAAGTTTTGTATTACCTTGATTCTGAACTTCCTCTAGAATAGATGACCTGCAAACACATCACTGGGTTTAAAGAAAATATTACGTAGAAAAAGTGTAACAGTGAACTCTCACTCGAGTTCGACTAAGTCATCGCGTATGGTACATATGATTTATACACAAACAAAGGCAAGACGTTGCAGCTAGGTCACATATTTCTCAGGTACAATTCTTTGACATCACGTAGGTGTGACACATTGGATACCCTATATGGATGCTGCATGTAACTCGTAAATGAAGATTGAACAATTACCACAAATTATCCTTTCCATCACCATTTTCTTTCTTTTTAGATTTAAGCCCATTAGCCTGGCCGTTTGTCTCCATTCTTCAGAAATGATAGAAGATAACAACGGCACAAGAGGCTTTTCTTTCGTTTTCGTTTCGGCTGTTCATACGTCACTCTCACAGCAGAGCACAGACGAAAAACTCGTGTTATATTAAAGTTGCCATATAAAACAAATAAAATTCTTCACGATTATCAAATATTAATACAATTCAGACGTTTACATTACATTAATATTACCTAAATTGTATATAAATATTAAATTTCTTACTCAAATGTAATATTTGCTTTGGAAATTAAACCACATTCATATATATATTTACTCTTTTCAAATAATTATATCCTCAACTAGTGCATTATTATTAGTTAATTTAAAAAATATTAACAGTAATTAACGGCATATTATATATTTTTCAAAGAAATCAATTATTATCGACAAATAAAATTGTATACGAAACTTGTGTACGTCATAAATAGTTTTCACTGTTGTATATTTTAATAGATATATGTATCTATAAGAAAATGACTAATAAAATAATTTCATATGATATTGACATTGGCGTTGACAGCAAGTTGTGTGTTTTTCTATATTTTGTGCGTTCTAATATTCCTGAAAAATATATTGTAATCAAATTAATTTTAGAATAAATACTTAATGTAGCCTAGAGGTGTAATAAATTTTAATTTTCTTATAATTTATAGCATTTTACATTTATTTCTTATTGCACACAATAGCATTGTTTATCAAGTTTATTGTTTATGTGTAGTTGAGTTTCCAATTAAATGTATATAAGATCCTTAATGTATTAAGAAAACTTAATACAATTTCTAAATTGTTATCTTTTAAAAATATTCATAAATATGTCTAAAAATCCTAGAGGTAATTTATCCCAGGTGAGTCATTGTAATTGTCTTTAAATAAAGTTATTTCTAGTTCCGATTTTATTTGTTAATGCTCTATTTATAGCTAGTTAGTAGGTGATGGTGTAATATCAACTGATTACAAAGAAATAAAATTAAATCAGAGGTCAGTCGTGGTGCAGGGGCACAAAGCGTGACTGTAACACCGACTAGTTGTGGGTTCGATCCCCTTTCGAGGAGATGAAATATATATTTAAATTGATATTTTCATTTCTTTTGTGTCGATGCAAAGCGTGGCTTGGAGTTCTGCTACTCAACACACAATGTCTCCAGAATTCGGCAGAATGGGGGGAACAGAGTGTTTACCACTAGGTTCTCTCTCTGCCTACCCTGATGTGTACGGATACAGCGTGAAGCAGATTTTTTCAAAATTAAATCAATTTCACTCTGTATCCCCCACACCCTGCTGTGTGACACTAGGCAGAGGAAGCCTAGTGTTAAGACACTCACACTTTGTTACAAAGAAAAAAAATAGATCATTTTATATTAATATTATTAATTGAGATTGTTGTGGTGCTGCAGAACAGGGTCTGACAGTATGCATAACTGTAGAGGATTCTATTCTCATCAGGGAACAGGGAATGAATTATTTTCATATACTTTCGGGTAACAAGACAAAGGAAGGTTTTGAATTCTACCACACTATGTCCAAAAAATTGAATAGAATAGGTTCCTTCTGCCTACATCAAAAATACTTTTACAATTTACAGTTTGGGTTGTTAGACATCCCTGATGTGGATGTTGATGAGCCAATGGATCTCTCTGATGATGATATAGACCTGGAAGCAGAACTGGCAGCTATAAGTGGTGGTCGTAAACCAAGGCCTAGGAAACCAGCTCCTGCTGCACCAGCAGATCTTGATGCTATGATTGCTGCTAGTTTGAAGGATGTTCCTTCAGATGAGGATGTTTCAGGTTTGATCAAACATAGATGGCACAAAGGAGTTTTTATCATGTGTGTTGTGTTTTTAATATTATGAAGCAGAGTGGCATAAGATAACCTAATTTTACATAAAATGTTACTGGTATTTTTGTGGTTAAATCCACGATTATTAGTCCATATTTTGCTTTGAATCAGGCTGGGGAAAATGAAAATAAATAAATAACAAAATTTCTGTGGGTGGTTATTAAACCCACAAACTATGTATATACATTCAGATACTTTCTAACTTTACCACAATACTACTGAAATTTATAATTTTTAAACATTGACATGCATTAAATATTTCTACCATAAATATTAAAATTTAACACATAATTTCAATAAGATTATATAAATTCAATGAAATAACAACAGGTGACGAAGACGACCCAGATTTACTAAATGAATTACGAGAATTAGCTATAGACGATGAAGCACCACAGGAACGGCCCCGCACCACTCGTCCAGCACCTCCACCACCATCTACCAACGATAATAGTACTATTACTTTGTTACAAGAGAGAATATCTAATTATACAGCTGCTGAGAAAACTGCTAAGGAAAATAATGAAAGTAGTAAAGCCAGACGGTAAGTTTATATAATAAACATTTTTTTTTGGTATTTTTTTATGGAAAAAGCCAAGGTAAACGAGCGTACGGGTCACTTGATGGTAAGTGATCACCGTCGCCAACGAATTTAACAATGCCCGTTTTAAAGCCCGTTTAACACCAGAGGAGCTACAGGTGCTTTGCCGGCTTTTAAGGTGGAGATAGACATGCTTTTTGAAGATACCCAGGTGGTATCGACCTGGTAACACTGCCGCAGGTTAGCCATTCCACAATTGCCTGGCGCGTGGAAGGAAGTTCCTATGACTCCGCACAGTAATATATCCTGATGTTGTGTATGGCACTTAGGTTTGTGACGTGCGGTTAGAAAACTCGGCGGTAGGTAATAGATCAAACAGTTTTCCAGAACACTCCCCATTATAAATGCGGTAGAGAACGCATAGTGAGGACATCTCTACGGATAGCCAAAGTATCAAGCCTTTCACAGATCTTTGGGTCCCTAACGATTCGAACGGCTCTCGCGGAAGACTGGCGATATGACAAATGGTTTTTTTTTCGTGGTTAACACGCAAACTTGTGTCTTCTTGGGATTGAATTGAACCAAGTTCCTTTCACCCTATGAAGAAACATTCCCGAGGGATGCCTCAACTGAAGACACAAGATTTATTTCGGCACTGGTCGACGTTTTCCCGAGAAAGTTTGCGCGGTCGGAGTAAACAGCGTCCACTGTGCTATCATCTGCATAGCAAAGTATGCTAGAATCTTCTAACATGTCATTGATATGCAGAAGAAACAGCGTAGGGGACAGCATGCAGCCTTGGAGAACGAAAGCGTTCACGGGCATATACGGGTTCGGAACAAAAAGCTACCTTGATGCTGCGCCCATTTAGAAAACTGCCGAACCACTTGCATAAATTCTCGGGAAGCCCATAGGATGGAAGTTTCGAGGAGCGCCCCATGCTACACTCGATCAAAGGCCTTCGCCATGTCCAAACTATCTGTCAGGTTCTCTCCCTTGCTTTCAATAGCCGAAGTCCAGCAGTGGGTTAGGTAAACTAAAAGATATGCTTAACTATTTCAGAAGCGCACGCGGTTAAAGTAATATGATGATGTTCCTAATTATTGTTATTTTGTTATTTGAGACTAAGTATTAAATCGTAATATTAGCTTATAGCACTCCTGAGAAACATAGCTTTGAAACAAAAAAAAAGTAAATCCGACCAGTGGTTCCAGAGATATTAGCGTTTTAACAGACAAACAAAAAGCGTCTTTCGCTTTATTATATTTTTATAGATTTTAATTTCTTTATTCTGATACCATATACGATTCTTAAACCAAATACCATTCAGGTACCAAATGCTCTCTAGGGCCATTCCTAAATTATGTCAAACGAATTTCAAGATTTTACCTATCCTCCTTCCTTGTCACAGCTCATCACATTTGTATAATTCAGTGGAGGGATTTAGTGTGATGTTACATAAAAATACAGTGTAAAGTTCATATAACTTGCTCCTAACTTATCTTTTACTTATTACTGATGTAAAAGCTGCCGTTTTTGTAAGTGGGTTGTAATGTTGTAGTACTATACAGGGTGTGTGGGAAACAAACTACACCAACCAAACTCGTGTTTGTTTGACACTCTAGGTAGTTAGCTAATTCAGAATGTAATGCAAATATTAGATTTCTAATGACGTTATATATATTTTACATTTCGTATATTAATATTTTTATTCCTTCAGGTTCGCCCGAGGCCTCAAAACATTAAACGATTTACTAAAACAAGCAAAAGCAGGAAGGCCGATTAAAGATGAAGATATTCCACCAGCAGTCAGTCTCGGCAAAGCTAATGTCCAACAAGCTCAAGAAGATGTACCAGTGCCGCCTCCTCGTTCTACTTCCATACCAACCCCAGAAGATATATACCCAACAGCCCCAACTCCCCCAAAACGTGAAAGAGCCCCAACACCCCCAGAACCTATAGAACCTCCTCCACCTTTACCGACTGAAGATATAGATCCTGCTAAAGCGGCTGGCTTGCAAACAATATTAAGTAATTACCAATTACATACTAACTAATTAAATACTACCAAGTATAATACTAATTTTGGTTAAAAGAACACGATAATTTTAAAAAAAATACTATAACAGACGCATATTTTTCCATTTCATTTGATGGTTGCAGATTCTAATACTTAGGCACAATATATATTAACTTTCTTTTTTATTTTTATTATTTCTTATAGTACAGAATCATTATTTTTTTACTTATCTTTAGATATTACTTAAAACAAGACTTATGTTATTATATAGATTTTAACTATATATTCTAAAACGATGATGAAGAAAATTAAATACTTTCTCACCCCTTAATTGATTACAACAAATAATATTTTACATTTCAAGAAATAAATCCAAAATTTATACATTTATAGATTTCGATATTAGATTTAAACATTTAAAGATTTATTAAGGTCTCACCGTATAACTTGCGGACCTGGCAGATGTCTTTTTGCTCGTTTCTACCTTTATAATATATTATGTGACGAAAACGATTATAGTTATTACTTTCATTGAATTCTGTTAATATATTATTTCCTATTTTCTTATGGCTAAGCTGAGCTACTGTAATACATACCGAAAGCTTAAGTTGGTTACAAAATACACCCAAAACAGCTCCACCTACTATATATACTTTCGAACCATCCAGAAACTCATTAACGTTATGCACAAAATTTCATATAAATCGGTCCATCAATCTAATCTTATTATTATTATTTTATTTCTTATATGACACCTCTAGAAACCACTTATTCAATAAATCCTATTAATATTATGTATTTGGTAGGTTGTGATGTCGGATTAACACATAGGCAAATTATTTTGTAAACATTTTGTATAATTTGGCTATAATATAGCAATAAGTTTAAGCGGGTGAAGCAGCGCTTAGATCGTTAGAATTGTAACATAATAATTATCACAACCTTGTTTTTTCTAGAAAGAAAAGAAGAATTCAAAGCCGCGGCCCTATCATGTAAACATGCAGGAGACAAAGCCATGGCGTTAGAATATTTAAAAGTCGTAAAACAATTTGACATTGTATTAGATGCCTACAAATCTGGCCAAGATATGGATTTGAATGAGTTACCTACGCCAGAAAGTATAGCTGCGGCGTTTAAACAACAGAAGGGGGAAGAGAAAATGCAGAATTCTTCAGGTATGTATTAGATTTTTAGTTTAAGGTACGCAGAGAGAATCTAATGTTAAAACACTCCGTTGACGGAAATGCAACTCCTTTTCTATCAAAGCTAGAAATTTAAAATAGAAAAAGAATATTTACATCAGATGGAAGAATTCTATGATTTTAGAAGTTCTAAAACATAATTATTATATAATAATATATAAAAATGTTTTAATTTAAACTTTTTACTTAACCATTTAATGTTAATAAATATTTAACGTTTTGGTTTATATCATAATTTATTTTCACAATCTATCTAAAATCTATAAAAAATACAATACAATTCAGATCTTCCAACTAAGAATATATAATTTGCTAATAATTATATTTTCTTATAGAACCTGCTCCAGAATCAACATCTGAACCTGTGGGATTGATAACAGCCTCCACAATGGATGAAGCTTTAAAACAAAGACTGGCGTATTTCCAGGTACATAACTAAATTGTTGTGCCCCTGCGCCACGACTGGCCTCCAACAAATATCTTATTGTTATAATTCTTGGATCTAACGAAAACTGGGATATATTGTGTGAAAAGTTGCTCAGCTAATCCTTGGTCGTGATGCTGTCTAGCCTTTTAGACACATGTTAAATACTTTTTTTTAATCAGGAACAAGAATCCAAATCCAAGGAGGAAGGCAACACATCCAAAGCGCGTCGTATGGGCAGGATAGTGAAGCAGTACCAGGACGCGGTGAGGGCGCACGCCGCGGGCCGCCCCGTGCGCGCCGACGACCTGCCCGCGCCCAGCGGGTACGCGCCGCTGCCTGCTGACGGAGGGGTGAATTCTTATATTTTTACTTTAAAAAGGAAAAATCCAATCCAATTACTCCTTTGCCTTGAATCCGCCAAGGCAAAGGAGTAATTGGACCAATAGGTAGAATAGTCAAGCAGTAAACTATGGTTGGTTTTGTTTTTTAAAAAAGCTTAAAGCAAAGGATTAAAGCAGTACATTCAATGACAACATCCGATCCCCGTATGGGTGGTGTAGTGATGTGATGGTAGATTTTCTATATATTTATATGATGATTGTAGGATAAATTTTGGAATTTTGATGACTATTTTTGAGTGAATAATGAGCAATAGTTTAGACAGCCTAATTTTAGTCGTCGATTGTAGTGTATGATATTGAAATTTGATGTTATTTTGTTCGATCAGATTAAGGTACCATGCTAATTAAGAGTATAAAATATGATATTAGCATTCTTTGACAAAATAACATTCTATTTCCAGTCACGGCCCGCCCTCAATAAACCAAGCCCTGCTCCTTCGCAATCTTCAAGCAATGCCCCCACACCCAAACCCAGCAGGGCAGCCCCACCCACCACCACGCCTAGCAAATACGACAAGCAGTTGGCATTACTGTTGCACAGACAGAAACAGTTTAAAGATGCCGCCATATTGGCCAAGAAGAATGGTAAGTTATTCATCCATGCCGCGCTCTCTGTATCCAAACCACGCCCTTTTATAGCAACGATTTTTAAACACAACACGCAGTTGACATTACTAACAAGAATATTTAAATAACAAGAATTACGAACAAAAAGAAAGATAAAACAAAAAGAAGAAGAATTACGCACAAGAATAATTTAAAGAATTCGCTATCGAGACGTTATTATTTTGTGTGGCGGAATTCAACATCGACCTTTGTCTTATCGGAGTGAAAAAATGAAAGTAATTCTTCTCTTCAAATATGAGTTAAACCCACAATCGGTTACAGCGAAACGTTATATCTCTGTGCCACGACGTTCTATTATGGTTTAATAATTTCAAAATTATTTTCTAGAAATAATGTTCTCTTTTAATTTTAACAGGTGACGTTGATAAAGCGAAAGAGCACTTACGAACGGCAAAAGGTTTTGATTCAGTAATCGAAGCAGCCCGAGGAGGTCTCAAGGTGGATTTGAACTCATTACCACTCCCACCGTCGACTAAGCAATCCATTGAAGATACGTGAGTGTTTCTTTGTTTTGTATACACAAAACTTAAAACTTTTTTATGTTAAGCAATGATTTATACGAGGTATAATGTTTGTTTTAAAATATTTTTCTTTTTAAGTTGAATGTAAGAAAATTGATATAAGATATAAAAATATCAATGTAAAATACTTATCTGGAAACCGACCAGACCTGGTCGGTTTCCAGGAGGCGCGGGTTCGAGTCCCGCTGCGTTCAAATTTTTATACGTTTTCTAAATAAGTATTTTTCTTTCCTAAGTGTGGAATAACACTTTAAAAAAAATGTTTAAAAATATCAATGTAGTTTGACAGGAAGAAGGAGCACTATGAGTTCGAGTTATATTAAAAATGTTTATACATTTTATTATACAAACTGGCATAAAATTTTAAAGTTAATAAAAAATACATTTCCTTTCTAGATTCGACGTAATATCTGCCAAGGAATGTGGTCCCCCGAACGACACGAGCATAGCCTCCAGCGACGACGACGTCATAGAGCGCCTCCACCGCCAGCTGAACAGCCAGCTCAAGCTGTGCCTGACGAACAGAGACCACTACAAGGCCATAGGGAACATAGCGGAGAGCAATCGCTTCGAGCACCTCGCCGTCAGCGTGGAGGAGGATATACATGTGGTCTCGATTTCTGGCGCGTGAGTGTCTTTTATATATTTTTTTTAGTGTCCCACTATATGCATCTTACAGTGGAGTAGGGAGAGGGGACCTAGTGTTACGACACTCCCGACGTATCGCCTAATTCTCATATTATGAAAATGAAAATATTAAATATGTCATTGCTTCTAATGGAATCGAACCCATAACCGTCGCAATTACGGTCACACGCTTATGTCCTACAATAATATAAATATTGTCATCTAATTAATATAATACTATAATTTATATATTGACATTGTTAATGTGTGTTATATATATAAACTAGCGGGCCCGTACGCGGCTTCGCCCGCTTAAACTATACGAATGCTTATTAAATATATTTATGAAATTGATTTTAGTTTTTAATAGGATTGGTAAGAAAATATAAGCCTAAATGATCATAATAATCCGAAAAAGAATAATATGTAAAGATTTTTTTTAGTATTAGAAAACATATCTAACTAATTTAAATGAACAAAAATAATATTATAAGTAAACGTAACCAAAGTAATTAAAAAAACTTAACAAAAAAAGCTAGATTATCAAGATTATCAAAGTAAAATAAGTATTTAAAAGTATTAAAATTAAATGTGTTGTGCTATGTTTTTGCAAGTGCATGTGGTTATTTACATAATACTCAAATACATTAAAAAATAATTTTATATTTTTTGTCTGTCTTTCTATTTCCCCGAGCTAATGTCCAGAGCAACTGAACTGATTTTTATTGGACTTTCAGTGATTGATTTTACTGATTTAAAAAAATCTTTTTACACGTTTTTCTTGCGTACATAGATACTACATGAAATAACTAAACTTTCTACATTAAATTCGATAACTTATGCGAGCAATATCAAATAAAATCTCAAAAAACTAAACTTGCGATTTATTAAGTGTATAACAACGGTATAGATAACCTAACCGACCATTTTTTCCTTTATACTTAAATTATATTATGCCGATGCCGCGCAGGGCCGAAACTTACAGCACACCGAGAAATTTATGAAAATCTAACTAATCTACTACTCGAATAAGCGAAAACCCAAAGAAAAAAAATAATTAATAATAAACAGAAAATAGCCACATAAAAATTAACAGTAGATCGAAAATGCATAAAAAATTACAAAATCGCCAACGTCGTCTGCCCGTTCGGGTCGGCCACACCCGACCTTTTCTTAAAACGGCATAATTCCTCGTTGTCTAGCAACGGTTGTTATTAATATGGCAGAATAAATTACATGTCAAATCTAAACGTATTTTAATATCNATATCTTTTTATCTTTTTATTTGAGAGATTTACAAAAATCTTTACAAAGATCATGCCGTTTTTTTATCTTTACATTTCTTTAGTTTCTTAAGGGGAATTGTTTTTATTTTGCTCTAAATAAAAGAGTTTCTAAGCTACTACAGACTAGTACAAGAACAATTTCCTACTAAAAAATCATTATGACGCAGTTGGTTTTTCACTAAATGCTTATATATATAAATTACTTTTATTTTCCTGATCATATAAAGCAAAGCACAGTACGCACACAGCAGGGTCGGCAGAGGGAACCTAGTGTTAAGACACTCCGTGCCTCACTTACCGCCGAATTTTGGAGGCATTGCATGTTGAATGTCGTAACTCTACGCCGCGCTTTGCCTCGACACCAGAGCGAAGAAATGGAAATGTAAATTTAAATCAATTATTTTATTTGCTCGAGTGGGGATCGAACCCACAACCAGCGGCGTTTACAATCACAGTTTGTGCGCCTACGCCACAACTGGCCTTTATATCTCATAAAAAACTAAAAATATCTTAAAAAAACATACTATGTAATCAACTACCAGGAAGCTCCCGTGTCAGATAAGACTCACGTGGTGAAAGACACGAACGGCCCTCAGTACTCCTCCGTGTTCCCTCTCACCATACAACGCAATGCCAGAGCGTGTTTGAGAGTGTTCAAACGACACGCCATCAAGTTTGAAGTCTACTCTAGAGGGTAAGTAAATTAATAAGTAATTTGTGAATTTTATACCAACAACCGCAACCGTCGGGCATGGGCGTAATTAGAGACATTTTCCAGGAACTTTGGACAGATTTGTTTGTGCAAAGTTTTCAAGTTTTTCAGGGTTAATTTTTTGTTACTATAATTTATGGGGTAGGCAAAACAAGGCTATTCTAGGGTGGGCACGGGCCACCTGCTCCGACCTCATCCATTCGTACGCCCATGCTGTTGAGCTTAGTGCCGGTTCTTCTCAGTAAAACTGCTTTCCGTCTATTTGAATAACAATGTTTTCAATAATAATTTTAAATAAATGTTTTTAATAATAATATAATATTATTATTACAAAATGAACACTGACAATGTTTATTTTTGATACTTAAATTTATAAAACAAATTTGTTTTCTGCAGAATAATACTTTATTAAGATATTTTTTTTAAATTGTTTGATCCATTTAGATATAATATATATAAATAAAATGCATTTGTTTATGTATATTATTAAATATTTTAGAGCATCACTTACGCATTACAATGTACTTAAAAACATATAATTGTAATAATGTTACGTTTTCTGTTTACGTATTTATAAATATCCTTTTAGATAATTTTTTGCCTTCATCTAAAATAATATACTTTTTTTTGTCATGCTTCTATATGTTTTGTGGTATATTGATTTTTTTTATAAGCTTCACACTGTATCTCGCACTTAGCAGGATAGACAGATTGAACCTTGGAACCCAGTGTTAAGAGACTCTGTTCCCATTATGACATTTCCGTTCATCACTTTCAGTCCAATTTTATTCTTCACATTTCTTTGTTTCTTCATAATGTTAGTAAAGCCTTCATACTTACAAAACTTTTGTAACACAAAATATATATTTTTAAGTTTTATGTTGTTTAACAAATTTCACCTTGTTGAAGTGTCTTGTGTTATTTTTCTATTTATTATGTTACTTACTAACTCCTACATGCTTATTAGATTTTTACATCATTCATTATAATTTTCTTTTTGTACTTTTATTCACTATCTGAAATCTTCATGTTTTTAGTAACTATACTGTATATTAACGCTTTATAATTAATTATATATGACCTTTATAATTAATTATGAGAAGACTTTAGAATTTACAAAGAGTTAACTTTTACGATTGTTTTTATAGTCTGTCCCTCACCTTATAACACACTTCTTTTTTTTGTTGTTTTGTGATTTTTGTAAATGTTTTGAATCTATTATTGTATTTTATTTTTACCAAGATATGTTTATATAGTTCTTGCTAATGTCAGATTTTAAGTATAATATAATATTTAATTAGATTTTTAATCAAATGGGTTTTTTACTCTTAGCATGTATGTATGTATATATCGCAATAACGTTTGTAATTTAAAAAAAAATATTCAATCTTACAGATCTATATAATCTCAGAGATCTGATCAGTTTTCAGCAAAATCTAAATTTATAGAAATTATAAGAGAAATCATTGGTAGACTTTCTCCACTTTCTGCCCGATTCGAGACATGCTTGTAGAATGAAATTCGTTTTGATCTCTTCGGAATGTCATTTACGTGGCCATTTCATTAGAATTTACTTACTTTTATTGCATCTTATATAAATTTTATATTCCATTATTATGTAGCGTGTGCCGCGTGTCTCGTTGTTGATTGTTGAGAACTTAAAAAATACTTATTTTAAACGGTACCTTTCTAAAGCGTGTATTAAAAAAGTAATTAAAAATGTTACTGTTGATGCCATATATACATATGTAAGCATGAGTGTATTGTCTCTTCATTTTTTATCATTGTACCATAGTATATTGGGTCATTTAGTGTATTTAGCTTCGCATGGGTGCACAATATACAGGTGTGGCTGTAGTGCGTTGTGTTGCAGCGGGTGGTTCAGCCGGGACACGCTGCTGGGCACCGTCAGCGTCAAGTTGGCGCCGTTGGAGACGCAGGTCACTTTGCATGAGAGCTTTCCGGTGAGTTGTTTCTATTTTTTTTAGCAGGGTAGGTAGAGGCAAGGAACCATGTGCTAGAATATTCTGTTCGCCACTTTACCCCGAATTTTCGCAATTGAAACCCTGCTCTATCGCTCTTGTTACTAGAGCGAGGAAATGTAAATATTAAATAATTAATTGCACCGAATGGGAATTGTAACCCAGAACCGTCGCGTTTAGAGTCACGCTACTGCGTGTCTGCACTACGACGGCCTCATCTTGTATCTATTTCGTATGAAAAAAGTCTTATGTAATGTTTATTAATTTATTATAACTGAAGTAATAATTAAAATATATGTCGGGGTAGTAAAAAAAAATTGATCCACTTATAATTTAATCGATTAGAGGCAAATATTTGCAATTTGAAAGATTTAATAGCAAAAAAATGTTAAAACAATTGTAAAAAACATGTAATTTTTTTATAAGTCATCGATTTTTGTTAATAAATTATTGCTATTGCAGCGAAAATTAGCGAACGTTAGGGATGTTATTATAGTATAGTATTTAATAATCGTAGATTATATATTAAAATAGTATAATCGTTTTATTCCAGTTAATGGACGGCAGGCGTCCGGCGGGCGGCTCTCTGGAAGTGAAGCTGCGCGTGCGCACGCCGCTGCTGCAGCAGCAGGTGGAGGTCACCTCCCAGCGCTGGCTCGTCATAGACAACCATTGGTTCTTGGACGAGAAGAGGGAGAAGGACGAGGCGCCTTTTACTGATGATTAAGGGAGATAAAAAAAACAACAACAATATAAAAGAGACATTTTCTGGTTGCATAGTGACATGTTTTTAAAAAATCTTATATAAATCAATCGATATTTATAACCTTTTTATTTCCTAGTGACCGACTGATAGACAATTCATAGTCAAAGCTACTAAACACGAGAAGTTGTTATTTTGCATGTACAATTTTTTTTCGCTTCACGCTATATCCCGCACATAGCCGGGTAGGCCACATGGGACCTAGTGTTAAGATACTCCGTTCCCCACGCACTCCGGTGCCGCTGGAAACGGAGTGTCTTAACACTAGGTTCTCAGGTTCACCATGCCTACCTTGTTATTTAATAATATCCAAGTCGACTTATCTATTTATTGTCGTCTGCTATAGATATATTATTTTTATTTCTTTAGCTTCACGCTGTATCCCGATATATTAGGGATATATTATAATGATAAAAGTGTATGTACAAAGGATTAAGATTAGAAAAAAGGCTCGAAAGTCCCACTTTCTCTCATTAGAATATTGTAAGGACCTTTCAAGAATATTGTGAGATAATTTTTATTGTACATATTAATTTTGGTGGTTGCTATAAATATAGATTATAGTAGGCTTGGTTTTTTTTATTGTTATTATGGTGTAGTAGTACTTCAACTAATAATTAATATTAATTGAAAGTTGTAGATTCCTTTTTTTTCCTATATGTTGAGTGTCAATTTGCATTTTTTGTATACTTATAATATCATACACGTAAAATGTAGTTATTATTACGTCGTTTCTTATATTATGTTAATGCGTAAATTACATCTATAATAAGTCATAGTTATAAACTTTGTAAATTATATTTCATGCAAATAAGTAAATTGATAGATAATATTGGCATTATCTATATTATCAAATATTAAACTACTGTTTGCGTTATATTTCAAAAGTATTTATTTTTGATACTGATGAGTTTCTAGTAGACTTTTTATTGGGTTATTCATGAAAATCCAAAATCAATGACAACTTCTAATTATTTTATAAATCTGCCATTTTAATGACTCAAGTTTTTTTATTATATATTTTTTTTCATTCAATTTATAACAAAATAAATTTTGGTCATATAAAAACATGAAATAATGAATCAGTCTGTTAATATATTGTATAATACATATATCTGTATATAATACATATATATGTATATGTACATAAAGATGTGCTAAAATGTTATTGATTTAGATTTAAATGTAATAGTGATGTAATTTAAAATGGATTAATATATTACATGTATATGATAATTATGTGATACCAGTTAAAGCGCAGGAGCACACGACTGTAAACGCGACAGGTCGTGGGTTCTATTCCCACTCTAAGAAATATATTATATAAATTAAAATGATTGATTACATCATTAAACTTTTACTACTCTGGCAACTTTTCATCTTTACCAATATATTTATATACATATATATATTGTAAATATAAAGTATTTTTTACAAACTTGTTTTGTTTTTCCAATTAAAGACTAAAAATAAAAATCGAATGATTTTTTTTGTGTTTAATTTATATTTGTATACTTTTTGTAGGAATTTATAATATTGGTTTCTTTAGACGAAAATATAATTATTTCAATATATGTATATGTATTAAGTATAGTTTGGATCATAATTTCAGTTTTGTACCCAAATATTTAGTGGAAAGTAAAATTTAGTTTTAATTAGACATAGAACTGTATGATAGAAAAGGAATGTGATATGTAGGTACATATTATTAATATATATAAAAATTATAAACTCAAAAATGTATAAATTAATAAATATAAACAAAAAACAAGAACATTATGAGGACCCATTTGTTAAAATAGATAGTCTATTTATTATGTATGTTATTATAAAAACAATGCTTCAAGTGCCTATTTCTATTTGAGCTACAATATTGCAAAAATATTCTAAAGGTTCGAATCTGTAAAAACTAGGGGAGGTTGTAAGGAATATTTAACAATTGTATTGTAAGTAAATGTATAAGTCATTATTCATATTTTAAATATTTAATATAATTATAAATATTTCAATCTATCAGTCAATTCACATTTGTCTTATTCTATATTGAGTAAATATGCAGCGAGATTGAATAAATTATAATATAAAAGCGGTTTGTTACATTTTTTTTTATTATTAAGTCAGATTTGAACTCACACTCATCTCAGTCATTAAAACGAAACTCTGGTAAAATATAAAATTAACAAACGTAAAAAAATTAAATATACGTCCATTAACTAATTAAAATGATAGCTGAAGTTTAGCACTTGAACGGTTACCAAGTGGTACATACAATTTTTTTGTAAGTTTCTAAATATTTTTTTTTTCAATATATAGAGACAGACAATATAGAGATACAATATGCAATTGATTCACTTAAGCGTTTTTTTATTGTTAATAATTATTATTAGTTTTTAAAAATGTAGAATCTTAACTTTGCTTTTCTTAAAAAACATTAAGCTAAGCTTTAGTGATATATTGAATTTTGGAAAATTATAAGGAAACTTCCACTATTATTTGTTAAGGTATTTAAAAGAGTATATATAATATATATTTTATTCACTTCATTACCAAATATATAAAATATATGTAAGAATAAGTTTGTTTTATTTATGACACTTTCTGATACAATGAATAGAAATAAATATCAAGATTCTTTCAGTTTTTTTTTGTTTAAATATTAAATATTTAATTTCAGCTAGTGGTAATCAAACCCACAACCTATCTTGATTATAGTCGCACTCTTGTGCCCCTGCACCACTACTGGCCTCAATATTTAATCTCTAGAACATTAGTAACGTATCAACTATTTATAGATAGATAGATATGGTTTTAAATTTGTAAATTTTTATTTGAATACTTCAAATGAAATAATGATAAAATATATATATATTTTTTTATAAAAAAATAAACTACTACATTTAATAAATCCAAATAAAATAAGGTCGTCGACTATAGAACAGTCCATATCAAAACAAGTCGATCACCTTGACTTTGACATATATTATAGCAGGAAGTCTAATTATAAATTAATTCTATTAGTGTTGATATAAATATACTAATATAGAAGAGAAAATAGAAGCATAAATATGGCTTATAATAAATTGTTTTTTTTTTATGTTTTGATAATTGTAAAAATAATACGGTTTTAAGATTGTTGTTTTACGTCGTTGATCAAAGAAAACCAAATAAAATTTTCGACTTTACATTGCTATTAAACAACTGTAACAAAATAAAAAAATAATGACTTAATTAATATATAATAAAAGAATATATTTAAAATAAGTAAAAGTAGAAAAAAAGATTGGCCCATGAGGGGATCGAACCCGCGACCTTCGCGTTATTAGCACGACGCTCTAACCAACTGAGCTAATGGGCCAGTTATGAGTAAACGCGAAAATTCAGATCTGTTATTAAGCGTCTGCATATTTTCTTTTATAATACAACAAGTACTAATTAATAATAATACAACAGTATCTTTATTACTTTCTAGAAACACCTTTAATTTTTTTTATATGATATGTTTGAGTTATTGGATTATTTTTTTTTACTAATGAATAAATTAATTAAGAATTTCGTGAAGAAAATTTCATAAATTTCATTTCGTAAATTTCCGATCTAAAAAAATGTCTTGAAAATGGAACTTCATATTTATATAACAGATAAAAACTATTACAAACTTAGTAGTTGTAGTTTATTCCAAACAAAATGAGTGTATGCGCTCGAAAACTTAAATTTGTCAACTTTTATAAATTTTTATTTTTATATGATGATTTTAGGGCAACGTTGACCCTCGGTCCGAGTCAGACTTGCACTGGACATTTTTTTAGCTTCACGCTGTATCCCGCGTATGTAGGCGGAGAAAGTGAAGTATTTAGATATAGTTTTATTGTCATGGGCGTATCTAGAGATATTTTCCGGATTCTCTGAACTTTAGCTTTAAACAGATATGTTCGTGTAAATGTTTTGTGTTAGTAAAATTTCTAGGTATTATATATTATATTTCTATTTAAAAATATAATAAATTCAAATATTTTTACATACTTTACCGTAGGTAAAAGTTAAACAACATTAATACATATAAATGAGTATCGCTAAAGTCACGCGACGACACGGACACGAGACGACTGAGAGAGACGCGCACGTGTTTGTAAGGTGTGTATTAATAGGCTGTTTGTTGTAATCAATGGAAAATTATCAGCATTTATATAATTAATTGGTATTTCTTAAATATTTTTTAGTTAAGAGGCCTTTTGTGACGCAGGGGCATACGCGGTTCAATTCATATTCGAGGAAATTAAATATTTAAATCAAAATAAATCAAATTAGCTTAACGCTGCATCCCGCACACAGAGGGGTAGGCAAAGGAAACGAAAGGTTAAGTGGCGGAACTTAACGTCGCGCTTTACATCGACACCAAAGCCAATCATCTCCTCGAGTGGGGATCGAACCCACAACCAGTCGATTTCATAGTCACACTTTGTGCTCCTGACGTAGAAAATTAAATATTTCATGTTTTAATTTCCTTGCTCTGATAATGAGACAAAGCGCGGCGTTAAATTCCGCCGCTCAACACGCAACGCCTCCGAAGTTCATCGGAAAATGGGCAACGGAAGCGTCTTAATGAGATCGGAGTGTCTTACACTATAAATTATATTTGTATTCACTAGCAAACCTTTGGAGGCATTCTCCGCTTGATCCACGTTCTAATAGCATTCTCATTTTAAAGACTCTATACATTGGAAATTAAAGTTTCAGCTAACCCAATAAAAAAATTATTTTGTAACAATTTTGTCGAGTTGAATACTTTATATTGATATATTTTTTGTTTATGAACCGATTGTAATAAAACTAAATATAAATCGAAGTTTGCCAAAATACAAAAGTGAAAGCTACGTTAATCACATCGGCTAAGCCGTTTCTGAGATTAGCAACAAACAGACCAACAAACAAAAATAAAAAAATATTGTCCTTGTGTTAGATAATAGACCTTGCTAGATGCTTCCAATAATCGATTTTCTCATATATCTTCCAAGTACAGACAGCGATCACTTAAAATTTTATATATATTTGCTTAGATAAGATCTAACTTTTAGTGCTGTGGTTTTAGGGGAGAGTAGGGTAATGGGAGTCAGAGGGTAATAGGAATCACCCACACATCTACTAAACAGTACACGCGAGCGACGCGTAAACGATGTCCTCTCCTCCCCTCTGGGCCCCCGGCGTTGCCTCGAACGGCTCGCACCAGTCAGCGCCTGCGCTTCTGAGATACGGCCGTGTTTTGTTTTTTCGCTCCGCTGATATAATTTTTCGTCAATGTAAAGTTGAAGGTAANTTCTTCGATAAACAGACTATCTAACGCATTTTTTTTTAAAGCTCTGAAATTTGTGAGTTAAACCAAAGAAGCTTTTCGGCTTATGTAGATTTTATTTTATTTTTTTATTTTTATTTGTATAGATTAAATTGGTCATTGTTTTATATATAGGTATATTTTACACTCATATATAATAATTATTAAGTTGGTACTTTTAAAATATTTTATTTACTTCTGTACCTTACTCTACCCGCTTACATTAAATATTAAAAAAAAACTACAAATACCACTAATTTTGAGTTTATATCAATAATTATCTAATCAATTCAAAATAGATATATAAATCATAATTAATATTTACTAATACATTTGTAAATACCTAAACTTTAACCGAATTAAAAACAATTTTTTTTCTCAAAATGTACATTTATTGCATTAATATTTTTCAATTAATTTATTCTGAATTACATAAACACATTTGTGACTAGGTAGATAGAACATAATGCCATAAATGGGACAATCGGTCAGTGGGGTATCTCTGTGTTGACGTCATCGTCACGCGACGACACGGCCACGCGACGACTGCGGCTGGCGTGTTCCACGTGTTTGTTATACGGTTTGGAAATTATATTCTGTTTTATATAATTTTACTCTTGCCAATGGTGTATTGGGACAACGTAGGACTATACACCTCCCACTTGACACACAATATCTCGGAAAGTGGGTGGTGGACTTATCACTACTTAGGACTTATACGTTTCTTCTGTCTACTCTACTATACCTGAACACAATGTAAAGCTAAAAAAAAAAACAAAAAAACCTGCCCTAATAAATCGGAACTATTGGCAATCACGCAACACATGGCGATTAAAATTCAAGCGTGCCAAAGTCCAAACCGAAATATTTTAAAGTATTTGCCAAGAAATGTTTAAAAATAAATAGTGATGGGAAATTGTACGTCACGTTCAGTGACGGGATCCGTGTCACGCACTCTGCGTGTGCTCAGTTGTGTTTGACGGTTAATGAGGATCATCGAGAACAATATTTTTTTGTTGTTGTAGGCCAGTCATGGTAGAAGCACATGTTTGTTACTGCAAACGTGAAAGGTTCTGGGTTCTATTCCCACTCGAAGAAATGTTTAATATATTATTTTTTTCGCTTCGGTAACGAGGTAAAGCGCGGTATTGAATTCCGCCATAGAACACGTTTCCAGAATTCGAACAAAAAGTGGGGAACAGAAGTATCTTAACGGAAACCGAGTGTCTCAACACAAGGTAATAGGCGCCCAGGTTTCCTATACCCGGCTACGTGCGGGACACAAAAAGACAAAACAAATGTACCTACATAAATTTTGTTTCATCTCTTTCATGGACAAGTGAGGAAGGTCACAATATAATACATAGTATTCGTGAACTTGGCATTAGAGGCAGCTTCGAGGCAGGTAGTAATTTCAAAATTTTTAAAGATTTAGTCTGTCATTCTGTTATCGTGAACTGTAAAATGTGAAATCTCATATTTTCCCGTTTCCGTTCCGTGAAATTTCGGGAAATCCTCTTTGTGCTCTTTAAGCCACATAGTTTGGGCTTAGAATTTTTTTCATTCAAAAATTATATAGATAGTATTATATATAAATTATTAACTAAATTCGTATGTCAAAAGAACCTGTGTCATCATAATATAATTATGTAATTATGATTCTTCAAAAATAATCTCCGTATTCTTCAGTTACATACATATGAGAAATGATTTTTTTTATTACTATTTATTAAATAAATAAATCAGCTTCACACTATCCCGCACACAGCAGTGTAGGCAAAGGGAACCTAGTGTTAAGACACTCCGTTCCCCACTTTTCACCGAATTTTGGAGGCATTGCAAGTTGAGTGGCGGAACTAAAAGCCGCGCTTTGCCTCGACACCAGAGCGAAGAAATGAAAATATAAATTTAAATAAATATTTCATTTCCTCGAGTGGGGATCGAACCCACAACCTATCGCGCTTATAGTCACACTTTGTGCCTCTGCGCCACGACCTGACCTGATTTATCACAATAATTATTAATTTATATAAAAAATAATTTAAGGAATATATAAGCTTCTAGAGCTTACTCGTAAAAGCTTCAAAGTACAAAAGTATGTCGTTGACATGGCCAGACCACGCCTCTACGCCCATACTATCTCGAACCTAGAAGTGTTGTTAACCCCTCATAGATTTCTTATTGAGGCTGTGCTATTAAAAATTTCTATTAAAATTTGGAAATTCTAGAATAATTATAAAGTACTACACAGCTACGGATGACTGTTTTTCTGTCAACTATTTACAGACAATGCACCACAATGGCTTCATATATTATATCAAATCATATATATGTATCGTCGAGATAAAGCGCGGCGTACAGATCCGCCACGCAACACGGAAAGTGGGAAACAGAGTATGTTAATTAATACTAGGTTCCCTCTGCCTACCCTGCTGTGTGCGGGATGCAGCGTGAAACTTTATATATTAGTAATAATTAAATATAAATGAAGATCTATTTTAATGGAATGTAAAAAAATATGTAAAACTTCATCGCCATGACACCAACGATGACGCCGATGACGTACTCAGGGTTAAAGAACTTGGCGTTCAACAACAGTAGTGTATTCTAGACGTGTTCATTGCATAAAGCCGGCTGTAACCGGTCTTTTGGCTTTGAGCCCAACCCTATTTACTAATATGTTTGTATTTGCATTTCTAATTTAGTGCTAATTTTATAATCGTTGCTTATATACAATGTTTATATATAATTAAAAAATATTATTTGGCAGTAGTACAGCGTGTAATTGGAAACGAGGTGGTTGTGAGTTCGATTCGTTCTCGTCGAAATATGAAAATTTGAAAATTTGCATTTTCCTTTTCTGATCGACAGAGCGTGGTGTTGAGTTCCACCTTTTCAACAAATTGTGTTAAGTTTAAACCTTATGTCGTTTGCGTGCTATATACAAGATAAAGTGCGAAACTAAATAAAAGAAATAATAATCATTTTATTTTTAATAAATATTAAAAATAAAATGATTATTATTTAATATAAAGATTTTGTTCTGTAGACTATATGGGTACAGTGTATGTGAGAGTACTTGCAGGGTTATCTTTCTGCCGATTTATGTAGAATAACGAATTAAGAAAATATATATTTTCTACCTACCCACCTTAAAAATAGATAAATTTATTATATGAGTTTTGTTTTTTAGAATTATGCTTTTAAATAATTAAAAATGAGGAAATAGAGTTCTACTAGTTTCAAAAATTGAGCTTTAACTCTAAATTCCCTCTGCGTACCTTGGCTTGAAAAAGCGCGAACCTCCTCTCGCTTTGTTTAGTTATATTAATAAATATACCACAGAATACGCAAATATATTTTCTTTTATTTTCCTTTATTTCTGATGCGCAGTACAGTCTATACAGTGTACTGTGCGAACAGCGCGGCGCGGCGTAGCCCCCGCAATGACGTCACGGGACCGAGGGTGAGGGAAGGTCACGGTAGAGGTTACTACGTTATACGTTTAACTGTTAAGTTCAAGTTGAAGTTTAAAATTAAGCTGGTCAGTTTAAAAAAATTATAAATAGATATAATGCCTTAAAAGTCATAAATACGATAGAAATATACAAAAAGAAAACCCACGTTATATAATGCAAGTTTCTTTATATACAGTAAAAACAAAAACCCGGTTTGCCCCGTAGAAATTTCCAAAAATCAGATTTTCCGGAGTGTTTCCCCACACTATCCCTCTACAAACCTATGTATAAGCCTTACGGATTTCTACGCCCAATAGTCTCGGCTGCGCGTTGCTATCAATTACTAAGGCTAAGATCGATCTTGAGATGCCGTTTTCATAATATAAGAAAAAAACGGCATTTCAAGATCAATTCAAAACAAATTGTATCTAATAAAATAATCTTTTTATAAATATACCTAATAACAAATTGTAAATGTTACTATCAAAGTGGTGTTTCGTGAATTTCTCGATTAAAAAAAAATAAAAATCTTTATTTCCAAAATAAAATTAAAATTTGTATCACGAAAATTTACAATAAACAACACAAATAATCAATAAATTCAGAAACTCCAGAGGAGGCTTAGGCTTAGCGGAAGTGAATTATCACATATTTTTTTCTGATTAATTTATTTTCTTATGTAGAATAAAATATATGTTGCAGTGTTTGAGAAGGCGTCTTAAATAGGCCGAGTATGGGTCTTAATTTTTAGAGCGATTAAATTATTTTAATAAATTATTTCTCTAGTTACTTGATTTTTATCGTATAATAATTTAAAAAATAAATAAATTAGTACTAAATAATTACTACATAGTTTCTAATTTACCACTCTAAAAATATCTTCTTAAAAAATATTGTTTAAATTTTAATCCTTCAAATCTTGCAAGTTCTTATTTATTATATTCATAAATCAAGATAATTTAATTAGTATTATATTATACTATTTATATTACATTAGGTATAATAAAAAACCTTTCTATAAATATATATATTATACATATTTTATATACACGGCTCCAGTCCTTCTAAGCCTGCGCTCGATGCTCTGACGTCACGGGAGGGCGAGGTCGGAGAAGGTCACGGTAGAGGTTACTACGCTCCACGTTTAACTTTGTCCAATAAACCTCAGTTAAGTTTAACTGAATATTATAAATATTATGTTTTTATAAGAATATTTTAACTTGACGCTGTATCCCACACATATCAGAGTCACTCCGTTCCTTTTAAGACACTTAAATAGCGTTAAAGAGCGGAGTGGAAAACTAGCTTGTGCCCCTGCGACACGACGACCTCAAATCCTAATAGTAAATAAAAACCAAAATGACATAAAGGGATCCAAATCAAATAAATTAAAGAAGAAAGGAAGGAACCCTAAATAACTCAGACAAAAACAGGAAACATTGTGAAAAATCAATAATTTATACCAGACGTCACCTATCATATCTTTTCTTTTTAAGAAATAAAATATAGATATATGTTTCAGTCCAGGTTATAGAATATCTCAGAGCCAATTGTCTTCTACAAAAACTTAGCTGTTTTGAATAAAAATATGCAAACTTTCATAATTTTGCGTTAATATGTTGTTTAAATATATGAAATCAGTATATAAGTTTTGTTATAAATTTTGCCATTTTTAATATAAATATTTAAGAAGTTTCAGGTTTTTTATTTTTGGAAAAATAAGAACATATTTTAATTTTTTTTTAAAGATTATTTTAAGTTTATTATGAGATTACTACTATAAAGTGTAAAAAAGAAAGAACTAAGTTACGAAAGTTAAATCATAATCACCACTAGATGGTTATAATTTAACTTAATAAACTATTTTGCCCGCTACTTAGCCTCCGTGTTTAAGTGAAAATAGCAAAGAGTGTGTATATATGTAAGAGGGAGTATGATTCATACACATCAAAATGATTAACGAGATAAATAGCCTTTCCTCGAAAAATGGACTATCCAAGCAGAAAAGTTATTTTTTCAATTCGAACCACTACTTCCAAAAACTAACTTATTTACCCCAACAACATATTCAGTTTTATATAATAATATTGTTCACATTTAACCACAAAATATCTATTCACAATCACAACCCACTACCAATACCAATCAAAAACAACTCTATAAATCGTTGACCCACAAACGACCGTCTATGGCGTCACCACAATAACATTATACAAAAATAAATGGTGGAATACTTTAGGCGTGACCCCATTACACTGTGTGGGCGTAGACCCGGCTATTTTATAAACGATCTGCCCTCGGAAAACGCACTTCACGGGGTGCGCCTTTTAAATATCTTCTTTCCATTCAAATCTTTGTTATTTCGCTCTTAAAATAGCTTTAGTACTTTAATTTGATTCATATATGTATTTGTAGTACTGATAGGTTGTGTTCATTTCTATTATAATTTAAGACATAAAAAATCAGGTTTAACGTTATATTCTGCTTATTTTGTTTTATTTTATTACAATTTTTAGGATCGCGGTAACTAGTGTATTATTTTTGTATTTGAAATTGTCTATGAGGCCTTTGTGACGCAGCGGCATTGCGCATTGCTTTAAACGTGACGGTTGCGGGTTCTTCCACTCTGAGAATTATATTAATTGGATGTCACTTCTCGGGCCTGGTAAATGAGTCGCGCCATTGAATTTCGCCACTCAACACTCAATGTATTGAATATTTGTCGAAAAGTGGTCCGCGAAAAACTTTGGTGTGAAAGTTTATCTTAATTTTAAAAATTAAAATTATAACACATCACGATGTATCCCGTGTTCAGCAGGATAGGCAGAGGATGGTAGCGCAGAAATGAAAATATTAAGAAATAATAATTAATAGATGACAGTGGACGAGGCGAAAGAGGTATGTAGAGACCGTAGCGTTTGGCGCTCCGTTCTCTCTGACTACCCCGCTAGGGATAAAGTGTGAAGCTAAGTTAAGTTAAGTTAATTAATTCCCTCGAGTGGAGATCAAATCCACAATCGTTGTGTTACAGTCACACCATTGCGGTACTGCGCCACGACGGCCTCTTCGATGTTAACTTTAATATTGCTATAAAAATATATATTTTTTATATTCAATATAATAAATAACTTAATACTTTACTATAACACAAATATAATTCCATTTCAACTTCATTAACAACACACAATAAGATCAGTATCAATGCGACGCTGCTCCATTGAGCTGTGGGATCGATAGCGAATGTCAAGAGTATGACGTCAGCCGCCCACGGCGCGGTGTGGCCGGGGGGAGGCTTAGGGAGGATTGCGAATTTAATTGACTAAATATTATATTTTGCGTTATTTTTGTACTATGTAGAATACAATCAGTTTAATGTCTCTTTTTTTCAGCTTCACGTCGTATTCCACATACAGCAGGGTAGGTTAAGGGAACCTACACTAGGTTAAGAGTATTAAAATGGAGAACGGAATTCGCCACTTTTCGAATGGAACACAAAGCTAAGCTTTTTCTTTTTGTCAAAGTAAAGAAATCAAAATATTTTATTCTCGCAAATTCGAATGTGAGAATCAAACTCACACCTGTCGCTGTGCCACTGCACCACGACGTTCTCAATGTTATCATCGTAAATATAGTGGCAAGTGTATGGGATAGTTTAGCAAATTTATGTATTTGTTGTAGATGTGGCCCAGGCAGGAATAATATTTCAAAAATAATAAATTTCCTTATTATTCTAGTTAACAAGACATAATGTATCTTTAAATTTAGGTATATGATTAAAAACGCCCTCTTTTGGGCGGAAAGTGAAGAATGAATTTGTCTGTTACTAAATTAATTTTGAAGTTTTTGCGTTATGAAAACATTTAGGAGATGTTCCAATATAAGCAAAAATATATAAGCACTCTATTGTGCACCAAAAAAATATAAGTATTATGCAGATAGACTGATGAGCCTTTGAAACTAGTAGTAATTGGCAGATATGCTTGTATTCGTATCAGCAGGCAACTTATGATTCACAGTTTATCTGATAATTCCTTATCATTCAGACAAATTCTAAAATCTTTTTTTTTCCATCTGCTTACGGTAAATAAAATAAATCAACTTCACACTGTATCCCGCTCACAGCAAGGTATGCAGGGGGAACCTAGTGTTAAGACATTCCGTTCCCTATTTTCGCCGAATTCTAGAGGCATTGCGTGTTGGTTGGCGGTACTCAATGCCGTGCTTTGTCTCGACAGTACAGCAAAGAAATGAAAATATTAACTTAAATATAAAATAAATTAATATATAAAGAAATGATATATTAAATTAAATATCATTTCTCTATTATTTCTTAATATTTCATTTTCTTCGCTCTGGCACCAAGGGAAAAAGCCCGAGACATTCGAGACATTGTGTGTGAAGTGGAGGAACTCAACGCCTCCCTCTGTCTTTTTCTTCTTTGAGAAAAAATATTTCATCGCCCCGAATGAGAATCTCTGTGACACGATGGCCGCCTTTATATCAACACCCACAATTCATGATATTAGGTAACTCAATGAATTTACAATTTTATTTTAGCTCTAAAATAAATTACATTTTAAGAAAGACGAACAGAACAAAAGAAAATAAAAAATTATTAATTAGAGTAATTTATGTATTAATTATTAAAAATATATATATTTTGTACATTATTGAAGCATTAAGTAAATAAATAGTTATAAAAAAAAATAAAATAATATTTTTTATTTATTTTTTTGTTTATTTATTTTTCCTATATCCATTATCCACATTAAAAGTAATCTCGGTGAGAGCCAGTTATAAAGCCATTTTCGTCAAGCAATTCCTTTATATTTAACTAGCGCTATTTTCGCGCTCACAGATCTTGTTAAGTTATAAGCATTTGACTTATATTCTTCTCTTAATCTATTTCACAGATTTAACCGATCGGTAAGTAAATGAATGAAACCACATATTTCTACGCTTTTTAAATATGGTTATATGATATCACTATATGAGGCCAGTAGTGGCGCAGGGGCACAAGGTATAGTCACACTTTGTGCCCCTGCACCACGACTGGTTAATCGTAAACGCGACTGGTTGTGGGTTCGATCCCCACTCGAGGCAGGAAATATTTATTTACATGTATATTTCTGTTTCTTCGCTCTGGTCGCTTCGGTCTGGTCAAAGAACGTCGGTGAGTTCCACTCAACACGCAATGCCTCCAGAATTCGGCAGAAAGTGGGGAATGGAGTGTCTTAACCCTAGGTTCCCTCTGCCTACCCTGCTGTGTGCGGGATACAGCGTGAAGCTGATTTGATTTAATTTAATTTTTTAATTTAGTTACCTATAACATCCAAAAATTCGAACATAAAAACAGTGTTTGAAAAAGTAATAACTAAATATAATGTAAAGACGAAGCCAACCAGTCTAGGAAACAAACTCGCTATCAGCTTACACTTTGCAACTTCGACATTGAAAGCGGACGCAAGGGCGAGGGCATTATTGAGCGCAGAGTGGCGTCGGGGGGAGCCAGGGGGTGTTGGGGGTGTCTGAGGGCGTCGGGGGTGAGAGCATGAATGGTTGACGTCACAGGCTGCGCGCGCATAGGCCTTGAACTTGATCGATCCTGATCTTGCACTTGAAATACACTATGCGTTTTTGTATAATACAATTTTGTTTTGCACGTAGTGTTATTGTTTTAGCTAGTGCCGGCTTTTTTAGGAATTTTTGCTTTTGGATTATTTGATCATTGCTTTGTATTTTTTTATATACATTTAAGTGACTTTTGGCTTATTTTATTAGTTTGTTGATATTGAAAAATTGTAAGATTTTTAGATTCACGCTGATCTCGTATATAGTAGGTAGGTAGAGGCCTAGCCTAGTGTAAAGACTCTCCGAGGCACTCTCCGTTTCCCATTTCTGCACGATTGTTAAAATTAAATTGAACATTCATTCATAGTAGACTATAGTAGTAGAGATTCATTTCATTGGTTAGGATTTACATTGACTTTATCTGACATTATCATTTATTCAAACTACTATTAGTTTATAAAAGTTAATTTATAAATACGTATCTATATATAATAAATACATATTTATAAATATTTCAAAATTAAAAAAAAAACACTCGTCTTCGTTTTAGCGGTATTAATTTTATATATTTTTTTTATCGTCGAATTTAAAATATATATCGAATTAACGATCACGGAGTAGTCAGTATGAACAATATTTATATTTTTAACCGAATACAAAAAAAGGAGGTTATAGTTATCATTATAACAAAAATATATGTCTTATGTTTATATATTATACATATAATGTATTTTTTTTAATCTTTAAAAAAATTGCATATCACATGTGATTGATACTTAACGTGACGCTCCTTAGACGTCAGTGGCTGAGATCTGCGTCACTGATGATACGATAAAGTACTTTAAAGTAACAAGGTAAACTTAAAGATAAATAAAGAACAATAAATAAAAATATATATATTATTCATTATTTAGCGTCTGATTGTAAACGAAACGGTTGTGGGTTCGATTCCTACTCGATGGAGTGAATTATTTTAATTTTCATTTCCTTGCGTTGAGTTCCGTTACTCAACACGCAATGTCTCGAACTGTGCCTCCTACCTTGCTGCGAGATACAGCGTGAAACTAAAAGAAAGCGAGAAAACTAAAAGAGTTAGAAACTAAATAATAGAAATAATTTATTATTATATTTCTAAATATAAGTACAAAGTAGTGTTATTTTTAGTTCTTATTTTAATTTTTTTGTTTAATTTTAAATTTTATAAATACCTATCGCCTGTTACCTGTTTTATTATGACATCGAGTTTTTGTATTGGTAGCGTTGACTTTGTTACGGTCGCACATTCAGGAGTGAATAGTGTAACAAGTGTACAAGAAAGTAATGTATAAAGAAGAAAGTAATGTCTTATAATTGCGGCGTTGAGTTCCGCCACTCAATATGCAATATCTCCAGTATTCGGCGGAAAGTGGGGAATGGAGTGTCTTAACATTAGTCTCCCTATGCCTACATGCGCAATACGCCGCGCCTTGACACCAGAGCGTATAAATGTGACTATAAATTTAAATAAATATTTCCTTTCCTCGAATGGGGATCGAGCCCACAACCAGTCGCGTTTACAGTCACACTTTATGCCTCTGCGCCACGACTGGCCTTTTTTTAACATATCATTCCATTACTACCAAAATAGTCTGTCTTAACTTCTCAAACATAAGGGATATTTCCTTTTTTTCTTTGACCCTTTTTAAATAAAACCAAGACATCTTCTCTATAGTATAAATATACCCCTGAGAGAAAATTGAATGTTACATATAAATATACACAAATAACATATCTACATATATTAATACTATAAAGCTGATGACTGTGTTTGATTGAACGCGCTAATCTCAGAAACTTCTCGTTCACCGTTTACGAAGGAAAGCTATGGACTATATTACATTACTTTAAACGTTTTTGTGTAACTTACTGTACCTGTGATGAAAGTTACTTGGGACACTTAGAACATGTCATGTATCGCACCAACTCTTAATGATCTTTTTTTTTATGGAAAAAGACAAGGCAAACGAGCGTTCGAGTCACCTGATGATAAGTGACTACCGTCGCCCACGACCGGGAAGCCGCAGGTAAGAACTAGTACAGAACCTAATTATTTTAAACAAGAACAAAGTATTTTCGGTACTTCATTGCCGTAGGGCCGCGTACGTGACGCTCGCATCGTTCGCACCTACAACATTATCTCAGCTCCATTCTATGAGAATAACCTTCGATAAAAAAAACGTAAACAAGTTGCTAATACATCGTTTAAATTGTTTACTATGAAAACGATAATTAACTAAGTATTGTGCGTCGAGTCGTGTAAGCAATCTGATTTTACATGAAAACCGGTTAAGCGGAAGTTTGTTTTGAGAGAAGGGTTCAGTATAAAAATAATAAAATGTGTTATTCTCTCAGAGGCCCTCGATCGGGGCGGACTGGACCCGATTCGATACCCGCTTTAGAGAATTAATTGCTTATTTAACATTTCCATTTTTTTTGTAACAAGGCAAAGCGAGGTGTTGACTTTCTACGTTCAACAAGAAATGCCTCGAAACTTCAGCAGAAATTTTACACTATAACAAAGTCGCTTCACTAGTATGAATCGATATGTCGGCTTAGGCTTTCAATCTATGCAAAGGATTTTAATGTCATTTTTACTAACAAATTTGGCCATATGTAAATAAATAATAATTATAATAAATATATTTTATTGCACATTTAAAAGAAACAAAACAACTTACAAACATAATAATAATAATAAAAAAAGTACAACAAGGCGATAAATATTATAGTTCAATTAATTCGATTATAGAGGCCGGTCGTGGCGCAGCGGCACGAGGTGTGACTGCAAGATCGACTGGTTGTGGGTTCGATCCCCACTCGAGGAGATGAAATATTTACTTAAATTTATATTTCCATTTCTTCGCTCTGGTGTCGAGGTTAAGCGCGGCGTTGAGTTCTGCCACTCAACACGCAATGCCTCCAGAATTCGGCAGAAAGTGGGGAACGGAGTGTCTTAACACTAGGTTCCCTCTGCCTACCCTGCTGTGTGCGGGATACAGCGTGAAGCTGATTTTTTAATTCGATTATATTATTATAATAAAAACCTTATAATATTCAATGTAACTGTTTTACTGATCCGATTACACTAGTACACAAGTGCTACATCAAGTGTCAAGTGTCTCTCATCAGACAATGATTCCAAGTGCGTGTTAAGTGAAAACACAATGTTAAATTAAATAATCGGCAGAGCGTCTGATTGTATAATGATTGTTGACCGCGGTGTTGAGTTGCGCTGTTCACGAAATGTCTCGACAATTTGGCGGAGAGTAGGGAAAGAAGTATCTTACTGCAAAATTTAAATTAGGAAAAATACGTGAAGTTACCTTTTTTCAAAGCCTAGCCTCATATAAATAGTACCATTAAAAAGGATCCTAGAAAATGATATGAAAACCATTGGAATGTGGGCTTGGAGGCGGATTTTGGAGACCTCTTAGATGACGTACAGCATCAAGTTTTTTAAATGAAACTATTTTAACCGGATTAATCGCGTATATTTAAGGTTTTACATTTTGGAAACCCGCAGTTTCGAACACTTTGCAGTAGTCCGTGGTCACGGGCAGACTGAGGTGGCATTCGTCTGTCAGTTGACATAATTATTATATCAAACTACCGCCAACGATTTCTTATTTGCCTCGCGTACTGCCCTGGATTTCTGCAGATAAGCTGATAGTATCTTGCCCTCTGGTGTGGTGGATTTGAGACCGCAATGATTTTGTGAGTGGATCCCAGGTGGTAGAAAGTTTCCGCATCAAGCAATTCCAAAAACATTTCCAAAAACGCAAGCTTTGCAAAAACCGTCAAAAAACGTAAAGTTAAAGTTTGGACCATATGTATATGTGTATAGACATGACTCATACAGACTATAATGATGAGAGAAGTTTCTGGAAAACCGGCGGCAGAAGAAAGTCATGGCTGAAGAATATCAAATAATTTACGGGAATAAAAAAAGCAATAGATATACTTCGTCAAGGGCAGGATCAAATATGTATAGTTGACTACCAATCTTCACTAGTAACAGAGGCGCTATAAGAAGAAGAAGATATAAATAGGCGTTGTGAATCCATGAATATGGCATGGTAACAGCTCTTGCCACAATAGGAGTGGCACCAGTATAAGATATAACTTGTTACGTTAAGATAAAGTGTTATCAGTAAGAAAAATGCTTTTCAATATCCTTTTTTATGTTGATCTATAAACAGTGGAAAACTTTAAGAATGCGGTAACTTCATATGTAATATATTTTTTTATTAGGTCTTTACTAGATCTACTAAAAGGTGTCGTGGTCCGGTGGCACAAGGGTGTGACTGAGAACACGGCAGTTTCGGGTTCGATCCCATTCGGAGAAATGAAATATATAATATTTTAATTTTTCAAAGCGGGGCGTTGCATTCTATCACTTAACATGTAATGAATGCCAGAAATGGGGAAAGGAAGTGTCTTGGGGCACATAAGGTTCCCAGGTCCCCTTTGTCTACTGATATTTACGGGAATACAGTACATTTCTCACGCTTAGAAAAGAGTCAGGTCCCGAATGCTAATCCTAATAAACTATCGGGCTTGTTTATTTTCTTTTTAGCTTTATGCAGTCGAGGTTTTTGTTTTAATAAATATTTTTTTATTGCTGTTATTTTTCTCAGTAAATCAAGATTCGCTCCACCAAAACATGTGCAATAAAGTAATATACCATCACGTCCGTCGCGCGTGCAGTGTTGCTGTTTTGTTAATAGCGAGTGTATCGCGATAAGTGATAGCGATGTTAATAATATTGATGTCGATAAAGAAGATACTGTTAGAGTACACACGCTTGTGATATGATTGCAATCACTATGTATAAATTATTCTCACGTGTTTTAGGGATGGGCTGAGAGGATGATGTGCAAGTATTTAATCATGAAATGTTTTTTTCCATTTATTTATTTATATACTACACTAAAAAGAAAATACAGAAAACATGTCATAACAGAAAAATGTGTAGGTACAATGAATAACTTATCTCTAATACAGATCTATAGGAGAAACCCTTGAATGTTAAGAGAGAGGAGATGTTTGGAGAAACGATTCTGGTGCGGTATCTATTACATTAATAATACTAAACCTAACTATAACACACATGCTATGAATACCTACTAAGTGTATATTATGTAAATTTCTTTGAAAATAAAAGTAACATCGAGATGATTGTTTTTGTATCAAATAATATATATTTCAACTCAGAAAAAAGCAATAAATATCTTAATTTTCATCAAATCAGTTCTCAAAATCTTTTTTTTATTAATTATTAGTGGGCGCGCGAGGCTTCGCCCGCTTATTTGCAACCTTAGGGGGCGAATTCAAAAAAACACCACGAAACACGTGTTCAGTAAAATATTTTTAACAGTCTGAATTAAAATTTTTATAAAAATCGGTGGCCATTTAAAGATTTTTCCATATAAACTTTCAACCCCTTATTTGCACCCTTAGGTGATGAATTCTAAAAAAACATGAAACACGTGTTCAATGAAATATTTTTAAGAGTCTCAATTTCTAATTTTATATAAATCGGTGCCAATTTAAAAAAAGTCCATACAAACTTTCAACCCCTATTTCATTCTTTTAGGGTTAAAATTTTTCAAAATCCCTTCTTAGTGGATATCCAGATTATGAAAATAAACATCTGCCCAAATTTCACGTTTCTACCATGAGTGGTTACGGCTGTGCGTGCATCTTACCTCAGTCAGTCAGGTACATGTTCTTTTATATATATAGATAGATAATATCCACGCATTAATATTAGGTGGTTTAATAATATATATGCATAATTTAGGTATGTAAGTAATTGAACAGGTATTTAAGTCACAAAAAATTAAAAAAATAAACTTCTAAAAAAAATATTATAGTATGCTCTATGCTAAGAACGTCATACCTGCTCGTACTCTACATCGTTATCATGCGTAAATCCGTCTAGTGACAGATGTTTTCACGTGATACAAATGCATAGATAAACGCAAGTTAATTATATTATTATTAATAGTTACTTTATATTTATTTACTTTGATAAAAAAAAATGTATAGAGTAAAAATTTTGGTAAGTATTTAGAGGAATTCCTTCGGAGCAATTATTTCTATTTTCTATATTGTTCGTATCGAAATCACGCGAAAAGCAGAGAACTAAGTGTTTTGACAATTGGTTTCTTTCTGCTCATCATGCTGTAAGTGGGATAAATGAAGCTAAAAAGGTAAGTTTTCGAGTGTCTGTATAGATATAGGAATTATATAATAGATAACAAACTGCTGGTATTCTTAGTATTGTACCAAACTCGTATACAAATACATATTACAGTAATAAAAACACAGTTTTATCACAAAAAATGTTATCAGACCACCTTGGATGCCTTTAGATTGTACTAACACAGCGTATGCAAAGTATTTCCACATACAAGTTTGCGTAAGAAATCAAATTGTTTTTATAATCGTTTGGATTTTTAGACAGAGCTGAAAGATTAATATAAGGCTTTTTAGTCTTAATAGGAACATCTCTCGTATTATGCGCGTGAAATTGAAATAAATCTTATTAAATTGAAGTTATTGCCAATTTCTCGTTTCCTTTTTTCACTGGATAACAGTATAAGACAGGATCTGACTGTAAACGCGACTGTTGTAAGTTGGAAATTGAACCTACGACCGTCGTGTTTACAGTTGGTGTAATTATATTTTCATTTCCCTGTTCTAGTAACAAGACAAACTCCATGGTGAGTTCTGCAACTCAACAGGGAATGTCGCAAAAATTGGGTGGAATATGGAGTACTAAATATTTCTATATTTTCCCTCTGGTTACCCTTTTATGCAGAAAAAATGGAAAGTCCTCTTTCTGCCCGAATTCAAGGCATAATATAAAACATAAAAGTAAGAAGTATTTTCCTTTCTAAAGTGTGAAATGGCACTTTAAGATTATTATTTGTCTGTTTTTATCAATAAAAAAAATAATTGAATAATTTATAAATAATTGAACGTGGCGTGGTGGTGATATTATAAATGAACTTAGTATTTACATGTCTCTTATATTAGAAAAAAACGTATGTACCTAGTAGACACTGATCCTTTGTAAGTATGTATGTCCCTCATTTTTAGATGACCACCAAAAATGAAAAGACTCCTCTAAAGACTTGGAGATCTCCAGGGAGAACCTTTTCACGAAGCTATCTTTTTCAAAACTACTGTCACTATAAAATGTATGACACGAGAACACCAGTAGGTACAGTACGGTCGACGAGTCGCGGTCGCTTTCAAGTTAGCTGTAAAGGCTGCGCAGATTTATTTTCTTAGCTTCTTAGTTTTGATTATTTTCTTTCCGATGCGAACAATGCTCAAAGGTATAGATAGCCTATTTTCAGGGTGGCCACGACTCATCGACCGTACTGTTGTAAACAGAAAAATTAGACTGCCGGTTGAGGGCGACGGCCTCTTGTAAATAACNTTGTCAGTAGTCCATTAAATAAATATATGAAGGTTCAGGTCCCCGATGTCTATCCTGCTTTTGCAGGCTTTAAAAAGAATTTATACAAATATTAATATGTATATCGAATTATAATTTGTTAAATAAAAATGTTTTTCCGTTTCAATCCCAATAAAGAAATTTATAACGCAAAATTTTAATAACTTTTAATTATAATGAAAATTTTCAAATCGTCAGCTTTACGCTGTATCCTGCACACAGCAAGGTAAGCAGAGAGAACCCAGTGTTAAGACACTTCATTCTCCACTCTCCGCCGAATTTTTTGAGGGAACTCAACGTCGGACTTTTTTCTTGGTGCCAGAGCGAAGAAATTAACATATTCACAAATAATAATCAATTCCCACGAGTGGGGATCGAATCCACAAAAATGATAAAATTTTTGAAAATTAATAATATTAAAATTGTAAATATCAATTTACATAATTTAAAGAGGTTCATGTACAAGTAGCATCATAATTCCTTGCTTAATTGCACGTTTATCGGTGACCACTGGTGGCGTGCTGTGCGCGGGCGCAGGTCGCACCACTTGACTTCAGATAAGTATCTCGTTCTCACCGGATTGCTGTATTTGTTTGTACATAGCTACTATGCAATAATTATGGATTTTGAGATGTTTATTGTATTTTAAATTTTGTATGTAGAGCAACATTTGCCTTCCAGTTCAGTCTGTGTAGCAAGCATTGCAAAACAGTTTCATTTTAAATAAGTTTAAGTATTTTATTTTTTTATAACTTAATCTATGATCTACTTTATAGTATACTTATATTAATGATTACATTTATTTCTACATCATATAGTATCGTAAGCTATATTTTTTTTTACTTAAAACAGGATTGCGTTCGTCATACGACATATAAAATCTAATTGAAAAAATAATATTTTATACAAGTGAAAGATGTGAAGATGTGTAAAGATATAAAAAGAAAAGAACAAAAAGAAATACTGAAACATTTTCAAAATAAGACAAAATTATCAATATCTATTGAGCATCCTTTAAATCAGGGGTTCCCAACCTTTTCTTGATTAAGAACCACTTTTATATCATTCTTGGTAGCAAGGACCACTATGCATGTAAGTATAAAAATTAACTGTGATAATCAAACACAAACTTCGCCTCACCATCTCCAGTCATAAAATTTAAATCGTTCGCGGACCATATTTAGGCGTCTGCGGACCACTGGTGGTCCGCGGACCACTGGTTGAGAACCAGTGCTTTAAATGAATAAAAAAATACCTTTGAATAACATTACAAGCAAGCATTCCTTTTAAACTTACATATCTCACAAAGGTAACAAAACGTTGCATAATTAATGTTTCTCGATAGTGTCACTCCGCGCGACTATTGTCTTGATTACCACTCAGAGTGCGTTCCAGTCGGAGGTCGCGACATATGACTCGAGATAGTAACGCGTTCAAACCGGATTCTTACATTAGATGTGACGAACATAACGTCATAGTGTAGTGTAATCTTGCGATATTTTTGCTTGAAAGTTTGTTTCTATTTTTATTTTTTTTTCTTTTCTGCTGTATCATTCTATGTCATAGATGACATTGACAGTCATTTATTTATTTCTAATTTACTAGTAAATAGTTTATTTTATTATCCGTCATTAAATGTCAATTAAAATCTATTTTTAATATCGATAGATTATTAATTAATTTCCAATAAGTTAATAGTTAAAAATAGACGTTCTAAATTTAAACGGATTTGATTATTTACATGTTTATTGTCAACAATTTTGTACTCAATATTAGAAAACATTTTTTTCTGGAAGTTTCATATACTTTTATTATGAAAGATGTATTAACTTAAATTTGAAATATAAGAAATACATTCAATAATATAACTAAATTATTATATTATGTTATCTTATTATTATGCTTTTAACTTATTACATTAACATAAAAGTTTAATACATTTTTTATTCATATATGTAAGTCATGAATATAAAATATGTTTTATTCGTTTATAAGTTAAGACTGTCATAGCACTCGGGTGAATGAATTATTCTTTTTCTCGCTCTGGTAACATAACAAAGCGCGGCGTTGAGTTTCGCTACTCAATACGCGATGTCTCTAAATTGGGCGGAAAGTGTGGAACAGTGTCTTAAGACTAGGCTTTTTCTGCCTACCCTTGCTACATGCGGCATATACTCTAATGCTAAGAAACGGAATGATGAAAAAAAATACAGAAACGTCCTATTTCTAAAAATAATAAATATCTCAAAATGCCATAAAGCCGTGGGTGTGGTCTATCTATACATGATAGAGCAAAACACACAATGTTGATTGTTGGGCAGTTTTATAGCCTTGTTTTTTTTTTAATTCAAGGTAATCAGTTGAACAGTAGCTTATCAACAAGGTTTTTTGATATGAATTTTTTTTAAGATTTTTTTAATTCGTATTGCAATGTTTATCTATTGGTTAACGTTGGCAGTAGGTTAGGTTGAAATTAAATTTAAAAAAGTGCGTAATTGAGTTACGCTATCTAAGAACTATATATATAACCATATATTTAAGAACACGATTAATATACAATGACCTAGACCTAAAAGTAAGTACCTACCTAAAACGAGAAGCTAAAAAAAACTTTTAATACCGTATATATTGTATCTAACTAAATAATAAACAAAAAAGTGTAGAATAAAAAAGAAAGTATATAAAAAAAATTAAAATTTAAAAAAATATAAAAAAGAAATCTGGCCCATGAGGGGATCGAACCCGCGACCTTCGCGTTATTAGCACGACGCTCTAACCAACTGAGCTAATGGGCCGACGATCGGTTCTTCAAAATTAAGGTATTATAGCTTTTACTGTACCTATCCACGATACATGACGTAGAGTAATAATGTAGAGTCAAATCAGCTTCACACTATATCCCGGACTCAGCAGGGTAGGCAGAGGGAACCTAGTGTTAAGATACTCCGTTCCCTACTTTCTGCCAAGTTCTGGAGGCATTGCGTGTTGAGTGGCGGCACTCAACGCCGCGCTTTGCCTGGACACCATAGCGAAGAAATGAAAACATAAATTTAAATAAATATTTCATTTCCTTGAGTGGGGGTCGAACCCACAACCAGTCGAATTTACAGTCGCACTTTGTGCCCCTGCGGCACGACTGGCCTCATAATGTAGAGTAAACATTTATTATTTTCGTTTAATTTTATTTCTTTTTTATTTAGTTTAAATATTTAAACCGCCGAAAAACAATAATAATCTAATGTTAGCATGCACAAGCGCACAGACAAATATACAAACCCACAAAATATTTAAAAATATTTTTTTTGGACTCACATTTTTTTGGACATTGATAAATGCCTATAATAATACCTAGAGTTTATCATATATCTTACATCTATAGACGGCGATGAATTAATATTTTATTATTTTTAAAGATTTTTTTCATTTCTTCGCACAATGTAGAACTCTACAATTTCAGCCCCACGCAATGTCTGGAAAATTGGACGCAAATTGAGAAACGGAGTGTCTTAACTTAGTTGTCATTGTCGACGAGGGAAGCGTGAAGCCTTTTTGCTTTTATTTTAAATCGAAATATAATACATAGAAATTAATTATTAATCATATACTAGTTATATGTTTTTTCTTAATTATAAGTATTTACTTATAATAAGTTCATGACCCAAAAATATGTGAAAAGGAACCAGATAACTTATCAATGGAGCGCGTCTGTTTACATTTTTTCTCTGGGTCAATTTACGTCGAATATTTTTAATATCTACTTTCAAAGGTTACTTTTGCTACTTTACCTTGTATTTACGTCAGGCGTAGTTGGGAGATGGTTGATTAAGCTCAATTACTATGTATTCAAATCGGATTCGGAGGATTTTTTTTATATTAAATAATTTGATGTTCCAGCTCTGGAAGGTAAAACACGGAGTTGAGTTCCGCTACTCAACATGCAATGTTTCGAAACGAAGTCAGAAAGCCGACAACAGAGTGAAATTAAGAAATCTCCAGAGTCTCTTAAGGTCTGCGATGTTATTATCGGAGATTTCTAAAAAAGTAGAAAGCAAATGATATATTATTATTTTTCTTTTCCAATATAATATAAGAATATGAAAAATAGTATGTAAATAAAAATAAGTATAATATTTTTAAACACTACTACACGAACTTGCAACGATGAGTGCACGAGAACCCTCGTCATTTGCTATTTATATACTTATCTCGCTTCAAACATGTATATGTATGTACTGATAACGTAAATTAGTTGAATTTATTCTAGACATTATTACGAGGTAAGCAGAGAGATGGATCACTTGGTTCTCCACTTTCTGCTTAATCCAATTTTATATTGAGTTAAGAACAAAACACCATTCATTTTGTTCTGTTTGTTTGTATATTTTATTATAGTGGGAACAGGTAGACGGACGAACGGACAGCGAAGTCTTCGTCCCGTTTTACCTTTTGGATACGGTACTCTAAAAAGAAGAAGTCGGTTTAAAATACATGATACTCTCTAAAGTAAGACATAATTCGGTTAATGAATATATTATATTGAATAATTTTAACAGAAATATAATCCCCCTCAAACAATATGACTTTCATTCAGGAAGGAGTTATTTATACTATTTTTCAATTTTGCTGAAGTAAAAAAAATGATAACCTGTAATAACATGTATTAATGGGGAACGGAAGTGTCATAACAATAGGTTCCCAGGGCCACTCTGCCTACCATTTACTAATGCAATCGTGCCATGTATGTGCAAATCAGCGTGAAACTATATTGATGAACAGCTTTTATAAGTTTAATTCGACTGATAGAGACTGTATACACAACAGGGTAGGCAGAAGGACACTAGGTAGTATTAAGACACTCCGTTCCCCACTATTCGCCAATTTCTGGGGGCATTGCGTGTTGAGTGTCGAAACTCAACGCCGCGCTTTGCCCTCGACACCAGAGCGAAGAAATGGAAATATAAATGTAAATAAATATTTCATCCCCTCGAGTGGGGATCGAACCCACAACCAGTCGATTTACAGGCATACTTTGTGCCCCAGCGCCAAGACCGGCCCCTATTTTTATTTATGAGAATATTTTTTTGGTGCCAATACGTAAAAAGTACTTACGTTTAATATAGAAAATGCTAATTAATTTGTATTATAAATTTAAATATGATAATATAAATAAATACATAATATTAAAATGTAATTAATACTTATCTTCATTTTATTTCACTGTAATAAAACAACAGATAACCCAAGCGTTGTTGAAATATAGCATCACGTCTTTTAATTTTTGAGTACTATTTAGAAGAAAAAAAAACCATTTCACTTTAAATAATATAAAAAACGGAATAAACATGATAAAATATAAAAAAATATATATATCACTCAACGAAATATCAAAAATATTATACGTATGTTTATTTACATTTACAATATATTATATCAACAAAACAACAAGCTTGACCTAAGATCCAGTCCTTATCTTTTGTTGACATTCGCCAATCTATGCCCGGAGCCATTTGCGTAAGCGCACTATTAATCATTGTCCGATATATCTAGAACTCTCCGTTCTCTTTTATCTACCCCTTTAAGTACCTAGTTTAGTTCTTCGCGGAGAGTCTCACAGGTCATGATAAGTGGTCGGTCTTATCAGCACTTTAGTCGTAGTGGTGGCTCGGTTGTACGCTAGGCTTCAGTCGGCGGCAGATCGTCGTCGGCTGCACACCTCTAAAGAAGGGTTAACGGTTTTTTTGCAATTTTTTATTAGAAAAAAATCTTGATTATGATTTAGATAGTGTATTTATTTATTTATTGTAAAAAATATAAAAAAAAAATCTAAAATTAACACATGTATGTAATATAACATTTCGCCTCTTTTACAAAAAAATCCATTTTAATATAGAGAAATCAATGATGAAAGACATAAAAATATCTTTGAACATGAAAAATGAATAACAAAAACAAAACCGATGACCAAATACCAAAATAAAAATAATAACCAATAACACTAAAAAACAAAAATAACAACATTATTAATAACATAATATCACATTATTAACAATCACCTACCTATCACATACAATAATTAATGAATTCCATACAAACACCTAGATAAATAAATGATAAGGCGATCAACAGCGTTCACGTTACATGCGTGTGATGTGAACAAAACATTGCCATGCGTTCCGCGCGTGGTCGTACCGAGTATAAAAATAGATGATTGTGCTAAAACCAACCAGACTACCTCCACCTACCACTCCCGCTTCGTGCATATAAAAAATAGAGGTAAAAAGAGGGTAAGCTGAGGTAGAGAGGGGTCAGGGTAACTGGTTGTATCTAAGGACCACGCCCTGATGTTTTCAATGTGTCTCGTGTTCTAATTTTTGAAATGTTTTGCAACTGTGCGTTTGATGTCAATGTTCTGGCTTTTTCGAGATGGGATTGGTTTTTTAGTATATCGGTTGGGGTTTTGCGATTTTTTTCCTAATCTGTTTTGAGAATTAACAATTAATAATTCAACCCATACTAAGATTTAGGAATCAATTATTATCACGAACTATTATTTTACTAATATTTTAATATATTTTTTTTTCTGGAGTTTTTAATGACATCTGTTTAATTTGTTTTTCAAAACTTTGTTTTTCATTACTCATTTCATCAGTTGTGTAATTTACAATTGATTTAATTAATTAACTTGTAAACAATATAACTCATTAGGTTTATTTAAAAAATATGTAAACAACATTGGATGAAGCTATTAATATTAAAATATTATTTCATTATAAGAGCCATTTTCTTTATTATTTTGAATAATAAGATAACCGTATTGTCAAATCTATCTTTGAAGTCAATCATGGCGTAAGGATATAAGTTTCCCACTCGAGATGAAAATTTCCATTTTCCTCCCTAACAAAAAAAGAGCGGCGTTGAATTCCGCCACTCAACACGCTAATAAAATGCCTAAAAAAAAGAAAGGGAGGATCAGAAGTGTCGTAACGGATAGCAGATAATACCTACTATTTTTCCAGGTTCCCTCTGCCTACCTTGTTCTATGTGCGAGATACAGCGTGAAAATATCTTAATTCTATCTAAAGAGGAAATTATATATATTTGAACTTGTAACCATTAAATTTTATTACAAGCTACTGCGTTGCTATGGCATTAAATAAACTTTTAAACATCAATATTCATGTTTTCTTTTGTCTCATTGAAACTGCGTATTTAAATTGAGTTAGTCATAATACAGTGTGCAATGTACTATTCTTTATTTTAAAAACATGTTTTGACTGAATACTAAATTAGGAGATGTTTGAGAATTAGTTTAGAATTGTAAAGTTTATAAAATTGCAGCTTGTGTCTGGAAACGCGACATGTAGCGGGTTCGATTTACACTCAAGGAAATAAAATATTTATTATTTGCTTTTTTCCGCTCTGGTTTCGAGGCAAAGCGCGGTATTGAGATCCGCCACTCAACACACAATGTTTCCAGAACTTGGCTGGAAATGGAAAACGGAGTGCCGTAGCACTAAGTTCCCGCGTGCGGGATACAGCGTAAAGCAAAATAAATTAATAAAATGAATGTCAATAAGAATAAATTTTATTCCTACTTTACCTATATATATATTATAAAAAAACACACACAATAAATCATTGTCGTATTTAAAAATCGAACCTTATCGTAATATTTATTCAACTACTAAACTATCAGGTCAAATGACCAAGTGGTCATTTATTGGTACATTCATACAGCAGGTCCCCTCTCTATAAGCTCAAGGGCTATTGAGTTGTTAGCAGTGAGTCAGTACAGTATAGTGGTTAAATATAACCTTATTATTTAAACATTTGCAGCTGGGATATGCTTGAAATTTGTTGTTTTAGAATGTATTGCCTTATAAGGCAAATTGAATTTATTTGACTGAAAAGAGTTTATTCCTATGTACATTTGAGGCTATCGTGGCCTAGTGACACATTTTGACTGCAAACGTGATAGTTGTGAGTTCGATTTTATGTCTCAAATCTCGAAATTGGGGAACGGAGAGTCTTAACACTGGATTTTGCTCTAGTTTCTAAAACTGAATCATATTTTTTTTTCTGGAATAACTTCTGGCTATAGAAAAATATTTAGATCTTATTAACTTTGTCACTATTGTATAGTGCTAGCCCTTGTTCATTTTTCTAGAAAAAATATATATTTATAGTGTACACAATATAGTTTTATTGTTGTGTTTATAAATAACTTAAGCAGTATTGTTTATATTCAAAGACCACCAGGCAACTATTTTTATTTGCTATACCTAATATATATACAATATTTTTTTATATAATTATTTTTTGAATTCGTATCGACTACCTTTTGTATTATATTATTTAAGCCAATATAATTTCTCATTTTGTTTACTTTGCGACGACGTGATAGTGATGTAACATACGATTTTCCTACAAAGCTAAAAATGCTTATAAAGTTTAGTCATTGTCGTTTATATAATTATCACTACCAGTAAAATTTATTTACTTTTGGTTTAAATTAAGTGACACGCTGGAACGGATGTTCTTTTGTCGTTACTAACAAAATTTCATCATATACCTATAAAGTATGTATCTATGTATGGAATAATATTGAACGTACGATTTCACAATATAATCGACATTTGCACAGCAACGTGATGTATTTATATTATTAAAAAAACTGCTATATCGAAGTAATTATTCGAATTATTATGTATGTTAGTATGATACTAATGTGGCGTAAAGTGAGAAATATAAGACTGTTTACTCAATTGTTGTGAGTTCGTTTCGCTTTTGGGGGGATGTTTAAATTTTGTATAATTTTTTTAATATTGACCTATGAAGAGATTTTCAGCTTATTTTAACCTTACTAATATAATAAATTTGGAAGTTTGTAAGGACCTATATATTTATTCCACTTTCACGCAAAAAACTACTAAACGAATTTAGATGAAACTTTTTAATAATATAGCTCAGTCCCATTAGAATAACACATAGGTATATATAATTTGTGTACACATTTTCTTATAATTTGGTTGTAATATAACAATAACTTTGAATGGGCGAAGCCGCGTTTCTATCGCTAGTTAAAAATGTATTAAAATTATAATCTTTAAAATATTTATGTTAAACGTTCGTGTAGAATTTCAAATGTAATGCTGATTTATGTAAGAAATTCGCCTCAGTTTAGCCAACAGGCAGTCTCGTCTTTGTGAGGTTGTCCTTTGTAGTTCTAGCCTTTGTGTTATCCCGACTGAGCTTAACCGCTGGGTGCCCTAACTAATAAATTACTTTGTATGATAATGGAAAATTTCAAGACGATCTCACCTTTTACCTTATATAAGTATGGGATAGGCCCATTTGACGCTGTAGCGCTGTGCTTGGCAGTACAAACAATAGTTGTAAGTTCGATTCCTATTCTTTTATTACACTTTAAAAAAAATACTTTGGTCTGGTCTGGTTTGGTACCCTGGAGAGAGGCGTTAAATGTGTGTTGAATGGAAGGACCAAACGCCGTCTAAATATTTTATGTAATTGTAAAGATAATTTGTGATATAGGTGGGTCTTTTGATGGTTTTAGAAAGTCGTCGTTAGATCAAGAAAAAGAAAATGAATTTGTAAGTATAATGTACTATAATTACTATATTTAGTATATCTGTGCGTGTAGCTTTCTATATGAATTCATGTTTAAAGTCAGAACTACTTATTACTGTAGTAAAGTTAAATAATAATGTTAAACAGAAAAAGTATTTGACGGCCATCGTGACACAGCTGGGACGTGACAGAATGAGTCGGAATGTCTATATTTGAAATTATTTTTACATTTTGCCTACGTCGTTCAGTTTAGTGAAAACATTTTGTATTTTCCGCATACTATCATATAATTAATATGAGTTTAAAAAAAATTAAAGAACAGTAATTTGGCACTAAGATTTATCTCTCTGTCGATCCAACAATATGATAAACCCTTAGAATTATAGTTGTCTTAAAAGACTTAAATTTTTTTTAATGAATACTCATAATACATACGTATATTAAAAAAACTAAAGCTACCCCGAATTCCTATTTTCCAAGTTAAAAAAAAAACTATTCAAAAATGTAAATTTCCAATAACGCAAACAACATAAAAAAATAGTAGCGCACTACCGATATAAACCACTACACACGAAACAACACAAACATATCACATGTTACTAAGAAGAGCGGATGTGCGAGCAGTGGGCGCGTCGATCACGCCCGGCCCGCGTGGCCTGACGTCAGCCGCGTCAGACCAGCCAGACCAGCCAGACCAGCGAGACCAGCGAACCGAGCCAACCAACCTACTATATATTACGACTGGCTCATTGTGCAACGTATACTGTACTTTTCCATTCACTTTGCGTAAGACGCTCACCAAAGTCACGAAAATGCATCTCCACACTATTAAAACTCTACCTAGAGTCGTCTTATTAATATTATTTTTATTTCAAAAACTACTGAATAGATGAAGATGAAACTTTACAGTAATATAGCTTATACGTCAGATTAACATATAGGCTACTACTAATATTTTGTATAATTTGGCTAAAATATAATAATAACTTCAAGCGGGCGAAGCCGCTAATTATCTACATATATAAATTTAAATAGAAAGCACGCTTTGTTTATCTGCTATAGGAACCAAAAGCGAGTGCAAATGTCGTCACATTATCATAATATAAATATTGATATATTGAACAGCGGCCGAGTCTATATAAGACGACGGCGCACGGCCTCTGTGCCTAGTGCGATGTGCACGGGTACACTAGAAACAACAGATAAAAAACTGACTTCTATCTACAATCACTTATGTACTTAAGAATATTGTTTTTTATTTGAAAACCTTCTTTAAATGGCCTGATGATGACAATGATATCACCACGTAGTATCGCTGCGTCATAGTATGAATCATTAAAGATACCTCGTCATTAATTGTAATCAAAAGACTTTCTATTAGTAATGTGTATAGTAATGGCATCGACCTCCTTCATTCAACAGAAGTGGCCTTAACAGTGCACTTATAAATCAGAAAATTTAGATAAAGATGTAAATAAATAGTAAATTGCATAATTTCAATGCTATCTAAAAAAATTCCCAGCCTTGAAAATCGGACTAGTCATCTACAAAACTTACCTGATTTTGATAAAAATAAGTATGTCTTATATAGGTCATGGTTCCGTAGCACAATTAGTCACTTCCTAATGAGATTCTAAATAGAATGAAAACAAACAATATTTACTTCTTTTACTTCCTCCTCTTCCTTCTTGAGATCTTTGACTTTCCCAGAGGTCTCGAGAACTTTAAGTGAATAACTAAATTGAGATTATGTATCAGCATAAACCAGTTTTAAAGGAGCATTGCAAAAGTCACTGACATTCCGCTAGTAGCACTGTAAAATAATTATTTTATATAATTATTGTCTTGGTGTCATATTATATGCTTTTAAAAGTATATATAGTCTCTTTATTTAGAATGTGATAAGAATCATTTTTGTCATTGCCACTTACGTGGTGATAAAGTAACTAATGGTATAAATGTTATAAACAAATGGTCTTATTGCTTTTTGTAACCAGTGATTTATTTTTGAATTGTTTATAGCAACTACAAAATCTTATTATATTATTATAACATAAAATGTTACTAACTGAGGTTAGTCGTGGAGTAGGGGCACAAGCGTGTGACTGTAACCTCGATAGGTTGTCTGTTCGATTCCCACACGAAGAAATGAAATATTTAATTGTTCAATAATTTAAATTGAAATTAAATTTTGAAATATTAAGTATGTTTTCATTTTTTCGCTCTGGTTTTCAAAGTTCAACCACTTAACACAATGCTTCCAGAATTCCGCGAAAAGTGGGGAGCGGAGTGTCTGAACATTAGGCTTCCTTTACCTACTCTGCTACGAGTGGGATAGAGCGTGAACATAAGGAAAATTATAAAAGAAAAAAATATTATTTAATACACAGAAAGATATATCTAAGTTTAATATAAAAACTGCTAAAGTGCGAGGTAGAGACTAATAGAGATTCTTATAATTATACATAGCTCAACGTATACATGTACAGTGAAAGGAATGATTACATTGTTATATTAATAAGTGCGTGGCATCAAGAAATGAGTTTAAAATAAAAAGATAACCAGTAAGAAACCGTTGGTCGCGTGATCGTCACGTGATAGTAGAGTGCCTTATAAGAGACTGGCAATAGTACTTAATATTACTAAACTATGCTTTAAGAGAGAGAGGAGATTTTAGTAGACGAAGAGATTTTTAACACGTAATGCTTCTAGATTTCGTCGGAGAGTGGGGAATGGAGTGTTTTAATGCTGGTTTCCCTCTGCCTACCCTGTTATATGAGGTGTAGTTAAAGATTTTAGTAGGAAGTTAGTTGAAACACTGATAATATTTGTACAATTTTTTATATAAAATTATTAATATTAAATTAAATTAAATATCAACTTTATTTTCTTATTATTATTTTGTTTATTATTATTTACACTCTCTGTTCTATTATTTTCTTCCACTGAAATATTACATGATCGATCGGAGAATAAATTATCAAATTTAACAGTATTTATTATATTATTTGTTTTTTTATTACTTCTACAACGGATGGCGTCTTAAATTTTTTAGTCTTTAAATAAAAAAAATATTACATTATATTGAATAGATATAATGTCATTTTAAATAAATTCAAACTTCTTTTTATAGGGACTACGGCTTGTAACTCCTCTGAAATAGAAACAGCTGGCAACGTCGAATACAGCACTTAAGACTTTATAAATTGGACTCTATATGTTTGAAATAGAATCTATTTTAGAATAAAATACGATGAATGTATATTTTTGCCGTTATCTTGAATCTATTAATATATGTGAAATTGTGAATGAAAAATAAACATTTTAAAACTTCACATTTAGATAAATTACAAAATTGGGAAATATATAGAAAATGAAATAATAAGAAGAATAGGAATTAAATATAACGGCGAAATTAAACGTTAAATGCCAAAAATATACAGCCAAATATGTAAATGCCAAAATGTATATTTATTATACATATAACAATAACTACTTAGTATGTATTATAAGACGCAAGAAAGTCATCTTTAACTTTACAATGCAACCTGTAATACTTGTAGGATTCACTTTGCATCAAAGGGATTTGAACCTTGGTACTTTAAAATAAAGTCGGATTGTGATTGTATTTGTAACTTAGTGTAACGATAGGTGTGTTATATTTGTGTGTCAATGCTGAACGGGCGCGGCAGTGACGTCAGGCGCACGCGGCGGCCGCGTGGAACACACCCACTGTGTTGATTGTAGAGTCAGTATGGGAGTAGTAGTGTTTATATTTAAATTTTTAGTTTAATACTTGAGTATTTTTCAGATGTGGAGAGAAGGAATATCGGAAACATCTAGTAATAAGATGTGGAGATGTCGTGGTGCATTGGCACAGCGGTTGGCTATACACGCGACGGTTGTAGGTTCGATTTTACTATGAGAAATGAAATATTTCATTTGTTTGTAAGGAGAGAGAGACGTGTCATTACTAGAAGTCTCATAAATTAAATGGAAAGTAAGGAACAGTATTAATTTAACATTAGGTTCATTCTGATTACCCTGCTATCACACGTGATTCAGCATGAAGATATGCAAAGAAAAAAAAAGTTTTGTATTTCTATTTTTTTCTCTACATACGTATTATAATTTATACGTGACGTAAAGGAACTCTATAAGTGCTTCTTTTGCATTTACTTATAAAGCAAGATGCAATTGTTGTGTCAATCTTACGTTAAAACTTAAAAATTGTGAAATATTTAACATTTATTCATATTTTTAAGTGTTATCAAACAAATATAGACATATTTTATCTAATGAGATTTGAAAAATCTTAATAAAACGAGCTGAAAATTGACAAAAAATAAACAAAGAAGATTTTACTTTTCTCTACTAAAAATATCAAAAATACCTTAATCTCACTTTACCCTAAAGCAATACGAGTTGACAATACAGTAACTTCCAACAGAACACGTTATGCACCGTGGCGACGTTTCACGTTGTATGTATGTAATTGTATTTGTATGTGTATGTATGTATGATTCACTTTTTGTTTCACGCGCGCCGAGTATGACTTTCAAGGATAGGATTGAACTTTGACAAGGTGAGACAATTTACCTGTAGGTTGTAACCGTACAATGGTAAGAATGAATTTTAAATAAATATTGTTTTATTTATTTATTTCACGCTGTATATCGCTACATAGAGCTAATACTGGAGGCATTGCGCGTTTAGTGACGGAACTCAACGCTACACTTTCCCTCGACATCAGAGCATAGAAATGGCAATACAAATTCTAAATAAATATTTCGTTTCCTCAAGTGAGGATTGAACCCACAACCAGTCGGGTTTACAGTCACACTTTGTGCTCCACCCACAACTTTGTTACCGTGGGGTTTTAAACGAATTCTGACAAATCCTCTCTTAGAGCTTTCGTAAGCTATGTTTACTTAAACTTCAAATTCAAATTTCAACTTTTAACGCCCGTAGTTTTGATTATAAGTTATCTGTCGGTTACTCGAGGACTGGGTGTCTTAACAGTAGGTTCTCTTTGTCTATCCCGCTTTATACAGGACACAGCGTGAAGCTGAAAATATATTAATATTTTAACAATACATTCACTTTATATAAGTTATACACTATTTCAAATTAGACGATTACTACAAAAATATAATTAAAATTTAATTTTAAATACATTTCAGAATCAGGAAGAGATCATCACCGTTTCTCTGGAATTGATAAAGGCTAACTGCTGGACTATCAGTCTAGTCTATGTATATTATAAATCACTTATTTCCTACTATTTTGTAGCACGTAGCTCTTTGTATCTGTTCTTATATTCTAAGAATATTGATAATTTTCTACTCTAAGATCATTATATTTAAAACACGCCTATGTGTGACGTCATATGCTTCGTTCAGTTTTCCTCAAACACTGTATCTGGATGCTATAAATTTAATAATTCAAAGTAAATTGCTAACCTCGATACTAAGTGACTATAAAACAAGAATTTTATGTACGTGCATAGAGTTAAAGGTTAATATTTCATATTTTTTCTTCATATTCTTAAATATATGTATATATCTAAGAACAATTTTTTTTATTTCTTATATCTACTTTTAGTGTAGTGTCAAGTCACTTTGTTGTAAATTTTTCACTAGGATTTGAAAAATTTCATTGCGTGTTGAGTTGCGGAACTAAAATCCAAATTATGTCTTATCAGAATAAGGGCCAGAAGAATGTAATTGTTTTATATTCATTCGGAAAGCATCATAATGGTGACAATAATTTAAATTTTAAAGCAATGAAGCCATTGTGATGTACTGACTGGAGGACTACGCGTCTGACGTAATGGTTGAGTTCGGAGACCGTATTAAAATTTATTATATTTACTTAACATTTAATAATTAATAAATTATTAAATTAACTATTTGTTATTATTAATTAATTACATTATATTTAAGTTATTGTCATTTCCCCGCTTTAGAACAACAAGCGCGGTGTTGAGTACCGGCATTTAACATTTAATGTTATTATTTCAGACGGTAAATTGAGAATGGTTTGTCCAGGATAAAACCCGCAACCATTGATTCATCGAAGAACGTCCCAATTGTGCCATGGTGGCGTCGCGTTGTTTACAATATATTTTATATTAAGGTCAGTTCAATTAAGAGAATGCAGTTAAGAAGGCTGAACTACGTATTTTGCTACGCTATGTTTTTGCGATTGAAACTATTTAATACTAGTTTTTACCTACGGCTTCGTCCGCGTGTCCGTATGGAACTAACTAAGAGTTGTGAATGACAATAGCCTAGGTATAGCCTATAGCCATCCTCAATAAATGGACTATAACACATAAAAAATGATTTTACAAGCTTTTATTTGACTTTTCTTTTCTTTTATTTGTGGAATCTTGTAAGTTAGCTCACTTCCCAGTGTCGTCACAATATCAGCTGATATTTGGATTATGACTTTAGTTCTGATGACAATAAAATTACATTACTTTTGTTTTATTTTTGTTAAAACAAAATGGCTGCCGCAACAAAATGGTGGATTAAAATTTCACACAACCCACCTGATATATAGTATATCACATGCAAATAATTTTAATCTGTAAAGTACAATACACTATAAAAAATCTAGAATGCTTGTTTTTAAATAAGTTTTTTAAATTAATATTTAATGTAATTAAACGAACCAGTAGTTGTCAGACATTTTGCAACTGTACAATTACTCAGAGTAACTATTAGAAAATATATATATGAAAATTTAATTGCAAACAGTAGACTATTAAAAATTTTGACATCGAAACAAATTCTTCAGGTTTATAAAAAAAAAATCTACTTCACGCTGTATCCCGCACACAGCAGGATAGGCAAAAGGAACCTAGTGTTAAGACACTCCGTTCTCCACTTTCTGGCGAATTCTGGAGGCATTGCGTGTTGAGTGGCAGAATTCAACGCCGCGCTTAGCCTCGACACCAGAGCGAAGAAATGGAAATATAAATTTAAGTAAATATGTAAATATTTATCTCCTCGAGTGGGGATCGAACCCACAACCAGTCGTTTTTACAGTCACGTTTCGTGCCGCTGCGTCACGAATGGCCTCAAAAGGTTTATAAATTAGTATAGAAATAGAGATCTGGTTAATTAAAGTACTTTACAACAGGAACAAAACAAAATACTTTATCCAAGGTTGTAAGTCCTATTCCTGTTTGACAGTTCAATCAAACTACGCAATAGCTAGCTTCTTTAAATTCACTGAACGTCCTTTGACTATATAATTTAATATGATATGATTTATTGTGATAATTATTTATGTAAATATAGACGAAATAAATATTTGAACACTTCTCTGTAGTTTATGTATTTAAATTAATGTTTTTATTTATTTTTCATTTTCACGCTGTATCCCGCATGTAGCAGAGTAGACAAACGGAGCCTAGTGTTAAGACACTCCGTTCCTCATTTTCCATCAAATTCTGGACTGGTTGACTGGCGCAAAAATTTAAATATTTCATTTTCTCAAGTGAGAATCGAACTCACAGTCACTTTAGAGCTTACAGTCACTTGTACGCCACGACTGTACTGCGCCAAGACAGATTGACGGACAAAAATGTTAAAACTATTTTGTTTGTATGTTGGTTTTGTCGTATATAAATAACTATATGCACTTGGAAAAACACGGGTATTTTGAAATCACTGACAGACATTTCAATTTTATTTATATGTATAGATAATAAATTTATAAGGCTAGGCTATTTTTAACTAAAACTATCATAAATTCCCACTCATCAAGAAGAGGCGCAAGGAAGATTCAATAATATTTTGTAAAAATTAAAAATAATTGCAAAGTAGTTTTTAATATATGCGTTTCCTAAGTCACTGATAACTCTTATCAGAATGCGTCACTGCGAACAAATGAGTAAACGCTGCATACAATTTGCAAACAATATTACTTTAAGTTTTGATTACAAAACAGTAAATAAAGGCCATTATAGCGCAGTGGTGCCATGTGTGACAGTAACCACGTAGGTTTTAAGTTCAATTTTCAGAGCAATTAATTATTTTCGTGTTCCTTTCCAAGAACTCGAAAAGTCTAACCTAGAATTTGGGTGGTAAGTGGAAAAAGGAGTGTCTTAACACTTAAGAGAGGACTCTTTCTGGTATAAATAGTAAATGAGATATATGAGCAGAAAATAGAAATACTACGAAACATCATAAAGATGGTCAAATAATAACGTCTTCTAATCTTCTAAATTCAGTATTTGCCATTGACAAGTTATAGTCTCTATATCTCGAAGATATAGTTTCTCTAATAATAAATTTAATCTATATTTAAGATAGTTTCTTTATTTTTAACTTTTTAAAATAATGTTCCACACGGAACGGAAAGATAAATATTGTTTCCTTAAAATAATGTAATTTATTTATTTATTAATAACATATATTATATTTAATAGAATTTATATATTTTAAAGTAAGTATTCGTATTTAGTTTGTGTAACGACTGAATCACAGTTGTAATAGAACGTTCTACTCAATTCCATTCTAGGGCTATGTTTATGCACATCGTATAACAAAGACTATAAATCACAATAAAATACCTATCTATTGATTATGACAAATGAAAACAGCAAAAATTTATTATTTCAACATATAATGTAATTCAAATTCTTATATAAAATACATATCTATAGTTCTTCTATACTTTTAAAAATGACTTCAATGAAATTAATGACTATTTTTGTCTGTTATTTAAAAGACATAAAAATAAAAACTCAAATGATAGTTTGCCAGTTCAGGCAAAAGCATGTGACGCGACAGGTGATGGGTTTGATTTCCACTTGAGGAAATGAAATATTTAATATTTTCGTTTCTTCGATTTAGTAACGAGGCAAAGTGCGGCTTTCATTTTCGCCACTCAACACGCATTGCCTCCAGAATTTGGTGGAAAGTGGGCAATGGAAGTGCCTTAATGGGAACAGAGTATCTTAGCTGAAAGCTATAGTGAAGCTAAAAAAATATAGTGTAATATTATTAAGTCATTCTTTTCCCACATTTTCCTCCCAACATTTCCCACTCAGCATATTGTGTGGCGGAAATGAACGCCGCGCTACGAAAACATAAACAGAAGAATATTTAAAAGTATTATTAGTATTATATAGTATCAAAGATTCATACCACCGGCTACCAAGCCATGTGGCGTGCACCAACGTAAAATAAAAACATAACAAACAAACCACTCGCGCGCACGTTCAGGATGCGTGCTCGTGACGTCACGAGGTATTCTCGCCTTTGTGCAGGGTGGATTTTCCGTGTAGTAGCTCCTATAGCCTCTATGATTATTTTATTTAATTAAATATATGTTTCTATAAGTTTTATTTGCTTTTTAAAGTCTTGTTGACAAACGTTTCTTTTTATTTTCACTTGTTTCCCATTTAATATAGTAGAGTAGGTTCTTCTATTTAGAGAAATTGGATGTTGGGTTGCGAAATCTAACGCATTGCTTCGTCTTAAGTAATAGAATAGAATAATATGAATATAGTCATTCCCTTTATTGAAAATGGAACTTACTATGATCACTTTTAATAGTCTCACTGCACCACGGTGAGATTATTTTTCGTTTCACGCTGTATCTCGCACATAGCAGGATAGACAGAGGGAATCTTGGAATCTAGTGTTAAGATCACCGTTCCCATTAAGTTTCCTTGTTCGTCACTTTCCGCCGAAGTCTGGAGACATAGCGTGTTGAGTCGTTGTCAAAAGACGAGCTTTTGCGCCACGACGACCTCCATGAATATAGTAGTATACTTTTCGTAATTTTATTTCAAATATTTTTATTTTAAAAAAAAATATCTTTTTCTTAAGTAAATGTCAAGGTATTAATTATTATACAATTACGTTATATAACGTAATATGCTGTGTGAATCATACATTTACTCGATAAAATGTATTTAAAAACCGCTTTATTTTACATATTTTAATCATTATAGATATGCAAAATAAATTTACCAAACAATTGAATAAAGCATTTATTTGCACTTTCAAATATTAAATATCATATTTGAGGCATGTGACCGTAATGCGACGGTTTTCTACATTGTTGTGTGCGGGATACAGCGTGAAGCTGATTTATTTTTTGTTTTTTATGGATCCGTAACTTTTAAGAAAAAAAGAAACCCTTATAAGATTACTTTGTTGTCCGTCTGTCTATCTGTCTGCCTGTTTGTCAAGACCCTTTATTTCAGGAACGCTTGGAGATATCGATTTGAAATTGAAACCATATACTCATATCTACGGCCACATGATTTGCTGAAAAAAATTCTACATTCACTTAAAAAAAAGAATGAAAGAAAAAACACGTATTTCGACACTATCAAGGGAATTCAAATTCATAGGGTACTTCCGGTTTTATATTAAATCGTTTATGCTTGCTTGTTATATTAAATCAGTTATATACTATTATTTCTCGAATTAGAATTCTATTATGTTCTAGAAATACATTTTATATTTCTTGGAATTACTCATTTGCAAAAGAACCAAAGGTTTGATATGTTTTTTTTGAGCACTAAATGCAATGTAGAGCCATATTACTTGACCCCGTAGTGGTGCAGTGGTAAACATTAGTGAAGTATACCGTATGTAGCGGGGTAGATACAGGGGATTTTGTTTTGAGGACCTCCGTTCCCATTAAGACACGTCCGTCCTACATTTCTGTACATAAATGTATGTATGTATTATATGGGTGTATTTTTATTTGGATTTCTTTTTAAAAATAACAATAATACAAATACAGCTTCACACTGTATCCCGCACACAGTGGGGTAAGCCGAGGGAACCTTGTGTTAAGACACTGCGGCCCGTATATACGGGCCACATTGACAGTGTGTTATATATATATACCTCTTTCGATCGATTTCAGAGTTGAGAGCGATTCGCAAAAATATCGATAAATTGCGTGTTGAACGGAGGAACTTAACGCCGCGGTACCCTGCTTTGCGGGAAAAAGCGTGAAGCTGCTTTGCATTAAAATACATTTATCCATTTACATAAATGAACAATCCGAAGCACAGGAAATGAGTGAAGTTGTTTACTATTTAATTATGTAAAATTATATATTGCGTAATACATCAGAAGGTAATTAAAGTAAATGTAATGTTTTGTTATGCAAGTTATGTTTCTACTATCATTAAGAAAATGAACGGTTTTAAGTTAATTGTTTTGTGAAAGGTAATCTGTGGAAGCATCTCATCGTGACTGTAAAACCTACTGGTTGTGGGTTCGATCCCCACTCGAGGAGATGAAATATGTAATTAAATTTATATATCCATTTCTTCGCTCTGGTCTCGAGGTAAAGCGCGGCGTTAAGTTCTGCCACTCAACACGCAAAGCCTCCAGAATTCGGCAGAAAGTGGGCAACGGAGTGTCTTAACACTAGGTTCCCTCTGCTTACCCTGCTGTGTGCGCGATACAACGTGAAGCTGATTTATTTGATTTTACTACTAAATTTTTACTACCCATCCTGCAAACAATTACTCACAAAGTGAAAAAAACTATATAAACCTTTTATTTATAAAGGTCAAAAGTCCTGGTAATTTTAAAAGGCTAATGCTTACGTAATGTGAGGCCTTTGACCATCTATTTTTAGTTTTAATTGTGACTGGGGACCAATTTAGACCTCCCACGTTCAATTTAACAAACAAAGCGTATTTACATCGTTATAATTAAAGATTATATATTAAAAATGACATTTAAAAAAACATTTTTATACGAAGTTTTAGCTGTTCTTGTAGTGTTCATTTTTGAGACATTCCGCGTGAAATGTCGAAACCAAACGAAACTCTTTGTTCGATCTTGCTAGTATAGAGGTGTAGAAAATTGAATCCACGGCCATTACTTACGTGAACAAACAGATATATTCTAACTAGATACGTCTCAATGCCACCAATTTATAAATGAATAGTTTATTTTTAATAAAAAAATCAGCTTCACGCTGTATCCCGCACACAGCAGGGTAGGCAGAGGGAACCTAGTATTAAGACACTCCGTTCTCTACCTTCCGCCGAGTTCTGGAGGCATTGCGTGTCGAGTAGTGGAACTCAACGCCGCGCTTTGCCTGGACACCAGTGCGAAGAAATGAAAGTCAATTATACTTTCATTTCTTAAATATTTCATTTCCTCAAGTCGAACCCACAACCAATCGATTTACAGTCACACTTTGTGCACCTGTGCCACAACTGGCCTTAAATAACATGCATATTATGTTAATTTACAAAAACGATTTATAAAACATCTGTGTAATATTATAAATAACGTAAAAGCAATATGCAAAATTAACTAAAATAAAATAAAATTAATTTAAACACGACTGCGTAAAACTAAAAAAAGACAAAAAGAAAAAGATCAATAGTCTATGTAGAATTAACCGTCCGAACCCGTTGAAATTTTACAGGGCTTGGTAAGAATTAGTTGAAGAATAGGTTCCTTTCTAGACGTTGTCAGTTAGTCTATTGTGAACTAATGAATGGGACTACCATATACTTAAAACTTAAGGAAAACCAAAGGAAAAACAAAGGAGCTGCCGAATAATTTTGATAAAACTTCTACGAATTTTCCTCCTTAATTTCCTCGTTTTATTCCTACTTCCGTTAGTCATATAAATATTAAACTAAATATTTTTTGGCGTCATTAACACACGAGGTCGAAACCTTGTATGTTAATGATACATCTCTTATTTATATTAAAGTCCGATTTTAGCTTTGCATTATATTTCGAATAAGCAGAATAAACGAATAGGTAAAAGTGGAGCGGCACAAAGTCAGATTGATAACGCGACTGTTGTGGGTTCGATTCCCGCTCCGAGGAATAAATTATTTTAAGGGTAGAATAAAAAGCGCTGTGCAGTGTTGAGTTCTGCCACGTAATATATTGAAATTAGGCGGAAAGTGTGAAACAGAGTGTATTAATACAACTAGGTTCCCTGTTTTTCTACTATATATACGGAATACAGCATGAAAGAAAAAAATTAAACTTTAAATATCATTTATTAAAAAAAACCCTATAAGATTACTCAGTATCTTCATCATCATTCATCTGGGGAAGCCCTCTTGTAAACAGCGGCGTAAAAATACGCGTCCGTGGGCGTGGCGCGGACTTTGTACCGTTATTTCTGAAACTATCTTCACTATTGGAATATTTCTCGTGTTATGATGGTTTTTTTTGTTCTTATTTCTAAGAAATGTGTGATAGAATATATTTTTTTATATATTTTTTACTTTTTAATAATTTAAAGTTAAGAAAATGAAGAAATTGGGAAAATTAAAAAGTGAAAAATTTTAGTTATTTTTAAAAAATATCACAACGTATAATTTACTAATTTAAACATTCCCTTTAATTTAATTTTTTTAGCGCCACGCTGTATCAAGCACACAGCAGTTTAGACAAAATAAATCTAGCGTTAAGACACTCCACTTCCCATTTTCCGAAGATTAGAGGCACTATGTGTTGAGTGTCTGAACTCAACGCCACGCTTTTTCTTCAACACCAGAGCGAAGAAATGAAAATATTAAATATTTCACTCGAGAAATCGAGTGCGAATCGAACCCACAACCTGTAATTTAATAGTTAATTTTTAATCTTCTAATAATATATTTATTTTAAACACGTATTTTTTATAACATGACGATTTCAACAGACATCTCAAAGTAATACGAGTCAAAACACGTCATTTCGTTTGGCAAAAAGTTGTTTTACTCACGTCTTATATTGTACAGGTGCGTATACTAAAATCTTCGTGGCATATTTTAAATTTCTTATATTCTTCAATTGATATCCTGTTGTTGACGCACAACGGCGTTGCGTGTTGAGCGGCGGAACTCAATTCCTTGCTTTGCCTCGACACCAATGCGAAGAAATCAAAATATTAAACAATTAATTTCCTCCAGTGGGAATCAAACTCACACGTCCACAAATCGATTGCTTTTACAATCTCACGCTTGTGGCCCTGCGCCACAACTGGCCTCCACTAGTATTCCAACTTAGAAGAGAAAAATACTGATTTAGAGAACGTATAAAAAAGTGGCGGGTATAAAACAAGCGTTTCAAAAACAAAACAATGATTATTAATTGTACTAACGTTGGCGTTCCATGCGACCGGAAACTGGTGCAACACAAATAAATGCGCGCGAAGGGCATCGTTTACGTCGTGTCGGTAAGCTACTTTGGGATGATCGTCTATAGCTATTATCTTGTAACGAATTCTTTGTAATTTACTTTACTTTGAATTAGAACTGAAAAATATCAATTTTCTTTCTTTTAAAGAAGATTCGTGTTGTGAATATAGCAAGGGAGGCAGAGGAAACCTGAGGACCTAGTGTTAACAGACACTTTGTTTTCTATTTAGAATGACAATTCCGTTTCCCATTTTCGGCGGAAACGGAGAGCGGAGTGTCCTGCTATATATTATATTTTTTATGAAAATAAATCAGAATTTGACAATTTGTTACTTATGTCCTCCTTTAATATTTATATTTATTTAAATATGTATATTTTTGACTAATAATAAATTACATTAACAAAAACAACTCAGTATTTCTAAGCAAAACAGTTTTTTTGCTCTACGAAATGACGCGCCAGTACCACCGTGTAGCGCGACCGTTGGTGCCGCCATCAATTACTCAAATACGACTAAAAATTAATTAATCATTGAATAATCTCGAGATCTTTACATTATATTGTAAATAATTATATTTTTAGAACAACTACTTGGAAGTCAATTAAATATATTATGAACGTACGAATATTTTATAATAATTACGTTATTATATAAACAAACATATTTTAGTTGAATGTTATTTTTAAGATATTTATTAAAGTGTAAAATTACGCTATCATGTCACACTATTGAACATGAAGGGTGTGGGTTCGAATCGGGAAACTTCTTGGGATTTTGTATATACCTATGTATTCATATTAAACTCACTGACATTATGCTATCTAAAATACCGATATATGTATTTTAAAATTTACTGAATTGATTTTAATGTAACTATATGATATGAACAGATGTAGACTGATAATCTGTTTTTTTTATAAATCTGGTTAAAAAGCAAAAAAAAAAGATGCTCAGCTACAATAAATCAAAAACCTAACGAAATAGCATTTTAATGTTTTTGTCACGCTTCTAAATGGTAATGGATGAACAGCGCAATGTTTTTAGGAAATCGACAAACGCCATGACCTCGATACGCTGGTTCCGCGGTTACAAGTTCAATTTTCAAAGGAAAAAATAAGCATATTATACCTTGCCCCGTCGTGTACTTGAATTAAGTTTGTTTACTTCATAATATAGACCTACTAGAATACAACAAAAAAATGTTTCTTTAGATGGAATATAATTTAGGGAAAATATTATGTAAAGTTAAAACACAATAGAACGTAAATCTAACGTTTTTATTTTTTTTCTTTGTGTTGTGTTTCTCTCTGTTTTTTTGTTTGTATTTGTCTGTTTGTAAAGGTGCATCTTTTTTTTGTTCCATGGCCATTAGACTATGGCTGGATCTAGGTTATAATAAAAATAAATAGTAGTCCGGCTAACCTATAAGAAATATTGAAAGGACATTTTCAATTTTCCAAAAGAAACTTAGGGACTCACAAAAGTTGTTAAGCGTGATTAGCATTTTCGATTGACATCAACATTTGATCTGTCGTAGCGGAGTGGCACAAGCGTGTAATATACGCGGCGGTTGTGAGTTTGATTGCCACTCGCGGAAATGAATTATTATTTATTGATATTTTCATTTCCTTGCGCGTCGTTAAGTTCCGCCGCCCAACACGCTATGGCTCGAAAATTCGACTTCGAGCTTCGATTCGATTCGAAAGTGTGGAACTAGACTAGAGTGTCTTAACACTAGCCTCCCCTTTGCCTACGCTTCTCGATATTGCAGGGTATGGTAGGTAGGAGGGATGGAAAAATGATATACAGGGTGGAAGAGGCAGCGCTACTTTTACGGAAACAGCATATAGGGTAAAATATTTCAAATCTATACCTAAAGAAATTAATCAAGATGCCTCAACAGTTTGGACGTAGGATTTTTTTTTCATTTCACGATTTTTATCCATACCTGTATTTCGTGTGACGCGATTACGTATAGATCCCAATAACATAAACACTTACTACTACAAAAATACTACTAAAGGTTAAACAACTTTGAACTTTATCGCCAATACATACGACTCGATTTCGAAATGAGGCGTGTGCGGCGGTGTTCCTTTGATAGGTTTATGTGTGCGTGCGTCATCCTTACAAATGGCGTTTTGTTTTAAAATGACAATTTTATTATTTATTTTGTTTGAAAAAAAAACTTTTTCATTTTTGGGAATTTATTTTTTTCTGAATTATATTAGGCTTTTATAGAGTAGTTAAAACTGTGGTTTCATTTAAAGTGGTCCTTACACTTCCACCCTGTATATTACTATATTATAATTTTAAAATTATGTCAAAATTTATTATTTCGATTACACATTACAACTTACGTTTACAAACAGGTCGCCGCAGTCATGGTCATGTGCTGTATTGTATTTTTGTCTACAAAAGTCGTGACTATTACTAGGTACTAATAGGTCCCACCCACTAATTCACTCGATATATTAGTTTGTACTTAGAATTAATGCCTTTTAAAAACAACAATTTAATATTATTATTTTACTTCAGCCGCGGTAGTATCCCGCTGTATCCCGCAGAGAGCAGAGAATCTAATGTAAGGGAACACTCCCCTACTACCCTGTCCGCAAAACATAATAACTATTATAATATTTCCGATTCCGAAAACAATTCCTAATTAACATCTTTAGTTCAAAACAAATTAAGTATGCATGTATTTACTTACGTGTTAAGATAAATGTTTATTTTGGATAAAAAGTAGAAAACAAATTTAAATATCGCCACTATAGCCTACTTAAATATTAATGTAATACAATTACACTAATATTCAACTAGGCTATAGTGGCGCAACGGCACAATGTCTGACCAGAAACACGACGATAATGGTTTCGATCCCAACTTGAAGCACCGAACATTAAATTAATTTCATTTTTTCGCTCTGGTAACAAGACAAATCGAGGCGTTGAGCTCTGCGGCTAAACCTCTATGACTAAACACGTCGTGTTTTAAAATATGAGCGGCAAGTGGAGCACAGTTTCTGACTGTAAAAGCTTGTGGGTTCGATTCCCACTCGGGGGAAATAATTATTTTCATTTTCTACTTCTGGTTACAAGACAAACTGCCTGCACTCTGCATATCCTGCTTTATGGTGCAGTGTAAAGCTATAAGTAAAATATTTAAATAAATGACTGACAAAAGCTAGATATAAGTGGTTCAAGATCTACACCGTGATCGATCATATTGGCACAGTGTTTAGCATATTTACTGAAAGTCCGTAAACGTCACTGTAGACATTATGGTTACATAAATTAGTTTTATACAAATAAATTGATTTACAACTTGAACTCAAAAGCAGCATTTTTCCTTATCAATTAATAGATATTTATTTTTTAGGGTTCCGTATTTTTATGGAATGAATAAATTTTTTAACATACTTTTTGTGTCCAGAAATAAATACAAATTTAGTAACTCCGTTGTGACTCAGTAGTTACTTTTATTTACGTTGTCTAAACCGCACAAAGATTATAACAGGTTTAAATTTGAATTATAGAAAAGTTATATTTATTCTATCGTAGCGTAAGAGAATAGCGTTTGATTTTAATAAATTTGGGTAATGAATTTTATCCATTACTTCCTAGTCTCTACCAAAGTAAATCAACAAATTCGTATATTGAGTCCCGTCACTCAACAAGCAATGTCCCGAATTCGAGCGGGATCGAGAACGAAGTGTCCAAAACATTGGACATTAGGTCGCCTATTTAGCGTTGCGAGTTAACGCGTGAAGCTGCAATAGAATTATATTATTACAATAAAGTGTTTCACCGTGAAGAAACGAGACATTAGAAAGAGAAGTGACTAAGATATCTATTTAGCCAGGATATCATGATAATGAAAAGGAAATCCTTATCAGTGAGTAAGTAGATATATTATTATTTTGAAGCATTGTCGATAATTTTGTTGTAAGTGCTACTTTTTTAATAGATAAACGTAGACAAGAAATCATTAAGAAAGGATTTTGCAAACAACATTTGATTTCAATAAGTATATTATTGATAAGATTATATGAGGCCCTCGTGGCCTAGAGGCACAAGAATGTGACTGTAGCGCGACGGTTGTAGGTTCTATCCCCACTCGAAGGAATGAATGGTTATTTATTGATATTTTTTCATTTCTTCACTCTGGCAGCAAGGCAAAAGCCTGACATTGTTCTGCCACTCAACACATAATGTATAACTAGCTCGCAGTTATAGTGAAGAGGAAGATAGGACACGCTCTTGGCTTTTCCTCGGAAGAGCTTCGAGTTATGACAATGTTGTATTGCCGAATTTCAGTTATTTAAATAAACTTCCGACGGCAAATATTTTATTAAAGCGATACCTTCTAATGGCATAAATAAAATTCTTAACACTGTTACGTCTGAATCTTTAAAAGATTTTGGGTTCTTCACGATCACAACTATAAACGATTCTAACCACTAGATACATCACGAGCCAAGGCATTATTTATTGAATAATATTTTCAAAGGTGTTTGAGATATCAGTTACAAATGTTTCGAAAAATTCAGTAGAAAGTGTGGAACGGAGTGTCTTAACACTAGGTTTCCCCTGCCCACCCTGCTGTGTTAGGGATGCAGCATGAAGCTGATTATTAGATCATATTAGCTGTAAATTGTAACTGCATGTATCTGTCTATGATAGAATAATAAATTATTTTTCTATGGGCAGAACTCTGTAATAAGACACTCAATTTTCTCCTTTACTCCCATTTAGAGAAAATTATATTAGTTTGCGGAACCCAACAGTGCTCCTCACTTAATTAAACAATAGAAATCTATATTATAAGGCGTATTTAGATAAGGTGAATTATGGGAACCAACTAGTAGTTATAAAATATATTTCGATAAATGAATAATGATTTTGAATCTGGGAAATGTGAACAGCGTGAAGCTATAATTTACAATAAAGAAATATCAGTTATTTAATTCAAACATAATAAGAATGGCACTTCTGTGTAAAAATACACAAATACAGCGTGCTTTATACATTGTCAAAAACCGTTTAGCAACAATTGAATAAATATTTTTCAGTTTCATATTGCTTGCCTATATTTGGTCATGACATAGTATTGTTGAATATTTTGTATCCGAATATTAAAAGGTGATAAGTGCCTACCTTGAGTAAATATATAATATTATAATCGATGAACAGGACATGCATATCTAGTGTTGCTTTTCGTGCATCCATGGACTGTGAGATTTTTTTTCATTATTTTTTTTTCATATTTTTTTTAATTAGTTGCCAACACTTCATTCCCATCTAAACTTTAGAGATATAAATAAGTTTATTCTTAAATCTTACAGGGTAAACCAAACAGTTATTGTTTAAATATAGTGACACTTTTTCATTAAAAAACATTGTATTTTGCTATATATTACCATAGGAAACTTCATTTTAAACTCAAATTAAATTTATATATTTTTTTTGTTTATGTCCATACTATGTCCCGCTTTTGACGAAAGAATTCCACTTTTTACTAAAAAGGTTTAAAAATCCTTCTTTTCATTGAGCACAAATGGACAGTGTGAGAGAGCGCGGCGTTGAGTTCTATCACTTTTTTTTGTAAATCGAATAATTATATAATACTTTAGAATCTTTTTATGGAAAAAAAAGAGTTGTAAGAACAATCCTCTCTTATCAAAAATCCAAGAAAGAAGACTTTCTTGCGTTTTTGGAAAAAGAAAATATGAAGTAGCATAAATGAAAAGATATTGCTTTTTTATCTTATTAATAGATATTGAGACCGAAGAAATATTTGAAAATCTTCTAAATATCCATTTACTGATGTTATGAGTAATTTTCCAACGTAGCTACAGCCACAACTATGTATAAGGTACGTTACAACTGAATCACTATCCACTACCTAGTACCTAGTACCGTACCATATTTGGCTTGGCCACATACATATAAAAGATACAAAAGACTACCAAAACTGTAACAATACTGAAACCAGAAATATAGAATATAAAAAACAAATACAAAAAATCAGAAAAAATATAACAAAAAATAATTAAAAAAATATTTTTCAATTCCAAGAGATAAATGTGTTTAGAAAGATGCAATCTTATTAAATTCACCGTTATCATGCGTTGGCTTATCGTATAATTTTCATTTTGTCGTCACATCACGCCTCTTAGACATGGCGAGCGCGTGCGCAGGCCGTGGCGAGCGATGTAGCGAAGTTATTAGTTTCAGTTTAGCACACCGATATTGAATATGCCAAAACAGTATTGATAGGAACGTGATGATCGTATAGTATTCCTATGATTTATAAATATATATTCTTGTGAAAGTTCATATGTATTCACTCAAAACAGAATAATTATATCGTTTTTTTACTGCTAAACGGTTCTCTCTTACAGCGGAGTAGGCAGAACAAATCTGTCTCAGAACACTCTGTTTTTCACTTTCCGAAACATGGCGTGGTTAGAGGTGGAAGTCAATACTGCGCTTTGCTTGACCAGAGCGAAGTAGGTAATATAAATATATATTTTTTCAGCTTCGGTGTATTCTGCACATAGCAGGGTAGGCAGGGGGCACCTTAGAACCTAGTCTTAAGATATTCCTTTCCTCTTTAAGACACTTTTGTTTCCGCCTTTAACTTTCCGCCGAACTATCTTTTTTTATTGTGGGGGTCTAATTTAGTGGAAAATGCTTTGTGCCATGTTACTAAATTCTTATAGACAGCAAGCAGCAACAAGTATAACAATGAACTTGAAATTGTGACATATTTGAGTGCACGTTGTGGCCGGGTGTGTCATACAACTGTTAAAGAATGTTTATATTTTATAACTTACTTTTCTTGGCTGTGGTAAATATTTTTAATAGATCTGAGTGTAAGATACAGTTTTTTTTATATAAACACTTTTTTTAGGTTCATGCTCGCTGTATCCCGCATATAGCAGGGTTAGCTGAGGGAACCCAGTTAGACACTCCTTCCCCACATTCCGTTGAACTCTCGAGGCATTGCGTATTGAGGGGCGGTACTAAGTACTGCGCATTGCCTTGTTTCAGACCGAGAAAATAAAAATATTTAATAAAGCATTCCTCCACCATTACACTCCATTACAGTCACACGCTTATGCCACTGCGCCTCGACGGGCTTTTAACTGTTATGTTAGTAGATTAAATACGTTACACATATATACATACATATACTGTGTGTGAAAATATATATTTTTTTATTTATTAATATTAGCTAGAAGAAGAACTCAAAACTTTTGATAAATAAAATATTAGAATCAAAAATGACTGCAAAAACACACAATCGCAAGCACCTATAAATTATAACATATTACATAAAATAAATATAATATTGATCACGAAAACAAGTCCAGCAATACTCTGTAGTTGTTTACATTTTTCATTCTCACATTAGTAACTTTTGCGCCGATATCTGGTTCTTATTAGCATAAAATTGAAAATTTAAACTAATCCAAAGCACGAATTGTAATCATTTACATTACTTATATAGTTAAATTTACTTAATTCTAGATTTAACTCGTATAATATTTGATTTAAATATGAAATAAATATATTTATGGAATGCAATGAAATGGACACAATGCCTCCAGAATTCGACAGAAAATGTGGGACGGAAGTGGGAATGGAGTGTCATAACGCTAGGTTCCCAGGTTCCCTCTGCCTACCTTGCTATGTGAGTGATATATAAAATGTCTACATGCTTTTTTTACTTAATTTGTAAGAGATACACGAAGTAGTGATGTGTCTGTCTTTTTTTTCGAACATGAAGTTATTGGTGTTAGTCCTATTGGCCTTTACAGCGACACTGGGTGGGTAGAGAAGAGGGTACTCTGTCCCTGAGAAATTTCAAGTACTACGTGGCCGCTTGAGAGGGTGACGACAAGGGCGCCCCTGCGGGACTTGAACTTCGGTTAGGAGCCTATCGGGTTGGGGAAATATTAAAAGTGATGTTTCGTGTGTATCATACAACAACAACAAGTGTATGTTTCATAACAATCCTAGACAGTCCTTGATATTCCACCCAATTTGTTACCCAAGTTGTTGTAAGATCATGACGACCAAAATTGAAATCCAAATTATTCCGAATGCTCGAAGTTTAAGGGGCGGTTATAATGGAATGGCAATTAGGTAATCTTTTACATTTCCATTTGTAAAGGTCTTCAGTTCATTATAATTCACATTTATTAAAATTAAAAAAATAGTTATACTAAATTTGGTAAATTTTATTTCTTTTCTATTTTTTCAGCTTCACGCTGTATTCCGCACACAGCAGGGTAGGCAGAGGGAACCTAGAGTTAAGACACTCCATTCCCCACTTTCCGCCAAAATCTGGAGGCACTTTGTGTTTAGTGGCGGAACTCAACGCCGCGTTTTTGCCTCGACACCAGAGCGAAGAAATGAAAATATAAATTTTAATAAATATTTCATTTCCTCGAGTGGGGATCGAACCTACAACCAGTCCGTTTTACAGTCACACTTTGTGCCTCTGCGACACGACTGGTCTCATTTAATTTCTTCTCAACATTGAAAATATAACATCGTCTCTACATATTCTAGTAAATTCATCGATAAAATAAATATAAAAGTTTGTAACGGTTTGGAAACCGTAATATGAATAATATAAAAAATACATAATTTCATAAAGGATTAACATATTAAAAATATAGATTTCACTATATTCTCTTTTAATTTAATGATTTATATTATGTTATGTTACAATATAGGTAGGCAGTTCATTTTTTTAGCTGTACGCTGTTAGTGGTAAAACATTCCGTCACCACATACTGCCGAATCCTCGATGAAATGCGAGTTGAAGTGCGGAGCTCAAAATAAAATCAAAATATTATACTATTTCATTCCTCGATTTTTTTTCAACCGAAACAGTACTTGAACTCTAAAACGTTTCTAACCAGTTTCAACAACTAAGTTATAGGTATATTTTTAAAGTTTTTTTTTCCAATGACGTTAGAAATATTCTTTTGGCAAGTTGACATGACGTTTCATAGCAGGAATATTATAATCACACTTTCAACAAGTGATCGTGTTCACGTGACGAGTGATGCTCGGAGGTGGTCACTCGGTCAGGTTTGAATGTTCATTCATGTATGCGTGACAGCGTGACAACTGCGGGTATGACGTCGGTAGAGATGCGCCTGAGTTGCATTTGGCGCTACATGCTGTTAGTATGCCTTCCATGTTCCTATATGGAATTGGCACAAAAATATCTACTTAGTTAATATTTTTATTTGTTTTTTATATAATTAAATTTTGTAATATTACTATTAATATAATTTATTGTTAATAGATTCACAAATGCGCAATAATTATCAATATATTTACACAAAACTCATTTAGTGAGTTCTTTCCGTATTAGTCGAAATGTTTGCCAAAAATGCATGGCGAAACTTAATTACACCGGTTTTAGTTCTGGCGGTCGATTTTGCGCAATACGACTATGAGGCTAGTATTAGCAATTTTTGTTATTGATAAAGCTGGTATTCTGGGTATGTGGTAAGATATCGCAGTGATAAGAGATGTCACGGTATTATCGCGACGCGGCGCGACGAGCGCCTCCGCGCCAGTCCGCCGGCCTCCCCTGCCGGGCTCGCGGCCCGCGCCTTCCTCTATACTAGATATATTTACCACGTACTGTCGTTTCTTATATTTGGAAGTTACTTTCAAGTAGATTAATCATTTTTAAAAAATATATATAAGTAAATTTAAAGTGTGTGAATTGAAGTTTTAGTGAGTGTGTGGTGAAATCAAAACTACAAACTTTATATATGAATCTTTTATATTTTTTGAATCTTACCATCTATATACAATAGCATAGACTTAAAACTAGCAACTACTTAAGTAGTCAGATAGAACAGTCTTAATTGAGTACTAAACCTAGGTAACGATCTTGAGATCAGGATCACAGTCAGTGTCGCGTCACTGCGCGACGGCGGCGGGCAGCAGCCGCAGCACGGGCGCGGGCGCCGCGCGCTCCTTGGCGTGCCGCTTGACGTGCTTGGCGAGGTGGTCGGAGCGCATGAAGCGGCGGCTGCACACGCGGCACCCGAACTTCTTCTCGCCGGTGTGCGTCCGCTTGTGCCGGGACAGCTCGTCGGAGCGGGAGAAGCGCCGCTCGCAGCCCGGCCAGCGGCACTGGAACGGGCGCTCGCCCGTGTGCGTGCGCGCGTGCGCCTTCAGGTGGGAGGATTTAAAGTAATTTTTCCCGCATCCGGGGTACGAGCACTCGTAGAGGCGGCGGCGGGCCGCGGGGGCGGGCGCGACCAGCCACAGGGCGGTGGTGGGCAGCAGGGCACTGGGCACGATGACGGCAGAGGCGGGGCGTGGCGCCAGCGGAACCCAGCCGGGCGTGGCGGCGGTCGGCGGCGCCGCGGGCACCCGCTGCTCCTCGGGCTTGGGCGCGCAGTCTGGGTGCGGAGAGGGCACGCGGGCCTCCACGGGCGGTGCCGGCGGGCTCGCCGGCGCGGCCGGTGGGGCCTGCGTCTGGCTGGCGATATACTTGGCTTGCGAGTAGCTGTGTCCGCGGTTCATCTTGAACTTGAGCGTCTTAAGTATGTTGACGCTGGTGGGCGGCGGCGGCGGGAGGCCCAGCGGCTCGGGGCTGCAGGTGCCGTCCTTGTGCGCCCGCATGATTACGGAGGGGCGGCAGGGCTCCGGCGGCGGCGTGGTGAGCAGCAGGCGCGCCAACTCGCAGCGGGAGCGCTTGCTGCACTCGTCCTCACCCTCCGAGTCGGAGGGCTGCGGAGTGACGAGGCCGGGCGGTGGCGGGGACTCCCGGGCGCGCTTCAACGCTGCCTTCTTCAAGGGTAACTCCACCTGTGAGACAAAGAGACACATAGGTAAGTGATCGTCCGTTAGCTCGGAGCACGCGCGCGGTGCGTGGACGGACGGACAGCGCTCCTGTCATACTTTCGATTGCACAAGGCACGATTTATTTTCGAGACGATGTTTTGCAATTTGATATAATTTTTTTTGAAGAAATAAAAGTTAACTTCGAAATCAACGTGAACTCACTTTGACGTCCATCAACGGTGGCGTCGAGGGCGGGGACAGGGGTCCGCTAACATCGAGCAGAGTGGTCATCGTGACTAGGGTGTCATTCAACGGTTAAGGTAGAAAGTTTCTTTCAATTCACTAAACTCGCGGGCTTCGGGCGGAGGCGAGAGAGCCGTGTATTTTCGTCAGCGATCCGCAGACGAATAAACCGCTTCGCGAGCGCTCGAGGTACGAGGCGCCCGTGGTGCTGGCGCGGGGTGGAGTGCGGGCGGGCGCGGGGGGGCGCGCAGGCCAATGGCGGGCGGCGGCGCGGCTCGGCGCACCAATGGGCGGGGGGCGATCACGCAGGCAGCGCGTGCCGGCGCGTGGTGTTCACGTGCTCGGCGAGTGACGGCGCGGGCGAGGTCGCGGCGTGACGTCACCGGCGCGCCCCCGCTGACGTCGAGGGGGCGCGCGGCGGTGTGGGGGCGCGGGGCGGCGGCCGCAAGGTCGCGCCGCTGCACCGCCGCCGACGACCGCGAAGCACCATTGCAATTTCGACAGTCAATGACCTGCGATTAAAATGCTAAATAAACTTAGAGAATGTATTGAGAGTTGAGACCCGGTGTTTACGCTCACAAATCATTAAGTAACGTTATCAGAGTGCGGGTTGTAAATGAATATAGTAATTGAATATTCTAGATAGTGACTGTTATCGCTGGCGTTAGTATCAGATGGTTTGGTTGCTGCAAAATTTTATTTAGAAGATACCAACTAAATAATACTGCCGTTGCTTAATGCTAAATTTATATTTATTTACATATTTACTTACATAATAAGGTAAAGATTAGTAAATATTATACAATGAAATATATCTCTATATGATATACATGCATACTTAAATGGTAAATAACTAATATTGACGAGACTCAAGAGATTGTTATTCCCACGATCTATCTTATCAAGAGGTCGAGCATTACGCGTGATAACAGCATGTTTGCCGTTGTTATGTTGACTGAAAAATAAATTGTCATAATAAAAAAAGTATGAAACAATTTAAAATTAATTTCATTTCAGCAACACATTAATTTTAAGATATTTTAAATTGAATTTGCAATAAAAAATATTTATAATTTTGTAACTAAATTTTGGATTTTTTATTTAAAATTCATAAAAATAATATTTGATCTGCTATTTTCCTCTCCCTTTCCATCTTCGTTCTAGTATCTGCTAGCTTATTTGGTGTGACTGTTACAGCCACATTTTGTGGGTTTGAACCCACTCGAGAAAATTAAATATCTAACAATTTCATTTAGTCATGCCTTTGCAAATCATCGTCATGTAATGTCTCCAAATTATTCGGCAAAAAGTGCGGGTACATCAGGTTCCCTCTGGCTACCTTGCTAGGTGCGGAATACATTGTGAAGATAAAAAAATATACTAGCTTTTATAACTGTACGACTTCGCTCCCAAGGTCTAGTGGAAATAATAAAGAATTTTATATGATACAAGGATAACTTTATTCTGTTCATTACATGAGCTGTTTAATACCTACAGTGTGCTATATCGAAATGATTAAACTAATCTTAGCTTAAAGCAAGTAGTAGCAAGTTAAGCAACACCAAAATATATTTTTTAATTGGAGTAAGTAGGTCAACCAAAAAAATCTTTAAGATGATAATATTAGTACGTATAGATATAGAATATCTATTTGCTACTTACAAATTTGATCCCGGATCCTGTATCACAATGAAAAGTGTTGTGATTAACACGTGAAATAATGTTAATTAGCATTGAACGCGAGGTCATCACGTTATATTAAAAACAAAAATAATTCAAGTCACATTTAATACCTACTATAATTTATTCTCTCATCTTTTATCTTCTTTATTTATTCAAAAAACAAACAATTAAATAATGATTTCCACTCGTTATTTCCATAGAAACAAAGAAATCCAGATATGTTTATGTTTTAGTGGTAATTACAATATTTATTTTAGTACGTGATTGTCATATTTTCCTTATAGCGGTTGTAGGTTGTGACGCCGCACGACGTGAAAGTGTAGCACGCGGCCACAGTGTGATCAGAGCGGTCCAAGCTATAAGTGGTAGGGGGTGTTTCATAAGATTTTTTACTAATAATTATGAATTGATCTATACTGATAATAATGATGAAGCCTATCACTGTAACGCGACGGTTTTGAGTTCAATTCTCATTTCAGATGCATTCCCACTTAATTATTTTAATTTTTTCGCTCTAGTAACAAAATAAAGCGCGATGATAAGCGCTGCTCAACACTCAAAGACATTTGAGAGGAAAGGGGATGATGGAATTGCATATTATACTTCCGTCGCTAAAAAGTTAAAAAAGTATAATATGATATTTTTGCACAAAATATTTTTGGTATAATTTTATTAAAGATTACGTATTAAAAAACCGTATTTTTCATATTTTCTTAAGTATAAATTTTCCATTCTATAAATACATGAAAAAGAGAGAGGAAACATAAAATATTATCATTGGCGACTTTAAACATTATTATTTTACTACATTCTAATTAAATAATAGGAATGATGTAGGTAGTAACAGGCGGTTTTGCTTACAGATTATATGTTTTCATGTTAATAGTATATGTTTTATATTATATTATTTGTAGGATAAATTTGAAGGTAAATAATCACAAACATTTTGTTTATATTGTTAATAATAGTTATTATAATATTTTAAGTAAAATCAAATAGTATTTGAAACTGTTATTATCATCCATCATGCTAAATCAAAGATTAGTGAAGAAAGAAGAAAGCTCTGGATCTATTGGTCCGATTTACTTATTTTTTGTTTTATGAAAGTTACATTTTTCAAGAGTGATACATGATTACAGTTTAAATCTTAGTTAACCTTAAATAACGTAATAACAATAATAATGAATATCATCGGATTGCTTTAAGTCAGTACATTGTATAATATAACAAAAATGATCTATTTTATTAGTTTATAAGAAAAGTTCACGATACCGTATATTTATCCCTTATAAATAAGTCACAATAAGGTATTTTGTCACAAAAAAATACTGAAAATTATAAAGTTATTACAATATTTCACAATTTTTAATTTCAGGTGGATTTTGAAACTTACAAGCGAAAGTTATTCCATCATCAAGGAAATTTTATGAAAATAAACTTCGGCTTTTATCATACATCATTTGGACGTATACTTTTCGAGAAAATCTAAAATTAAATTCAACGCTGTGTTTATGGCCGCAAGGTTCGAGTTCTGCGGGGGGTGCCCCGGCCACGGATGTTATCCTCTCAAGAAGCCACGTAGTGGTTGCGCTTTCTCAGAATTATGAAAACAAGTTATTTATGATTGAATGTATCAAACTGTGTTATTATATTAGCAAATGCAGCATAATAAACGTATTATAGGTGGTATGCGGGGGAAGCCGCGATTGGGCCGCTAGTCTATTATAAAATCGCTTGCATTCTGCCGCTTACACCAAGCACCACTACGTACGCGCGAGTCTGATGAAACAGAGACTGTGACGCGGTCGTGATCGGTGAATCATTGAGTGATGTAACGAGTTCTACACCACGCACCGGTCCACCGCCGCGCCCCGCGCCCCGCGCCGTCTTTACTAATTAGTTATTTTCAAAGATATTTGCATCGTTTATTATTTATTATACAGTCTTTTTTTTCACTTTCACGATTTTATCACGAATAGGTAGATTGGATTGACAGAGAGAACATAGTGTCATCTCCGACATTTTCATTGTGTGTTTAGTGGCGGAACTTAACGCCGCGCTTTGGTTTGTCAGAGCGAGTGAAAGTAAATAATAGTTTAAATAATATGATTCTGCCGTTTGAAGGTCGAACCCAATCGAACTATATTTTTTCAGTTTGTTTTATGTATAGACTGCAACAACGCAACAAAGCATTGACTCTGGCGCAGCTCTAAATAAAAACTCGCTTGTCCACCGTAATGCCAACGTTCTGTTATTTTTTGGCCACATACCTAATGCGCAAAAGCGACGATATTTAGGAAAAAGTAATTGTGGTTGGAAATACCGAATGCAAATGATTGTGAGGTCGTTCACCATCGAGATGGATGGATGAAGTAAAGAATCATAATCGACTAATCTCTAAGGGACAGTGACAGAAACGGATGGAGGCAGATTATCCACACCAGATGCAGCCTTTGTGCTGACTACGATCCTCAGATATAAGGGACATATTACAGAGATACATGTATTTTTTTACATTGGATTTTCTTACTTTTTATTAATAACAATGTAAAAGTTAGTGATGCATAAATGTGGTGCTTTTATTAATCCTCACAAACTTTTACAAGCACACTTTTCCCCTTTCACGCTAAAACTATAATACTAACTAATTAAGATGAAATATTACAGTAATAAACTAAAATAAATTTAATTATTATACTTATTATAGTACAGATTTGTATATTAAAGCTTAAGTATAACTTTATATTAAAGTTATATAATACTTAAGCTTTAATATACAAATCTGTACTATAAAAAGTATAATGATTAAATAATTTGGCTATAATGTAACAATAAATTTAAGTAGTCAAACCTGCGGAGCTAGTATATTTAGATCTGTGTTTTTCAGAAAAAATGACCCTGTGACGAATAAGAAATATTATTTTGGCATATCATAATATATACTCTATATTATCATCTACCTAAATATACTATTGAAATTGAAATTCTACCATACATATTAAAAATATTCAAGTTTTCTTTCAACATGGCGAAAAGTGTTCCTTTACGTCACAGACTATGATCTACCAGAACTAACAAAAATTGGTATTAAAACAAAATCGACTTCTATTATCTAACAGATATGTATATATTCTTTCCCAAAATAATAAAAAATAGCTTAATTTTATCATATTACGAAACAATTAGCGAAATAAATTCTTGTTCGCCACTTCTTGGATAATTCACAGTACAAAAGTATTCATTGCTGATTAAACTTATTACAAAATAAAAAAAAAATAACGTGAGTAATTCATGGCAATAACAAAATAATAATAATCACAAAATAAATACTATAAAATGCTAAATACATATTAAACAACTAAATTTTGTGCAATTCTGTATGTCGGACAGTGACTAATTTGAAACCTTCGTGATGAAAAGGAAAATTTAAGCTATATCCACACTGTCAGTTAGAAAGTAAAATCATAAAGAATAAAGCGTTATTTTGTTACATCTTTTACCTTGTCCACATATGCTCTCCAGAGGGTCTTTTTCCAGTATCATCGATACTGTGTTTTCGTAGGTCAACCGAGGTTTTCGCCTGTCTTACGAACTGCTGCTCATCCTTTCTCATTTTTTTTGCAATTTCATCTTTCATCACTCGTTCTCTCGACGTGCTCGGTTTGGGCACGGTTATATAACCTACTAACCTTTTTTGTTTAATATGCGGATTCGATCAGCAAAATGGCTTGGCACGACCGGCATATCGAACGAAGAGATCACATCTCTACAGCATTTACCTTTCTTTTATTCTTCTTCTGTACTATCCACGTTTTAGAACCGTATACAACGTCGATAACAGAACTGCAATGTATGGAGCTATGCTGACGTTTCGCCATCATCAATGCAGCTAAGGCTTTATCTTTTATGTCACTGCTTACACGCCTTAGAGACACCTGACCAAATGTAGATAGAACAACCAACATGACAACGTAGCCTTGTTTAACTCTCGATTTGATGTCAAACCAAGGCGACATGTCAGATCGTGCACCCATACAAGATGAGTGACCTCTTTAAAGAGACTTTATAGATTGGAGCAAGAGGCCACTCACCTTGTACCGGGATAGCATCTCACATAGTTTAATTCTCACAATTCAGTAAAATGCATTTTTAAGTCCACAAAACCACAAAAAAATGTTTACGTTATAGCCAACATTGGGTCTTTGTTCAATCTTTTCACTCTGCACGCGGAGTGAAAAGATTGGATCCATATACTTTTTCAGTTCTAAAGTTTAATGGGGCCTCCCATTACAGCCTATTGGCTCTTTCTTGCATTCTTCTCCTGAATATTTTGGCAAGCTAATGAAACGATGGTGCGTATTATGCCATATAGGTTGCACGTTGACTGTGCCTCGCCATTCGTCTGGTATCCTCAATCTAATTTCCAGCAATTGCGCAGATACCATTACAAATCCAAATCACGTGATATTTGGCCGTGAATATTTAACCATCTCTGCTGTAACTCGTTGCTATCGCTGATTTACCACATTTCAGACTACGTATGGTGGCTTGTCAACTTCACCATCGGTTACATCAAGGCTTAGTGTTTCATTGTTACTCGATGCAGAGGCCTCATTACCTTAGATTCATAAATCTCAAAAGAGAATGAATTCTATAAACCTTTCAGCTGAAGCCTATCGTTGTAAAACATGTGGCAGTTCTGTTAATATTTCAACGTCTTTGGAATAATAAACGTGCGCCCTTTCATTCTACAGGTTATCCAATTACCTCGGAAGTTAGCTTTTCGCCTAATGATTCCGAAATAAATTTCCTTGTTGTGTGTACTAATATTTTAAAAGGCGACTAAAGTACGTGTGGAAGTTGCATCGCTAGAAATTGGAAAATTTGTGGGTAGATTCGACCAGATTATTGCAAATTTCGGTATTTAAAACCGGATTTAAGTATTAGATTTTTCTCACAATATTTCACATTACGTAGTGTTGGGCTCCAACGCTGTTTGTTTCAGCATCTTTACTCAGTTAGTGTAATCCCCGACTCGTGGAATATCGATTTAATGCACTCATTTCCGAAGGAAGGCGATGGGTCTGATCTAACTAACTGCAGGCTCAATCACTATCACAACTTTGCTTTCTAAAATTATGGAGAGCATATGTATAAATAGCCAGCTCTTGGTGCACTAAGCTGTATCATTCCTATTAGTCACAGCTTTGTTCCGGTAATATGTCACGTAACGCACAGGAAGTGACGTTTTCATCCCAAAAAACTTTTCAAGTTAAAAATAACTAGCATTTAATTAAATTATCTTGTTTTTAGCTGTAGTAATCTAATATAGATAATTTTTTTGTTGATAAAGAAAAGAAAACGAATTAATTTATCTTCAAAACATCGTCACTACCCGGAAAACCTTTTCTGCACCCCGAAGGCACAGAAACTTCCGTCACAGTTTTTGTCGAAACTAACTCTAGTATAATAATAGCGATATTACAAATACTATTACAGTGGTGCCAGGCAGACAGAAAACATACAAATTAGTAGATTTTACTTGTGTAAGTTATCAAATTCACCGTGACTAATTAGGATTTTCCGGTACTATAGTTTTGGTAGGCCAAGATTAAACTGAAAAAATACTTAAGAAATATCTGTGAATGTATTTAAACACTAAAACATATTCAAAGTCTAATATATTACAAGTAAGACGTATTTGAAATCGGCAAGAGTACCGTGGGACAGTCGAAATCTTTGCGTCGTATTTTGCTTTCTTTTAAATATAAAAATAGTTATGCGCCTTTTATGGTACTTTTTAATTTAAGTCAACACTAAAACATTTTCTTTAACCATATAAAATTTCCACACGGTCCATATAATAAATTAGAAATAAGAGTGCTTAAAGTTATGGGACAGTCTAATTTTGCTAGGGTAATTTTTTCTGAAATACACTCAGGTATAGGTTTAACATATTTTACTCTACTCGTATATGCTGTTCCCGTAAAAGGAGCGCTGACGCTTCCATATACGATATTCCTGTATACGATTTGTAAAAAAAACAGCTTCACGCTGTATCCCGCACACAGCAGGGTAGGCAGAGGGAACCTAGTGTTAAGACACTCCGTTCCCCACTTTCTGCCGAATTCTGGAGGCATTGCGTGTTGAGTGGCAGAACTCAACGCCGCGCTTAACCTCGACACCAGAGCGAAGAAATGGAAATATAAATTTAAGTAAATATTTCATCTCTTCGAGTAAGAATCGAATCCACAACCAGTCGATTTTACAGTCACACTTCGTACCGCTGCACCACCACCACCAGACTGGCCTCAAAATATACGATTTGTACTATTTAAGTTTTTATTTACATGTATTCGCAAAAAGATTTTACAACAGTCTATAGTTTATAAATAATAATTTGTCTACTGTAGCGGTTTTAAGAATAAGACAATATTTAAAATTTGGCAAAGGCTGATTTTCCCACACGCTGCTTTTGACTCAAAACGTCACGATGACGTGTCGAGTTGGTCATAAGTTTAAGTGACGAAAGTGTTATACAATGACGTAGATATAGATGTGTCTCGCGCATCATTCATATGAGGTAAAGAAAAAAACGTGATTCACCTTTTCCTCCTATTTCACGGAAATTATCCTTTGTCATAAGAGATCGGGAAGTAATTAAAAAAAAAACATTTAAAAACATAGATAATATCAACGCTTAACATTTATTATTTGTTTGAATCGGCCAATCTGAGCAAGGAATGGGTCATATTTTGACCCGTGTTGTAAGATTTTCTTCTATGAATAATAGATTGATTAATATGTATGAATTTTTCTTTCCTAAGTATGGAATAACAATTTAAAAATGTTAAAAATTGTATGTATGTATCTGTATATCTATTAATAAATAAAGAAAAAAATGCATTCATATATAAATATTGCATCGTGTGGGAATCATGGGCGTAGGAAGCTAAACGCTGTTTGTTAAGAATGATACACACAGCCACAATCCTATCGAAGCGACAATATCGTACACGCCTTATTCACGAAATCGAGTCGTAAGTATTGGCGATGAAGTTGAATTTTGATTAGGTTTATTATAGAAAATAGGTAATTCCGTAAAATAGAACGAGATATATCTCTTTCTCAAGTAAAATAAGCGCAGGCGCTTCTCTCTACACCCTTTATACATTTACTAGCTTTTCTTTTAGGTAGGTTGATGTATCTTCGACGCAGGTACAGTGATTTACATCAAAACCATAGTTCCTGAGATTACCGCAGAAAAGTAGTGTAGTGTATGTGTAGTGTGTTTTATTTAATAATAATAAATAAATAAAAACTATTCAGCTTAATAATATTAGAATGAACGTTGATGCAAGCATTCCATCTAGTATGGATCAATATTCAGGCATATATTCTATTGGAGGTCATCGCGGCGCAGTGGTACAAGTACTATTGTAATCGCGAAGGTTGTGTTCGATTCTCATTCGGCGAAATGAAATATTTAATATTTTCCGCCGGCTAACACGCAATGAATCTAGAATTCGGCGGAAAGTGGGGAACGGAAGTATCTCAACGCAGAACAGAACAGTGTGGTAAGTCACAATTTTCTTTTCTCCTGTGTCCCCCGGGTGGGTACCCATGTACACTTGCACATGACAGTATAGACAGAGAAAAAAATCAGGCAAAAAAATTGTTTATTTATATTAAAGCTCAAAACATGTAATACTGACTTTGTTGACGAAATAAATTATTTTCGTTACGCTATTGTTTCTTTAACCTTCGTCCAAGGATAACCAGGTAATGTACTGCTAATGTTACAGTATGGGAAGTAATTATTTAACAATTTTTTTAAAAATATTCACTTATGTATACCTTTTTTTTTAATATCCACATAGAGCAGAGAAGGCAAGAGGAACCTAGCTAGGAGTTAAGACACTCCATTCCTTACGCGTCATTCAAATTTCGAATTGAGTGTTGAGTGGTGGAAGTCAACGTCGCGTTTTGTCTTGTTACGTTATTTAAGATATATTATTATTATTATTTATAATTTATATGTACTAAACGTAGCCCAACTACTTTGCTAAAAAAAAAATTGTACAAAAAAAAAGAGAATCAACATTTTATAATGTTGTGTAGTAGCGCCATCTAGTTAAGGTAAGCCACAACACAAAGTACACAAAACTGTTTTTTTTTTTTAAGAACATTTTTAACGTCAACGTCATCTAGTGATAAAATTAAGCACTACGTAATATAAGATCCTACTAAAAAGTACAATTATTTTTTATGAGATGACGCTGTTTATAAATAAATAAATTGGTAGAAAGATACATAAAATAATAGTTTTACGAAAATTCACTTGAACTAGCTTAGCTATAGCTTAGCTCACTATAACAGTGACGTAAATGACAAAACTATACATGTGTATTTTTTATATAGAGGAACGCCAGAAACTGAAACCTTAAAAACTTTAAACCTATAATATATTACGCATATTTCCAAAATAAAACGAAATTGAATAATTTTGTCAGTAAAATATTTTTTCGTATTCTATCTATTGCTGGCAATTTGCATAATTCGGTAGACTATACGATATCTCGCCAATGTATAGAATGTCTAAATCGTGTAGGTAATATATGAAATATTATTTATTTTATACCTACTTTGGCCAGATATCCTATAAAATACTTATAGCAAGTAATGTAAGGTGTAAGACGACAGCGAGGGAGTGCTGTAATGTATGTAATGCAATGTACTAACGCCACCGCAGCTACGGCTATGAGATTAGTTATTTTTAAGTTTAAAAGTTTCTTATCTTTTTTTGTGGAGTCCAAGTGGGGTACTCGGCCAATGTGTGAAAAGCCGAAACCACGGAAGAGTTACATTAGTGGCACTCTGGTGACATCTTTTGAGGTGTCAGCACCTGCACTAGCATAAAAACGTCAGGACTCCAAAGTCTCTTTCCAACGAGCGTTGTAGGGGTGAACTGCCTCTATCCTAGCTAGTCCAGCCGCCGGGGAACCCAAGTCCTTCCATCGCCAGATCCGGGCTTCGTCCGCTCTTCTCTTGATCCACACAATAACTTTTCTCGATGTTGTTCACCATATTGGAATATAGAGCATATGAAATCTATTTATTTTGCAAATTGCCGGTGGAGAAGCAGTTACTTTATATTAGAAATTACTAGAAATTTTATACATTATCTAGACAACGTACGAGTATGTAATACCAAAGTCAATAACTTTATTTAAAATAAAAAGTTACAAGCTTCATTTTGTGAACGTCAATTAATTTACAAAAGTTACAGTCTTAAAACTGAGAAGAACCGGCGCAAGTAATTCAGCGGGAGTTTTTTTTTAAAACAATTATTTCCAGATTTATACTACTTTAATGGACACAATATTTACACTATTTTATACATTATCTGGGCATTGTATAGAATACAGATTGCCGGGAGATATGTTATCTACGTTAAATACCATGTATCTTAGTTACCTTACTTTTTGTTTTGTTTCTATTTTTTAGCTCCACGCTGTTTTCCATAGAAGTAGCGGGTAGCTAGAGGGAACCTTGAGCTAAGACATTCTGTTTCCCATTTTCCGCCAAATTTTTGAAGCGCTGCGTGTGGAGTAGCGGAATTCAAAGCCACACTGTACCTTGGTAGCAGAACGTAGAAATAAAAATATCAATAAATAATAATATATTCCACCGAGTGAGAATCAAACCCACAAACGTCGTTTTTACCTGCCTTCTTTTTGAAAGCTTAGCAATATTTCGTGATTTATCGCTCTGGCGTCACTCACATGGATTACATTATGAATCACATTTTTTTCGTGGTATTTTTCTGTTCTGGAGGAATCCAAAGACTCGTTCTCTCTTTTATGGAACGGACCCGTAAAGAATGACGATTGACGGATTAAATATATACACACGAAATAAATTTAAAGAAAAAGCAGGATAGGCAGAGGGAAGACACTTTATTCTCTACTTTCCACCTCATTCTGGAGGCATTGCGTGTTAAATGTAAATATGAATTTAAATAAATATTTTATTTCCTCGAGTGGAGATCGACCCCACAACCAGTCGCGGTTACAGTCACACTTTATGCCCCTGAGCCACGACTGGCCTCAATTACCCCTATTATTATATATACATTTGGAAAAAAAAACGAGTGATTTTATTATTGCATACAGCAATGTGAAATCATAAATATCACGAGGAAGCAATGTCATTGTTATAATACAAAAAATGTCCTAATAAAAGTTGTTAAAGTTGTATATACGTGAGCGAAGCGAGCGGAAGATTGTAAGTGAAATGAGCAGAAGGCGAACCCTTTTAGTACAGTCAATCTGGGTAACAGATACGAGCGATAGCAAGAGTGTTTTTGTTTTACAAGTGCTCTCATAATACTTTTCATCCATAGACATTCACATAAATCTTTTATAATACATGAGTAAAGGAGAAAATTTGATTTTCTTAGTCAAATGGGTAACTTTGACACATAAAAAACCATTCATAAAAAGGTGGTCATAATTATTCTTCTTATTAATCTATTTAACATTGATTCATGTTTCTATTAAATAATGGATGTAACTGATGTAATAAAACGATCATTCCAGTTTTGTCTTATATTACAAAAAATGGAGAATCAATCTACAACGTTTGGTATTTGTATAGTATATATCTATATTTTTTCAATTTCAGACGCCAATTCATTTAGCACGTTTAATGTTAAAGGTGCTAAAGCAGGAGTTCCCAATCTTTTCTTGATCAAGGACCACTTTTATATCATTCTTGGTAGCAGGCACCACTATGCATGTAGGTATAATAAAAATTTACTGTGATAATCAAACAGAAACTTTGCCTCACCATCTCCAGTCATAAAATTAAAATCGTTCGCGGACTATATTTAGGCTTCTCCCACTGGTTGGGTACCAGTGTACTAAAGTAACATAAACTTCATCTATATTTGTGGTTTCCTTGTGTTGAGTGTTAAGTTTTTTTTGTTTTAAAAATGATTTTTTTTGTAATTAAAATAAACATATTAAACAATTAATACTCAATGGCTTATAAAGGGAAAAATTATCAAAACTAGTTCGAGGTTCCACTGTCAATGTTACCCGACGAATCAGTTACCCAGATATACTACTTATATCAATATAAATAATTAAGATTTTAAGTTTTAATATACTATTGATTAATAGGAATCAGCTATTAGTATTTATATTTAGTGTATATTACGTTGTCGTCGCGGCGCGTTAGAATGTAAACGGTATGGTTGTAGGGTTCGATTCCACTCAGGGGAATGAATTATTTTCATTTCCTCATTCTGATAACAAAACAACCAGCGGCGTTAAGTTTCGCTATTTAACACGTAATGCTTCGAAAACTGGTCGGAAATTGATGAACAAAGTATCTCAACACTATGTTTTCTCTGCCCACCATGCTAAATGTATTATAATATGTATATATTTTCATAATACAGCGTGAAACTAAAATAAAAAGTGAAGTGCATGTCATTATTATAAAAAGAACCACAATAAAAAGAAAAGAATAAAATAATATATCCACAGTAATTATTACACATACATATATTTAATAATAATAAGCAGAGCTGCTCTCTGCTTATTATTACTAAATATTAAAAAAAAAAAAACATTTTATAATGCACTCAAAAGAAGAATTGCTTATGAAAGTGAATTTGAAAGTCGAAATGGTTCTTGACTTTGTGTGATACCGCACATCAATTTTGACCTCTTTTGGAATCCAAAGCAAAATACGAGTACGATATCAAGAAATTATCGACGGTAGTCAAATAAACTTAAGTACCAATAACTGACATTTAAATGTTATCTTAACTATTTGACAAACAAACTTTATATTTAGAAATAGTGTTATTAGCCCATTAGTATATTGTGAATATTGATTTATATTTATAATTGAAGCTAGTATTTGAACTGGATCTCTTTTTAATATACATTCTTCTATAGTGTAATATTATCCCTTTTTTACTATACAATCAACTTGGTGTGTTCTCCATACAACGTGACATTGACGAAGTGATTAGTGCATAAATGGCACATTCAGAACTACAAAGAACAGAACAGAAGAAACAGTGCTTAAAATAAAAAAAATTAAAATAAATCTTTTAAAGTGATTTTTCATATATTATGAATGGTTCTATAGCTTTTAATATATATAATAGAATTTTCGAACAAAACAATTTAGTTATCCGGAGACCCATCACCCATAACCTTCATCTATTATAGTATTGTGGCACGATCAGGGTTTTTTTTTGACACCAAATATTTATTTGACGATATTTAATACTTAGAATATTCATAAAAAGGTATGTTTTTTTAGCTCCATACTGTTTCCCTTACATAGCAGGGTAGGCAGAGTGAGTCTGGGTCTGGTAGTCTAGTGTTAAGACACTCTGGTTTCATTAAGACATTTGAGTTTCCCATTTTCCGCCGATTTCTGGAGGAATTCCGTGTTGAGTGGCGGAACTTAACGCCGCGTCTCACTTCGTCACCAGAGCGAGGAAATGAAACTATGAAATATATTATTTTCTAGAGTGGGAATCGGATTCACAGCCTTTGCGTGTTTACAGTCGCACGCTTGTGCCCCTGCGCTAAGACTGTCCTCAAAACATAAAAGTATATAATAGAATAATCTACTATGTTTATATGTTAAATTTATGTGGGTTCAAATCCAAGTCTGTCTTAAAGTAGTACTGGTAAAATAAAGTGCTGGGTTGTATATATTTAACTTTTTTTTAGCCACATTTACAATCCCACGCTACCGCTACGCCACGTTGACCTCATATTGATTTTATCAATTTAATGGTACTTAAACTTTGATTAATGTCCCTGCGTGCGGTTGTCAGACTCAATAACTGTAGTATTGAATCGGAAATATTGCTGCACCATTTTATTAGGCGTTCAAATGGTTATAAAATATATCAATCTATAATTGTTTTCTTATCTGTTTTCTTAACATCGTTGATGTATTCGTTAAACGAAATGATAACGACCATCTTGACTTTGTTGACTGTGTGTACTTTATCTTACGCAATATTTTCACTTTCCTCTGATATGTCAGCGCCGAGTGCAATTATAAAAATATATTCATATTTTTAATGAAAGTATTATAAAATTATAATAAAAACATATATTTTATAACATTATTAGATGATGATAAAATTTAAAATATGTTAAATTTAGATTATAAAATTGGTTATAATACAAAGCAAAATATTTTCTTTAAATAATAATCTATTTAATATATCTTAATACCTACCAAAAAAAACTAATAATAATATAATTAAAATAACTGAACAAACAAACATTCAATTTTATCATCATTTACTATCATTTTCAGGTGTACTACTATTCATACAAGATAACAAAAGTTAAATATTCCTTGAAACACTACCAATAATAGACAATAAGGTGGTGTAACAATAGGTAATAAGCTAACAGTTTGCCCCCCACACTATCACTGTCTTGCACTCCGCCGACACTCGCCTGACGATCGTGCGCAAACGTCTCGTGGACGGTTTAAAGAGAGCAACAACCGCTACTCTGCTTCAGTGCGTATTGCGACATTATTGTAATAACTCATAAACTTATTTGGAGGCAGCGATGGCCTACATGAATGGAGAGAGCAACCAAATCAAGGCGTCTGCCTTGGACCTCATCGGGAACACCCCCATCGTGGCCCTGGACAGACTCTGGCCGGGACCGGGACGTATTTTGGCAAAATGTGAGTTTATGAACCCGGGAGCTTCAATCAAATGCCGATCTTCCCTTCATATGATTAAAAAAGCTCGTGAAAGTGAAGAACTGAAACCTGGAGCCCCTGTTTTGGAGGTCACCTCCGGTAACCAGGGATGCGGCCTCGCTGTCGTCTGTGCAGTGCTCGGGCATCCCTTAACAGTTACTATGTCTAAGGGTAACAGCGCCCAGAGAGCCATACACATGGAAGCCCTCGGTGCGAAGTGTATTAGAGTTCCGCAAGTCGAGGGCACGTACGGCAACGTGACCTTGGCAGACGTTAAGTCCGCCGAGAAGGAGGGTTTGAGACTAGTAGAAGAAACTGGTGCCTATTATGTGAACCAATTTAACAACCAGATGAATGCTGATGCGCATTATTACAGTACGGGCCCCGAAATTTGGAAGCAGACGGGCGAGCACGTCGACGCGTTCGTCGCAACCGTAGGGACAGCCGGCACTTTTGCTGGTACATCGAGATTTTTGAAAGAGAAAGATCCGAACATCAAGTGTTTTGTAGTCGAACCGTCTGGATCTGAGCCTATCAAAGGTAACCCCATTACCAAGCCACTGCATTTACTGCAAGGCTCAGGATACGGTTGTGTACCGAATCTCTTCTCTTACGACACGATGGACGGCACCCTCAATGTTACTGATGAGGAATCCTTGCATTATAAGAAACTGATCGGCGAAAAAGAAGGCCTGTACGTAGGCTATACGAGCGGAGCCAACGTGGCCGCCGCGGCTAAGCTACTTGAGTCTGGTAAAATTCCTAAAGACGCCTGGGTCGTGACCTTGTTGAATGACAGCGGCTTGAAATATACTCCGGTGCCTCAGGAAATGGCGTAAATATTATGTAATAATTATTTAGTTTAATTTAATGCAATTGATAATAATCAATTTTGCAATACTTTTTTCCTATAAATATAAGTGAATTGTTATTTTCCATAAATATTTTTAAGACTGTGTATACACATAATGTGAATGTGAACGTAATAATATAATATTATATATAATATAATTTTATTTTTATGTCTGCTTTTTATTTTTGGCCGATTTTTATTTAAAAAAAAGGTTTTTGTTAGAAAATATTTCTAATTAAATTTCACAAATCTTACTATTACTAAGTAGGTAAGTAAAAAGGGGCATGTAGTTATTTTAATAATTATCAATTTTATTCTACAAATGTTAAATTTTATTATTTTTATTTTAAAAGTTTTCTAGTTTAAGTCTATTATCATAACGAATAAAATTATTAAACTCATTTATAATCTTTATTATTTATCATTATTTATCAAAGGAGTCCTTTGATTTATGAATAAATTTACAGAAAGGTAAAAAATAATGTAAGTAATTATTATTTTTTAAATTATTCTAAATGTTATTCTAAGTAATTATAAATTAGAATTAAGCATATAAACTTAGTGTATTTAAATATAAAATCTAAATCGAATTTGTATCAACTCAAAAAGACGTCTTGTTCTTTTATTTAACATGTACCTACATACAAACGCTAGGATATTCGAGTCGCCAGAAAAGGGAACTAAAAATATATTATAACTAGCGTAGTGCCAATCATATATAATATATTGTTAGAAAGGGTTCTGCAATAAATTTGTAAATATTATTTTGTTTGTATTAATAGATACAATTTTATTTGGATTTTTTGATATATATATCGTGCCTTGTATTGGTACAAGATTTACATTGTTACATGACTGACTTACAGACAAACAGAATAGATTATTATAATGGAATATCTTAACGTCTTCAGTCTAAAATCTTCCCTAATATGTTTTTTTTATCTTTTATAAAAACTAATCGAGGTCGTCGTGGCTCAGCTACAGCATGTGAATACTATTGCGACTACTGGTTGTGCGTCCAATTTCTACTTTTCCTTACTCTGGTAACATGATAAAGCGGGGCGTTGAGTTTCGCAAATTTATACGGGAAAAGAGTGTCTTATCTATCCCTCTGCCTCCCCTACTGTATACGGGATACAGCGTGGAACCGAAAAAAGGTAGTCGCTAACTTTATTTAAAATAGATTAACTTTTTTAAAATATATGTCAATCAATATCTTTGTCATTTTTCTTATCTTTTGTCTTTTGTCAATCACATGTCAAAATTTCATAAATTGTAAAAATTCGACGACGGCTTACAAAGCAATATATCATAGAAACCTATTAAAACATAATCTTGAAACTTTTGTAGCTTTCGAATAGGAGAATTTATTACGGACCGGTTCTGTAAGAGGCAATGTACGCGCAACGGAATAGTAGGACATATTTGAGAAAGCTGGTTCAAATAATTCTTGAAAAGTATTCGATTAAAATTAAAAATATACATTTAGTGGATCGCCAGCTTTCTCACTGGGCGCAGCATCAAGGTCGCTATCGACGGTTTTTGTTCTAAACATATGCCCGTGGCGTTTCCCAAGGCTCCGTGCTGTCCCTTAAGCTGTTTCTTCGGCATATCAATGACATGTTGGAGGATTCTAGCATTCATTACTATGCAGATGATAGCACAGTGGACGCCGTTTACTCCGGCCGAGCATGTCTTCATCCACATCACCTGGATACGTGGCAATCCACTACTGTGCGGTTTCGTAGGAACTTCCTTCCACGCGCCACGGAACTGTGGAATGGCCTACCCGCGGCAGTATTTCCAGGTCGATATGACATGGGTACATGGGTCAAAAAGCGCGTCTACCTCCACCTTAAAGGCTGGCAATGCACCTGTAGTTCCTCTGGTGTTGCACGGGGTCGTGGGCGGCGGTAATCACTTACCATCAGGTGACCCCGAACGCTCGTTTGCCTTGTCCTTTTCCATGAAAAAAAAAAACATTAAAAAAATGTTTTGTGGTTATATGGAACAGTGTAGAAGCCATTTATGGGAACAAAATCCAATTGAAAAAATAATTGTATTTATATTTTAACCTGGACGTAAAAAAAAGAACCTGCGGTGTTCATTCCAGCAATTTAACACGATGTCTCAAGGAGCAGTGACCAGAGATGGAAGAACGAAGTGTCTTTCGTGTGACATTTGGTAGATTTATATTTTCCAGCTTCACGCTGTATCCCGCATGTAGCGGGGTAGACAGAGGGAGCCTAATGTTAAGACACTCCATTCTCTACTTTCTGCCGAATTCTGGAGGTATTGCGTGCTGGGTGGCTGAACTCAATGCCGGCTTTACCTCCTCACCAGACCATACAACAATAAAATGAAAATATTAAATATTTTATTTCCTCGAGTGGGAACTCAAAACTTGTCTCGTTTACAGTCACACGCCGACTGGCCTCGAGAGATGTGTAAATTATACAATAGCACGTGATCGGAACTGAACCCGTAAGAAATAGAGCTTTTGGATGTCGTCCAAAAGCTATTCCAATTAAAGTACAGATAAAGAACCTAATGTGTGGAAATTTTATATACGATCGTTATACATGTTCTTATTGGAACATCTGTTGAAAGATTTTTTTAATTTACATTTTTTTAATGTGGTTGTATTAAAAAATCAATTTAATATAATATTAATATTCGGGTACATTTATTTACATACTCTTATTTCGCATTCCTTGTAAAGTACCTATTTGAGTGGAGAATTCAATAACTTTAGTTATTAAGAAATCAAACTTACTACAACTGCAGAAGTAAAGACAGATAGATGGATAGTCTAATTTGGTTTCAATTGTTAGCAATAAGTAAAATGTCAATTGTTAATAAGTAGGTAAAATAAGTAATAGTAAGAAATATTAATAACATTTGTTTTATTTTGTTTTTGTTTTTAATCTTACTATAATGTAGATTTTTTGTTACTCAAAGTAAAGATAATAAATATAATAATTAATTTAATACAATTTAATATAAGAAAACTTTGAGCTTCAGTAGAAGGCTGGAAAGTTAAAATAAAAAAAAATGTTTAAAAGCTTATATTTTACGACTTATATTTTTCAACTTTTCACACAATTTGAAAAAACAGAGAAAATCGACCCACACGTTTTGTTACGCAACTATCTTCCTAAGTATATCCTGCACTTACGATTTTGACCTTTGTATAGTAATATGACGATCATCTATTCATGACAGGTTTATAGAGGATGTGTCCTATCGTGTGACCGGGGCCCGGTATTGTTATGTCAGAGATTTTTTTTAAAAATCAACTGCAATATAAATCGACTTAGTAAATGTGCACTGAATGAAGAGTGGTAAGAGAGGCATAGGGAGACTTAGGTTGACCTTCAAAAATAATATCAAGGACACTGGAAGGTCACATAAAAAACACGAGGACCCCCGTCGGACAAGTATAAAGAGGTTGATGACAGAGGACGATATGAAAGAGGTGTGCATGTAGAGCCGAATAGTGAAACTAAAAAATATATATTTAAGCAACCTTGAAACAATTCTGGTAATAGGCCATGCTCAAAACGAGATTGACAAGCAAAAAAAAACATAAGCGAAATACTTTTAGTTCTTAAGACTGTTAAGACACTCCGATAAAGTTTTATTATATGCATACGTAATAGTTAAGAGATATTACTATATTAAAATAGAAATTACTTCTATTCTAATTTATTTTCAATAGCCGAAACCAACATCACAAATACAAAAATAAATGTTCAACTAATATCTAGATATTGCGCGTTCAGTTGCGGAACTACACGCCGCGCTGAGTATTGCTGCCGGAGAACAGAAGGACGAGGAAATAAAAATTACTTAATCGCCAACTCGATAAGGGAATCGAATTCATAGCCGTCCGTCATACGCTGTACCACTGCGCCGGTACGAGCTAGACTGCCTCGAACAGCGATAATTAATTCCATATTTCAAATTCTTCTCTATCCATTGCGCACTATGTGCGGAATATTACGCTAGACTGAGGAAACACCTGCAATATATATATAACTTAATATATATAAATATATAAGTTTCCTCGAATGTGATTCACGATCATTTAAAATCAAAGACGTCGGACCGGCGCTATGTGGCGTCTAAGCCTTATAATTTGAATTTATTGTTTCAATTATCTACAGGAAATTGAATGAACCATCGTGCTACTAGGCATAACACAATTAGGAAAATTAAAAATGAAATTAAATCAGCTTCACGCTGTATCCCGCACACAGCAGGGTAGGCAGAGGGAATCTAGTGTTAAGACACTCCGTTCCCACTTTCTGCCGAATTCTGGAGGCATTGCATGTTGAGTGGCAGAACTCAACGCCGCGCTCTACCTCGACACCAGAGCGAAGAAATGGAAATATAAATTTAAGTGTAAATATTTCATCTCCTCGAGTGGGGTTGAACCCACAGCCAGTCGGTGTTACAGTCACACCTTGTGCTGCTGCGCCACGACTGGCCTCAACATGAACATTTTAAATTATACTTTTTTCGCCTTTACGCTGAATCCCGCATATAGCAGGATCCTAGCGTTAAGACACTTCGTTCATCACTTTCATGTCTCGTTACCAGATCGATACAAGTAAACTAATCTTGCTGAGCTCTGAGCGGGAATCGAACCCACAAACATCGCATTTACACTCAGACCCTCTACCACAGCATTACGGCAGCTCCACATTTTTCGAAATGGTAAATGCATATTTAATTGCTTAGTCACTGTCATGTTTTATCGTTGAAAAAAAATCGGTCGTTGCCTTTGTGATTCATATAAAACTTTCGTATGCAAGTTAGAAGGTATAGCTAAATACTGTTCACGTGAAGGTTGTGAGTTCAAATCACAAATCATTAAAATTTAAATGGCGTTATTTAAGTTTAGTTTAGTTTAGTCCATTTAATGGAAATAATAACGAAGTTACGTATTTCTAGGTTCTTTCTGCCTTTATTATATGTATGTATATAACTATATTTTGTGGTTTACGGGAAAATATAAAAAACGAGGAAGTTTGTATAAATATTTCTCACATTGACGTTTTTATTTCTAAAAAGGTAAGTAAAAATAACATAAAATTGAAAATAATTGCTTTTTAGGGCACCTTTTAAGGAAAAGAGAAAAGCTTATAAGATTTTTAGTGTTATTCCACACTTAGGGAAGAAACAACATAAATAAGTTGTAATAAGCGTATTAAAATTTCGACATAGCTTGATGAAAACGTATGGCTTAACGGTCAGAGTGCCTGGTCGGTTCCCAGGAGGCGCGGGTTCGAGTCCCACTACGTTAAAATTTTTATACATGTTTTAAATAAGTATTTTTCTTTCCTAAGTATGGAATAACACTTTAAAAATGTTAAAAATATTCAATAAATAGCACTCAGAATCTCTTGCCAGACGATAATTCTTAGTAATTATTTTTGGGTAGCGAAAATTTGTAAAAAAACTCCCTACAGAGATGCTAGCAACATAAATAAGTTGTAACAAACGTATAAAAATTTCGACGTAGCTTGATGAGAACGTATGGCTTAGTGGTCAGACCTGGTCGGTTTCCAGGAGGCGTGGGTTCGAGTCCCGCTATGTTCAAATTCTATATACGTTTTCTAAATAAGATCAGTTTGTTGTAGATCTGCCTGGCTGTCAAGAACCTTTATCTCAGGAATGTTTGGGGATATCGAGTTGAAATTCAAACCATAAATAGATCTGCGGCCCCATGATTTCTTAAAAAAAGAAAAACTATTTCTACATTTACTTAAAAAAAAACATACGGCCGTATATATCACACTTAACGCCTATTTTGACTATAAAGGGAATCAAAATTAATAGGGTACTTCCGGTTCAACTAGAATGCGTGCTGAGCGATACTCAAAGCTGCGCTTTGCCTCGACGCAAAGAAATGGAAATATACATTTAAATAAATATTTAATTTCAGAACCCCCAACCAGTCACGTTTTCAGTCACACTTTTTGTCCCTGCACCACTACTGAACTCAATTATTTTTTTCTGACGCACTAATTGTAGGTAACCCTCGATGGTCGAGCCCAACATGCGCTTGCCCGATTTTTTTTATGGAAAACAGAAGGCATGCCAGCGTACGGGTTACAAAGATTCGAACGGCTCTATGTTATATGCCTTCAAAATGGTTTAAGCTGATACTGTACACCAGCCCAAGAGTCAGAACTCCATGTGAGAGACCAAAACTGTGACTAATCGATTTTTGGCATTGAGTACTGTCTCGCTTTAGCAATGGGGTCAGCTTCTTTGAAGTTAACTTGGCAACTGGCAGTCACTCGAAAGTCGAAACTTTGAGGCCCAATCTTTCTAGGATACAAAGAAATGTGTAAGTGATTTTAATAATTTATCTAGCAGTATATATTACATTTGCCGGTTCCGTTCTTTTTCCTGATATTTCATACTCCTACGTGCGGACTAAATAAAAATAAAATTATAATTTGTAATTATTACAAGTAATTCTATTACTTAACCCGCTCTCGGGCGGCCTTGTTCTTGTTACGTAGAACGGATACAACTGACCTAGCGCGCGGTACAGCTCTTTGGAACAACAAAAATTCTTTGCATAGAAATTAAATAGTCAATGAAGCTAATGTTTAATATTTATAGTACTTCAACGAAGCTAATATTTAATATTCATTTATTTATTTAAATTTATAGTTTCATTTGTTCCCTTTTGTCTTATATATACGTAATGTCTCCAGAAATCGGCGGAAAATGAGTAATGAAGTGTCTTAACACTAGGTTTCCTCTGCTTACCCTGCTGTATGCGGGATACAGCGATGAAGCTGATATTATTTAAATTTTTTAAATGTATAGGTATATGTTTATATTAGCGACACAAGTGCGGCTACGCCCGCTTGAAATATAGGAATGTTTATTTACGTGTATTTAATAAAAAACCGGCCAAGCGCGAGTTGCACTCGCCCGGGTCGAGGCATCATCTGTTATAATTTTAGGATTGTGATTGGAAATTGTTAAATTTATTCGCCGCACCATCAATACCTTATAGGTTTTGATAATGCGGCGAATAAAGTTAACAAACTTGAGTTTGTGAGCATATGCTCATATATTGTATAAAATTAACTACAAATATAAGTTGGTAATAAATTTTAACTTTTCGGATTTTTTCCTTTATTTGTATTGTAAGATCTTATTTTGTCCTAAATTTCATAACTGTATGTCTAGGGGAAGTAAAAAGATTTTGCAAGCGCAGTGAATTTCATACAAAATTAAGCAAAAAGGAAATATAAATGCTCACATTTTTTGACTGTGTTGTATTAGAAGCTTAATTTTTGTGCTGTTAGGAACTGTACACGTGAATATCTGATATTAATTGATGATTAATTTCAGATTGATACCTCGGCGCAATCTGGAGTAAAATGGTCTTGACAGACGGACAACAAAGTGATCCTATAAAGGTTTCGTTTTCTTTCCTTTTGAGTTACAGAACCCTAAAAATAGAATAATAATTTTAATTTGGTTATGCATTAAATAAATCAAAATTTATTTATTTAGCGAGTGCGAATTTGAGTATCGTATTTAATAGATTTTTTTTAGTTATTTCACAGTTGTTTAGGTAAACCTTAACTTTGCGCCAACTGTACCTACTACATAAATAAAGTGGCTGCTTGAGAGGGTGTTAATTAACGTGGGAGAATCCTAAATATCAGTCTATTTTATAATCATACAACCTCAACTGTTCTGTTTTAAGTCACACGTTTGTGTCACTGCGCCACAGCGACGTCATTAAGTAATTTAAGTCTTTTGGGAATTTATTTGATTTTGCTCCCAAAATGTGTTGTATTTAAAAAAAAATGTTTATATATACGGTATTCCGGCATAAACTCCGAACCCGATCCTAAATCTTGAAATCTCGGTGTTTTTTATCATCACACAAATTGAAAGCTAAAGATTCAGCCAATTCAGTTAAACACTTTTATAAAATAACTGTTATAGCAAATTTGTCGAACTACGTACTTTAAATTGATATAACTTTTTTATTTATGAACCGATTGTAATAAAATAAACTGTATATGTTAACGGAAGCTTGTCAATAGTGATGATTTATTATTTTAAAAGAAAAGAAGAAATTTTGATAACCTACTTTATTGAGAGATTTTAACCATAGCAACGAGAATACAGTAGTGATGTGTATCATATTGAATAGTGTTGCGCCTATCGGTAGAGAAGGGTTGAATTTTAATATTACGATAAGTGAAAACCGCGTTTAAACTGGTCACGTCGATTCGCGATAACAAACACACAGTGAAACATAGAAACAGACAAAAAAAAATAAAAATCTTTGTTTTGTGTTCTACTACATTAATAAAAGTCCCCAAAAGTTAAGTTAAGTTAAGTTTGTCAACTTGTACAAGTTGTACTTCCCATTGACTTACAATCCTGAAATTGGTACGGAACTCTCGGTGAGCAAATCTTATTAGCACTTGACCGGTTTTATGATACACGTATACAGTTACGACTGTTATTATATATTATCTCTATATATAATAAGACAGTAAAAATATTTTGTCTGTATATTTAGTAATTTTGACTGAGATGGATAGAGGGACACTTAAAAAGAGTAATAGAAAGCAAAAATATTTTTTTTGAATTTCATGTCTGTCTGTCTGTCGATATATTTATGTCCGCATTTTTCTCTGAAAATACTGAACCGATTTACTTAAAAGTTTCACCAATTGCTTTGTTTTAACTCAACTTAACTACTAAAGTTCGGTTCATCAAAATCGGTTCATTAAAAAAAAAGTTATCGTCATTTGAATGAACTCAAGGCATTAGTTTGCCTGCGAATGTTATATAGCAATCGCGCTGGTAAGATTCCTGGCTAAAGAATGACATTCGAAACGTCTTGGTTATATGACTGTTGATAAAAATATATATTTTTGAAGCACTATTATACAATATTTTATACAATAAAGTAAACAAAATTGAATTGTTAGTGGAGATTACCTTCATAAATCATAACAGTTAAGTTTAAGTCGTAATTAATTCAACACAGAGATAAAGAACGATTTGATCTTCAAAGAGATATCAAGCAAATACATAGATTTTTTGGTTCGTTCGTTCGTTTGAAATAAATCTATATAAAAATGCCTAAAAACATCCTTTCTACGTGTACTCTGTAATAACTACATATTTACCAATTGTACATTTAGCTAATAATATGTGTAACTAATTTAAAAACTGTACAGGAGTTAATATGCAAACATTACAGTTATTTTACAAAGAATATTATGAATCCTTACCCAAATCAATAATTTAACATTTAAGGCTGTTTCTGAAGCAGTACATTAAATTATTAAGTGACATCAGCACATTTAACAGAGCTTTAAAAAACATAACATAGGTAAAAAGAACGTAATGTTACAAAAATATATACATATAATAAATAATTAGCTTTATGTATATTTTATGAATATCAAATATCAACATTGGTCGTATTTTTTAGTTCGAAACAATCAAAAATTCTTATAGAAATTACGATAATGTCGTAAAAAAATCATATTAGAATATTACAGATTAAAGTAATAAAAAAATCATATTAGAAGTCATTAGAGTTGTCAATCAATTCTGCTTATTAAATTAAATCAATAATCATGTATTATAAGCGGGCGAAGCCGTGGGCGGGCCGCTAGTTAGACATAAATGTGTAAATCTACAGTTAAGTAATACTATGTTATTTTCATTTTATTATCCATAAACCTGATTAAACTTAAGTTGATTTTAGATTAAATGTTGACGAAAATTACAGTTAAGTCGCAAAGTTAAAGGTTTAATTCCAACTTGGATTTTTTTAGTTTCACCTTGTATCCCGCATATAGTAGGGTAGGCAGAGGGAACCCGGGAGCCTAAAACATTTACGAGACATTATGAGTGGTGCAACTCAACGTTATTATATTTAACAGTTACATGTTAATATTTAATTTCCTCGAGACTCGACGTCACAAGCGTCGATTATAGTCGCCCTGTGTCCCTGTGCCACTAGGCCCTAGTCATTAATTGTTTAAGACATTTTACAGATTAGGTTATAGTCGCCTGTAACTTTGTATGCGAGTATTTTGTATTTTTCCGTTCCCGTATGATTTTTTAGAACTTCTCTCTTAATGCTTCCCTATAATCCGTAATTTTTTTACTATGTCAAATTTCAATTTTGCACAGTCGGTACTCGGTTTCACTTGGTAGCAAAGAGTTTCATAATTTACATAAATATGTACCATATTATGTATATATTATGTAGATTAGAACTTTTCTAAGTTAATGCGTGTATAGATTGCCTTGTATGTTTGTTCAAACACGCAATCCTCAAGAACTACAAATTGTAAATAATATGTTCACGTGTTTAGAGATAACACTTAGGGTAAACGATAATAATAAAAATATAGGATATATTTTCAGAATTATTTTTTTGGTTAGCTTTTTTTTGCTTGTTGAGTGGTTAGTTACAATTATTTAAAATTTTAAATAATTATAAGATTTATTAATATTTTCAATCATTGATAGGTCGGCATTTTTATAAAACTTAATTTCTCTAGTCGTGTGTGACTTTGATCACTAGAAATGAGAAGTATATACTTAAATAATTAAATATTTTCAAATGTTTGTTGATTTGAATTTAATTTTATTTTTTAACTTATTTAATGACATAATAAATATATTCTCTGTTCGGTCAAACCAGTCAAGTGGTCCTTCGAAGATCCGTCTCGTATGTCAAGTAAAAACTTGAAAAAACTAAAAGTCACGCTCACTGAATTATTTTATTTGTACTTACTTAGATTTAGCGTCATGCTTAATCAACTTATTATTAGATAAGTTTAAAGCAGTAAAGTTTTTTTTCTTTTTGGTAATGAATATAAATGGTATTTATTAATAGTCATTCGAGGCCAGTCGCGGTGCGGGGACAAAAGGCGTGTGACTGTAATCGCAACGAGTTGTGGGTTCAATTTCCGCTCAAGGAAATATTTAATATCGCCACTCAACGGAACAGAACGGAAGTGTCTTAATACCAGATTTTCAGGTTTTCTCTACCTATCTTGAAATGGGCGGAATACAAAATAATATAACTAAGGCCATCGCGGTGTAGTGTGGCAATATTTGGAGGAAAACGTGATGATTGTGAGTTCGATCCCCACTGGGTGCAAAGTACTATTATTGTTTACACGCTCCGGTAAAACAGCGCGGCCTTGCGTTGCGTGCACTATAACAGACGCACTCAGTGAAAGCTAACTGTATTAGCGATTAAATTATATTAAACTTAAATTAATGTAAGTATTTATTTATTAGTTCAATACTAATACAGACACTTGGTCCGTACCCATTTTTAACTTATTATTATATCTAATATAGAAGAAATAACGTAGTTAATATATATAATACTAGCGGCCCGCCCGCGGCTTCGCCCGCTTAAGCTACATGATAATTGATTTAATTAACAGAATTGACTGACAACTATAATGACTTCTAATATGATTTTTATTACTTTAATTTGTAATATTCTAATATGATTGATTTTTTATTGTTTTGAATTAAAAAAGTACGACCAATGTTGATATTTGTAAAAATATATATAAACTAATTATTTATTATACGTATATATTTCTGTAACATTACGTTCTTTTTATCTATGTAATGTACGTCTCATCATAAATTTAAAACTCTGTTAAATAATAAGTTCTTTGACTCTGTTAAATGTGCTGATGTCAGTGAATAATTTAATTTACTCCTACAGAAATAGCCTCAAATGTTAAATTATTGATTTGAAGGATTCATAATATTCTTTGTAAAATAACTGTAATGATTGCATATTAACTCCTGTACAGTTTTAAATTAGTTATATATATATTGTTGGCTAAATGTACAACTGGTAAATATGTAGTTATTACAGAGTACACGTAGAAAGGCTGTGTTTAGGTATTTTTATATAGATTTATTTTAAACGAACGAACATCTATGTATTTACTTAATATTTCTTTGAAGATCAAATTGGTCTTTATCCCTATATTAAATGAATTACGACTTAAACTTAACTGTTATGATTTATGAAGGTAACCTTCGCTAACAATTCAATTTTGTTTACTTTATTGCTTGTACTCTGAACAACAGTGCTTTAAAAATATTTATTTTTATCAACAGTCATATAACCCAGACGTTTCGAATATCATTCTTTAGCCAAAAATCTTACCAGCGCGATTGCTATATAATATTCACAGGCAAACTAATACCTTGGGTTCATTCAAATGACGATAACTTTTTTTTTAATGAACCGATTTTGATGAACTAAACTTTAGTAGTTAAGTTGAGTAAAAACAAAGCAATTGGTGTAATTTTCAAGTAAATTGATTCAGTACTTTCAGAGAAAAATGTGGACATAAATATCGTCGACAGACAGACAGATAGACAAGAAATTAAAAAAAAATCTTTTTGCTTTCTATTATTCTTTGTAAGTGTCCCTCTATCCATTTCAGTCAAAATTACTAAATGTAGAGACAAAATATTTTTACTGTCTTATTATATATAGAGATTATAAGAAATAAATATTTTTATCTTTACATTTACAAGTTTTAAAATTGTATTTAATTTGGTTATTGTTTAAATATGATTTTTAGGATTTGATTAGCTTAATTGATAGATTGTCTGCGACTGTGAAAGCGACGGGTTGTGGGTTCGATTCCCACTCGAGGAAATGAATTATTTAATATTTTTATTTCCTCTCTGGGGTAACGAAGCAAATCGCGGAGCGGAGAGATCTATAACACATAAAATCTCGCTGTTTTTCCATTCCCGTAGGAATTTTTAGAAATTCTTATTCCGCCGTCGCTGCGCTGCGCCTGACAGTATACACGACGTTAGTGGGTTCGATCTCCACTCAGAGGAATGAATTCCTTTAACTTCCTTGCTAGTAAGAATTGATGACAAGACAAAGCATGGCGTTAGGTTCCACCATCCCATACACTAATTCTCGAAAATTGGGCGGACTGCATAACAGATCAGATCTTAACACAATGTTTCTTCCGCCTACTTGCTACGTGAGAAGCTATTTTTAATCGATTGTATTTTCTTTTATGCTTGTTACCTCAGAACTTTTGATTAGCTAGACCGACGGGGGGCTGGATTTTAGCTTTGAACAGATATGTTCGTGTAAATGTTGTTTTTTTTTATTTTTCGGGGCAAATTGTGTTGTAAGTAATTTCGGGGATGGGCACCAAACTATTCTGCCGTTAGGGGGGGCCCACCCGGCTCCCCCTCTTCTAACCTAGTTTTATCCCCGCCAGTAGTATCTAAGCTAGATTCTACTAGTGGGGAAAAAGCTGAAAAAAAAAGAATTTATCAGAGTTTTCCGTTTCCTCACTACATATAGGAAATATCTATATATAAAGAGTTTTTTCGTAAATCAATACTCTATTTTAGCATATTATTTGACATACCATTTAATATTTCCACGCCTCATATGAAATCGTATCCATTCTAATGTAATTTACTAATAGACGCGGCAAATAATAGATGCCACATCAATATTTAGAATAATTTGGACGTGTGATGTCACTGTGTACATACTCTACTCGTGACTTAATATTTTTAAAAAACTTGGCTCTTCGCCATTAAATACATTTATTATAAAAAAATTTAAATAAACACCGGTCAAGTGCGAGCCGGATTGACGCGTCGTAGGTTTTGTACTATTTTTATGAGTTTAGGTTAACGGAAAGTAGATATGTCGTTAGGTCGTAAGTTTGCGGTCGTGTGCGCACTATTTATATGACAAATTAACAACAAATATGTGTACATTTTTAAAATTTTTAAAGTGTTATTTCACACTTAGGAAAGAAAAATATTTATTTAGAAAACGTATAAAAATTTAAAAAACCGACCAGGCGCTCTGGCCATTAAGCCATACGTTCTCATCAAGCTACGTCGAAATTTTTATACGCTTGTTACAACTTATTTATGTTGTTAGGAGGCGCGGGTTCGAGTCCCGCTACGTTCAAATTTTTATACGTTTTCTAAATAATTATGTGTATATTTGTTAGGATTTTTTCATTCATTTTTAAGAAAAAGGGTCTTAACAGACGGTGGGCCTTAAATATTTATTTTCTGTCCAGTTAATATTGAAATTAATTGACACAAAACTAAGTAGCACTTCCTATAATAGAGTGAAGACATCGAATTCGAATCCACAATATGATGATCATAAAAAATCGATTAAAATAATTTATACATGTATGTAGAGGCTTCTCGTTATGTGCTTCGATTATAATACACTTAACTCAAGGGCACAAGTTTGTATTTAGGATCTAACTACATGACTCGACATTTTTATAGTAAACACTAATGTAATTTTGAAGCTTTACCTACGTGTTATTTGCTTAATTTTTTAATATTTTTTAATTTTTTATTTGTGTGTAGGGATCAATTTAGTTTAAAAAATATTAACATACAAAAGTGTAAATTAATGGGGGAGAAGGTCGACCGGTTGGACTATACCAATCCCAGAATAGTTTGGTTCCTTCTGCCTTCAATTTTTGAATGTTTAAAATTTACATTACCCTGAAAAATAAAAAAAAGTTTTCTTTCCGCTCTGCGACACTCCATTCCTCATTCTTCATAGAATTCTGGAACACACAATGTGTTGTGTGGCGATTCTCAACGGTGTGCTTTGCTTCGACACCAAAGCGAAGAAATGAAAGTATTACGTAAATCATATTCCTCGAGTGAGGATTGTACCCACAATCAGTCGCTTTATACGGAAATAACATATTCAAAGCTAAAGTAAAGTCAATGCCGCCCCTGGAACATATCTCTAGATACACTCATGGACTTAGAGGAGAACATTGAGACACGTCATAAAGCTTACCCCATTTGTGGCTAAAGAATTTATTTATTTCTCCAAAGAAATTACATTTCAATTAAAGAGAATACAGTTATCTTAAATAGGTACTTATTAATCAATGTGAGCGTTGGAATCAGTAAAATATAGTAAATAACAAAAAGAAAACAATATTATGTATACAATTAACAGTATACATTTCAATATTTATATCTACGTATAATTTGCTAGTAGGCGTAAAAATAGTGCTAATTCACTCCGCAGTGTCGTCTTAAGGCAAATCGGGAGACTTATTATTTTAACCACTTATTATTTCACAAATTAATAAAAAAAATCTAACAACTGGAATTCGAACCTATAAGCATCTCATTACGACAGAATCCTATCAACTGAGCTTCAGTGGCGTCACTACTCCTATGATAACACATATATATTTTGAAGGATAACCAGTTTTAACGCAAATCGTAAATTTGACAAGCTTATTTGTTATTTTAATGATTATTATTTGTTATATCAGCTGTATTATGAAGTATGAAGAAGAAGAAGAAGTTTGTCCATCTGTCCGTCTGTCAAGAGCATTTATCTCGAGCTCGTGTGAATATTTAGGCTTAAGTCCCTAAGAACATAGAAAAAAAATCAAAATTCTAAGTCAATGCAATGAAAAAATATGAGCGTTTAAGCATTGTTATAAATGCAAAACTTAAGGGATACTTTTCGTGGGATCCCGGAATTCAAAAATACCGGGATACCGGGATATTTCGATATTTTCCGACACGTCGGAACCCTATGCCACTGAAATTATAATAATTTAAATAAAATAATTTCCCCGAGCGGGAATGGAATCCACAGCAACCCAAAATCCTGTTAGCAATGTAACGTGGTCCGACTGAGTCATGATGGCTTTATAATATTTTATTAACGGCAAATACTTTACATCCTATATTATAAGAAAATGAACTTGAAATTTAATCGAACAAGGATTTATGACATTTCTAAGAACATGAATGAACTTAAAGACCATTATCAATAAAAGGTTTCTACCCGGTATTGTATTGTAAAATTCTAAGAATTAATAAATTAGTTAGAACATTATATAAAATATACAATTAAAGGTATGAGATTATGAGAGACAAATACAGAGACATAGTTGGAGTTGATCACGGCGTGATCCTTAGCCCGTTCTCATTTAATATACTAGATGTGCTCAGCTCACAAAACGCTTAGCCTGTATGTCTGATGATGATGCTGAACCAAAAGGTGAATGTCTAGTAGGGTACGCTTAACGGCTTAAGTATGGCGGTCTTAAGCAGTTCAGGTACCTCGGATCTCTTATGCACGAATAAGAACTTATACGAATCCGGAAGCATCGAACGCGATGTCTTAACCGAAATAAGCCCTGTCTGGGTCCATTGATGGGTCACAATGTCCACATGGTGTGGTCCACAATCGCAGATCACCATTTTGGAGACCATGACGTATAAAATAAGAGAATTGAGAATTGAGCTGGTAAGGCCACATTGCGCACCGGCGGCTGGTAAGGCCACATTGCGGCGTATGAATGATATCGGAAGGAAGTAATTTGAACTGATATTTTTAACTTGTTTTTTTCTAAAGCTGCTGCTTTTTACGTTATTATTGCACTAAATAAGTGATTTGTAAACCTTAGCTAAGCATATACATACGTAATATGTATGTATGACCTACCGCGTTTTTTTACCTATCTCGGTATAATATTAAGGAATTATTATATGAAATGATGATTAATGATCGCCGGTCGAATAGGCTTTTGATTAGTATGTGCTATTATAGTCGTTATATTTCGAAATAATCTTTTTTGTGGTACTGTGGTGATGTATCACCGTGATTTATATATTTTGGGCACTTTTTTTACATCATGAAAATCTGTTGATTTTTTCATTTAAATTATAGAAACCCTATAATATAAAATTATAGAATCGAGGAAGTAGCAATAGGGGTATGTGGTAAAGGAAAAAAAGGGTATGTGGTAAAGGAAAGAGGCTTTAGCAAAAAGCGCGACGAATGGTAGGACGATGAAGTGCAAGATGCTGTAGCAAGAAAGAAGAAGGCATGGCAGGATTATAAAGCCTCAAATAAGGATAGAAATATGAGAGAGATAAAAAAGAAAGAGTATAAGCTGCAAAAGCACCAGGTGAAAATACTGATAAAAATAAAGAGTGAAAAGGCAGAGAATGAAAGAAATGAAAGCTTCAACTTTAGGGAAAACACGAAGCATTTCTGGCGAGAAGTTAATGTTTCTCGAGGTTGCACGCTAACCCGTAGAATGAAAGGGGTGCTTTCGAACGACGGTGAAATTCTAACAGAACAACCACACGTTTTGCAGTGATAGGCGGAATTTTACAAGGATATGTATGGATGTGATGACGCCTCAGTCTCAAGTAACAGCGAATCGCTGAGTCTTGATATAGCTGATGGCGAAATATAGTATAAAGGCAAAGGTTCACAGATAGACTGCGCAAGCCATAGCTGTCAGTTTGATTAGCTTAGGCAGTAAAGTTTATGCTAAAATTTTAACGAGAAGAATGCATGCAAGAGAGATCTGAAAGTTTGTTGTAGGAGGTTCAAGAAGGCTTTAGATCTGGAACCCTCTTCCAGGTCCAGGTGTATGGATAAGATCTTTTTCCTCCGCATTATCACGGAAAAAGTTTTGGCTGTTAACCAAAAAGTTTTTTGTGCTTTTGTGGACTTGGAAAAGGCGTTTGACAGCGGTGTAAGAGCGAAATTATGGGAGATACTACCCCGGTACAATGTGAACCGACCCTTGTTGCAGACTGTAAAGTCTCTTTACAGAGATCACTCAGCCTGCGTGCGAGTAGGAGCTGTCATGTCGCCCTGGTTTGACATCCAATAATTTGTAACAATTTTTAATAATATAAAAAATATAATAAATAATTAAATAAGGTTGCGTCATGTCGGTTTGGTTGTTCAGTTTGTATTTGGATAGCTGTCTCCAAGGAGTGAAACAAAGTAATATGGGAATGAAAGTAGGTGACTTGAATGTGAATTGCCTGCTGTACGCAAATGATGCACTCTCTGAAAGAAGGGTTCACACCCTTCAAATAATGGTCTAAGCCTGAACACGAATAAGACAAGGCTTCTGGTTTTTGAAAGAGATTAAGAAAGGACGGAATGCAAGATTAGTGTAAATGGTAAGATATTAGAACAAGTAAATGAGGTGGTATACTTGGGAAGTATGTAGAGATGGAAGATACGAGATGGATGTGGAAAGGCGTTTTACGCCGATAACAGAGTTAACGGAGCCTTAGCTGCATTGATGAGACGGCGAAACGTCAGCACAGCTGCGCGTTTGGCCGTATACAATGCTGTGTTGGTATCGACGTTGTTATGCGGCAGCGAAACGCGGGTATTACAGAAGAAGAAAGAAAGAAAAATGATTGCCGTGGAGATGCGATCACTTCGTATGATATACGGAGTCAGCTTAGCTGATCGAATATTCAATGTAGAGATACACAGAATGGCAAGTACTCGCGAGGATGTCGCGGTGAGAATGCAGAAGAACGTGCTCAGCTGGTTTGGGCACGTCGAACGAATGAGTGATGAAGAACGAAAGAATGGTAAAAAAAATATGATGGAAAAGTTAGTGATAAGAGAGGCAGAGGGAGACCTCGGTTGACCTTAAACCCCGAAAACACAGTATTAAAGATACTTGAGGAAGGTCACGTAAAAAGCATGAGGACCCCCCGGAGGGCATCTATGAAGAGGTTGATGACAGAGGACGAGGCGAAAGATGTATGTAGAGACCGTAGCGTTTGGCGCTTCGTTCTCTCTGACTACCTCACTAGGGATAAAACGTGAAGCTAAGTTAAGTTAAGTAAAAATCGACATTTTAAACATTTTCGATGTCTTCGTGGAATAGTGAGGTAGAGTCTTATTTTTGGGAAAATGAATTATTTCCATTTCAGATAGCGATGAACAAGTCTTGACTAGGGGTTGAAAGCCGGGACTCCGGGATTCAAAAATACCGGGAAATCCCGGAACAAATATAGGTTTTAAAAATATCAGTTTCAGTTTTACAATAACAGAGACTTTCGGTATTTTGGGTTTATAATAAAATAAAATATTAATAAAACAAAAAAGCTGCATGCAATTCAATTTAAGCCACCTGACAAGTATTAATAATCTATTTTGTTTGTATGTTTGTAAGTTTCTAATTTGCTGACCCATCGTAATGAGTTTCTCACAAATAATCGATTCAACTAATTGGTTGTCCGGTTGTCTGACGTTTCGTTTACCTTGCCTAGTTCAATTGGTTATTGATTTCATATTGTGGAAAATATGTGGTGTATAATAAATAAATAAATCAGTTTCACGCTTTATCCCGCACACAGTAAGGTAGGCAAAGAAAACTTACTGTTAAGACACTCTGTTACCCACTTTCCGACGAGTTCTGGAGGCATTGCGTGTCGAGAGGCGGAACTTGACGCCGCTCTTTGTCTCAACACCAGAGCGAAGAAATGAAAATATAAACGTAAATAAATATTTAATTTCCTCGAGTGGGGATCGAACCCACAACCAGTCGATTTTAAAGTCACACTATGCCCCTGCGCCACGATTGGCCCCAATAACATTGTATAATACTGATATAAATATTCACTAACATGTGTACTCAGCATTTCAATAGTAGTTAGGCTTTTTAGAAATATAATTGTCCATTTTATTATAGTTTTAGTTTCTTGTAACGAATTTCAAATCAAGTTTCAGATATTCAGATCTACAAAGAGTAGTGGATGGTATCATAGCAATGTAGTTAAAAAATAAATAAAATTCGTATACAATCTGCAGCTTTTTTTTAGAATTTTATAAAGCGCCATCTATTTAAAGTTAGATAAACTAGTATACAAGATGGCCTAAAAAATTACGACACTTGGCACTTGTCATAATAGATGGCAGTGTAGTACAAAGTGCCATTGGATCTGAATGATATGAATGTTCATTTTTGCATTATAGAATATATTAAAAGATATATTAGAAGCTGATTTTTTAATGTTTCCAACAAACATCCGAATGATTGGCTTCCACCTAAAAATATAGTAATATGCAGTGCTCATTTATTGGGAATAAAAAATCTGAAACTTCTTTATATCCGTTATCCATCCATTTTTACAATAGTCCCTGGTAAAGAAAATATTCCACAAAAATAAATAAGAAAAATTACAAAGATTTGAAAGACATCGAATTTGAACACAGCAAGCTAAGTTTGTAGAAATAAATATTTACTATTAATAATTCCTTAGAATTTAATACTGAGTATATTGTTCAACCTGAAATGCTAAACGAAGTTTTGATTACACATTTACTCGGTTTAATTAAATAATATTTTTTTTATATAATATTATTTTATATTATATTATAAATATAAATTAAAATTAAATAAGCTTCACGCTGTATCCCGCACATAGCAGGGTAGGCTATTATGAATATGATATAAAAAAATAGGCAGATAAAAGTAAATATTCCTCAAGTGCCACAGTTAAGAAGGATTTTAGTTGTGACTCTCTTGAGCACATTCACAAATGCTGCCTTGCCGCCGAGGATTTCATAGTATTTAAAACAGAAGAAAATCTATTTATTCCGACAAGTGTGACGTTGACGATGCATATTTTATAACTTTTATCATATTTAAAAATAATATAATTGAAGATACAATGTTTTTATATAATTTAAAGCTCGATAAAAGGTGTGATAAGTTTCCTCTACTATCCGCATAGTGTAGAGACACTGACACTCAGACTTATCGATTTAGTGCTGATCTATAGTTTTTGCATCGTTCCCTATAAATATTTTTAATTTTGTCGGAATTAGCTAATTTTTATACTAATAAATTCCCTGTCAGTGAAGGACTCACTTTAGTTTATGAATAACCTTAGAAATACGTTCCATGTTCTTTGACAAACTAGTTATAAACTTCAATTTTAAAAATAAAAACACGGGGATCTGTGAACCTGTGCAGGTTGTTTTTCTTAATAAAAAAAAAAACTTGTTTTTAAACACCGCCCAAAAATATACCTATTTTACTACCAATAAAATTTGAAATGTTTACCAAAATAAATGGCCACCAAATTATGTTTCCTAAAGTATGAGTAATAAGTCCAATTTTTCTTATTATTGAATGCCATAAAAATATATTGACGCCTTTAAAATTCACCTCATACTAAATATCATATATTGTCACTAAATAGATGTTACCAATAATAAATACAAATTAATATACTGAGGTTACCAAACATACGTCATCTGTTTATTGCATATTTAAAAATATATAATTTTAATGAGGCTAGTCGTGGCGCAGCGGCACGAGGCGTGACTGCAAAACCGACTGATTGTGGGTTCGATCCCCACTCGAGGAGATGAAATATTTACTTAAATTTATATTTCCATTTCTTCGCTCTGGTGTCGAGGTTAAGCGCGGCGTTGAGTTCTGCCACTCAACACGCAATGCCTCCAGAATTCGGCAGAAAGTGGGGAACGGAGTGTCTTAACACTAGGTTCCCTCTGCCTACCCTGCTGTGTGCGGGATACAGCGTGAAGCTGATTTGATTTTTATAAATTTAATAATATAGAAAAATAGTATAGTATGTCAGTATTAATATTAAAATCACTTCACGCTGTATCCCGCATCTAGCAGGGTAGGTAGAGGGAACCTAGGCTCCCTACTAGTAGTGTAAGAGCATTTCTATTTTTTGTTCACTAACAGTTTTTCTTGTGTCCCACGACTTTGAAAAGAAATAATTTTATTTTTGTAAGAAATTGATTAAAATTACTTGAACCAAGATCATTAACAGTTCACTAAGCAACAAAATATATTAAAAAAACTTGTTAAATTTCCGTAACAATATACTTTTATGAAATAAATAAAAAAGCCTAAAAATTTGAATGTATGAAAATTAATGTGTAAATTTTTAAGAAATTGCTGAATACTTTTTAGTGTTATTTCCTTCTTGGAATATGTAGTTTAATTTAATCAAAATTTTTTTGCGATATCTTATAAACTTTTAAAGTAATTTAAAAAAATATCTTGTCCCAAAAAAAGCTCAATACTGAAGACTTTTTTTTGTTACTGATTTTCTTACAAAATAAAATGTAAAATCTACTAAACTATAATATTATTTTATTGTGGAATCATTATTGATGACATTCTAACGTTTAAAGTACGAATTAACTTCAAATCTTCGTCAGTAACCATCACCGAAATACGTGTCTGTCTCTGGTTCATACATAACATCCATATAGTGTTACCACGTTATAAGTTAAGTTGATTTTATTTACGTTTCTTGTTGATAACAGCTATTACTAATTGTAATTTACTAAACATTTTATGCAAAATTATATTATCATTGAGCCTGACAAACTGTTTAAACGTGTTTATGAGTAAAAATTTCCATTTGTGATACTTCTTTTTGGTTATTTTGGCGTGGTTACGCATTAGTGGATTGTAAAGTAACACAAGTGGAAATATTAAGACCATGTTTGCATTCTGTAGATTTTGAATATGCTACTAACTCCATCAGAAATAATGAAAAGGTACCGAGAAAAATTGAAAAAAGGAAATCCAGACAAATTTATCAACAACAAAAAAAAATTTGGAACGAACTAAATTAAACTATAAATACAAAAAAGTTTCCGAAATGAATGAAACAGAAAAATATTAGTTTTTTACAAAAGAATAGTAGTTTGTTATGTCGATGTTGTGTAATTTTTTAATATGTTTGAATACCCAATAAATATATTAGATATGTATATCAAAAACTTTTCTTTTTGTTGGATTCTTTATGTGATAAATACCAATAATACACCTTTTTTATTCGTATTCTTCATTAAAAAAAATATATATTCACTTAAATTAACTTTTTAAAATTTCTGTTACATAAAAATAACAATGAATAATCTTTTTTGAACCTTCATTAGTTACAATATTATTTGAAATAAATCAATACACAAAATTTTTACAAATTCACCTAAAATTAAAACTTTTCTACTTTTTTGGACCCTCGGTAACACACAAAACACAAATTTTGTCGTTATTTCTGTATTTTTTAACATTTTAATAGTTTCAGTACGAAATTATAAAATAACAAGTTAATATTTTTTATAAAATCTTGTACAAAAAGAAGTATTTTTAAGTTTTACCGTGGGTAAAAAAAGTATTTGCACACCAATTTTTTTTGAAGTTACAAGTACAATAAAACAGAATGATTTTAGTTAATTATTGTATTTAATAGCTTAATCTATACATATTTTGAATCGATTAATAAAATTCCTTAGAAAATAGAAGAAAAAAAATGAGATGGTAAGAACACATATTTTAAAGTCAAAAAAGTATTTGCACACCAACTATTCCTTTGATACAATGTTTTTCCCGCCACATTTTGACACTTTACGTAAAATATTAACATCATTCGTATACACACGAACATCGGGAGACGTATCCTAATATCGAGACTTTTGTTTAGTGTTTAGAATTTTTTTAAAGCAAATATGCCAAAAAAAAATGAATTGTCGATAACAATGCGTGAAGAAATTATTTTACTCCGAAAGAAAGGTCGAAGTTATCGCCAAATCGGTGCAGATTTAAAGTTAAATTACTCGACAGTGCGGTATATTATAAAAAAGCGAGAAGAAACGGGAAGTGTTGAAAATAAAGCAAGGTCCGGTCGTCCTAAGAAGCTAAGTACAAGAGATAGGCGGCAAATTGTAAGATCAGTACAAAATAAACCATTTACAAGCGCTCAAAGTTTAGCAAATGACATTGCTTCAAGTTCGGGTAAGGTTGTCTGTGCCCAAACTGTAAGAAACGTACTGCATAATGTTGGTCTTCACGGCAGAACAGCGAGGAAAAAGCCTTTCATAAGTGAGGTCAATAGAGAAAAAAGACTAACATTCGCAAAAGAATATGTAAATAGGCCTATAGAATTTTGGAAAAATATTATTTTTTCTGACGAAAGTAAGTTTAATCTTTTTGGATCAGATGGACAAAGATTTGTGTGGCGCAAACCAAATACTGAACTGCAGGCAAAACACGTGCATAGTACGGTCAAACACGGCGGTGGCCATGTAATGGTTTGGGGCTGCATGGCAGCAAATGGTGTCGGAAACTTGGCTTTTGTTGAAGGAATAATGAAAGCAGTAGATTACGTTAAAGTGTTGCGCGATAATTTATCTTCAAGCGCATCAAAATTAGGCATAAGTGAGACTTATTACTTTCAGCAGGACAATGATCCTAAGCATACAGCTATGAAAACTAAGGAATGGTTGCTGTACAATGTTCGTAGAATGCTAAAAACTCCGCCGCAATCGCCAGACATCAACCCAATTGAAAATTTATGGCATCTGCTGAATTTAAATTTGCGGAAAATGAAAATTTTAAATAAAAATGATTTGAAGCGTGCTTTGGTGGAAAAATGGGCTCAAATCTCGATTCAAACGACATCCAAATTAGTGGAATCCATGCCACGGAGATTACAAGCTATCATTGATGCTAATGGAATGCACACAAAATATTAATTGCCTTTTCTTTTTTTTATTGCAGAAATTTTAACAAAATACGTACTAGAAGGCCGGTGTGCAAATACTTATTTGGCTTTAAAGTATGTGTTTTTACCGTCTCATTTTTTCATTTTTATTTTCTAAGAATTTTTATTAATTGATTCGAAATAAATATAGAATAAGCTATTAAATACAATAATAAACTGAAATAATTCCGTTTTTTTGTAGAAGTAATTTCAAAAAAGTTAGGTGTGCAAATACTTTTTTTACCCACTGTATGTGTGTTTCTTGTAAAAGAAAAAGTAACAAAATAGGAATAAAGAAAACACCTGTCTTTAAATTTAATTTGTTTTTCAAGTATTATTGAAATTAATATAGGGTGTAGTTAGTAATTAACAATCATAATTAAATAAGTTATCTGATTAAATCTACAAAATGCATGATAACGAAATTTTTATTTTTGTCAATTTTTTTAAAGTTTGGCCAAAAAAAAGAGAATTACTTGTTAGTGTCTCGTACTCTGGTCCCAAATTTCCGCCGAATTTTTCGAGGCATTGCGTGTTGAGTGACGGAACTCAACGCCGGGCTTTTGCCTTGGTGCCAGAGCGAAGAAATGAAAATATTAATAAATGATAATTCATTCCCCAGAGAGGGGCTCAAATCCACAACCACCGCGTTACTGTCACGCCCTTTTGCCCTTGCGCAAACGACGGCCTTAATATTGCTGTAAAATAAAAACATCAAAAGCAAAATGAACGTATTATTTATTATTATTGCAACATACAAACAATTTATTTCTTTTGGATGACATCAAACTAATTTAGAACAAGGTAGTAATATTAATTGTTGTGTAAGATATTATTTGGTGACCATTTATCTGTTTTGGAAAACAAAAATAATATTTGTGTGTAATTCTTACAATGTTTGTTTATTTATTTTGGATATACTTTTATATAGTCCTTTTTACATAACTTAACTTTTTTGGAGTTTTTTTATAATATTTGATACTTAGGCTTAGGATCTTATTAATATATAAAAATATTTCTGGCGATCGTCTAAATTGTAGCCATAAAAAAATATTACGGAAATTTTAGAATCCAACAAATATAATAATTTATTATGCATCGCCATCTGTGTAAAAATGTTCTTACTTAAAAGTTATAGCAGTACTAAACTGCTATAACGTACTAGGTGGCGCTAGTAATATGTTTTTTTATCGTATCCACTTATTTAAGGGATTTTTTGATAAACTTCGGGTATCGAGGCAAAGCGCGGCGTTCAGTTCCACCACTCAACTCAAATTGCCTCTACAATTTGGCGGAAAGTAGGGAACGGATGTGCGTTTTTGAAGAACAAAGTGCCTTAACATTAGCCTCCCACGTCTCTCTACCTACCCTGCTATGTGCGGGATGCAGCGTGAAGTTGAAATAGATAAATAAAAAAGTTTTACACTTGTAGTGTCGAATTCTAAACCGATTTATTATCACATTCTATTAAAATGTGTCACATATCTGCACATGTCTAAAAGAACGAAAAGCTGAGGTACTGTAGAATTCATCCAGAGAAATTCCTATAAGTAAATATTTGATACATTTTTAATTTTAGAAAGCTCTAAGATTTTTCCTTTATTGCAATGGGCGTCTCTAGAGATATTTTCCATTAGGGGCATCCAGTGTTCTTTTAGAAAGGATCATCGTTTTATCAAATTTGAGCTATTATAATATTTATATATTAACTCGTACGAAATGTTTTTTTGGCAGTTTTTTCAATATTTTCGAGATTTGAACATAGTTAACTAGTGACCCAATAACATTAAGTGAGTTAGCTTCAGTTCACACTGGACCATGCCAACTAAAATCGGATTTCTTTGCACAAAATTGGAGAAAATCTACGAGCATTTAGCCCACAACATTACGTATTATTCGCAATATTGTGAGCTAAATGCTGAAATTCTCCATTACAATATAAAATACAATAAAGTCTGCTGAGAAAAAATCTACTACACGGTGTAAAAGTAAAGAAATATATTAGACTTATTTACTCCACAATGCCCACGATCAAATTATCAGTCAGTATGCATTAGAAGAAACAAAATAAAGAAAATTTGTTAAAAAAATGGAAAGAAATCGAAAAAAAAATCTACGATATACGCAATAAGAATTAGTATCCTAAAAGATCTACGATTGCGGCGTTGAGTTCGCCATTCAACACGCAATGCCTCCAGAGTTCAGTGCAGAGTGGAGTGTCTTAATACTAGGCTCCCTCTGCCTACCCTGGTACATGTGGGATACAGCGTAAAGCTGAGAAGTATAAAAGAGACGCTGATAAAAAGCGAGACAAGAGCATATTATATAAAGTCGACCAAGACCATTTTACATAGTAGTAAAGATTTTTCAATCAAATCTGTTCCGTGGCACTGGTCGAGTAAATTGCCAGAGCAAGGTCCGAGCTACTCAGACGAAGATTCAAGATTTTTTTAAGCGTTAATTGTAATTAGTAAACACTAGTTTGACTACAAGATGTCTGCACTTTTTTTTGTTTATTTCCTATTTGTCATTAAAGATATTCATAAATATAAATAATATGGTTTTCATTTACCTGTACGTAAATTTGTATGGCTGAATCAATATATGTACATTAGTTCGATTATCCGAAAATACCGGTTTTCCGAACACCCACGTCCCCCAATTAGTTCGGATGATCGACGCTCTACTGTATAAAAAAATTTGAACGTAGCGGGACTCGAACCCGCGCCTCCTGGAAACCGACCAGGCGCTCTGACCACTGAGCCGAATATGCGCTTGTTACAACTTATTTATGTTGTTAGCATCTCCGTAGGGATGTCATCTTTTCTTTCCTAAGTGTGGATTAACACTTTAAAACTGTTAAAAATATATATGACTAATTTATTTATTTATTTGTATTTTTATTGTATTGAGGTTTGTTGTCGTCTGTTTGTATTTTTTATTTCGTGTTTAATTGCTACATTAGTACAATTAATACAATTTAAACAAAATTGTAAATGAAAAAAATATACAAGTACCTACGTTATACTCTTTTGCAAAATCAAAGTCCAAAGTGCAAACTTTACTCAAAATAAGAAATTAAATGATTAATTTTTTGAAAGTCAAATGATTTAGCACCAGCTATTACTAAAATTAAGTGGATCCTGCGCAAGTTCCTACTTAGTTTTAGACTATTTTTTAAATCAATTATGAATTTCAAATTCACTCTTATTTATTACTATGATATGTGTTTTAATTTATAAATTAAAAAAAAATTAGCTTAACGCTTTTGTGTTCAGCACGCAGCAGAGTAGGAAACTGGTGTTAAGACACTCTGTTCTCGTCCCGGCGAAACTCAACGCCGGGCCCTGGCGCAAGAGCGAAGAAATGAAAATATAAAAAAATTATAATTCATTCTCTCGAGTGGAGATCGAACCCACAACCATCGCGTTACAATCACACTCTTGTGTCACGACGGCCTCAATCATTATAAGATTATAAATTTGGTAGTAACCTTTCACAAACAAACGTCTTTTTACAACCTTTTAAAACTGTGTTGATGTTCTCGGATGTTTTCCGGGATCCTATTAGATCCGATCGTATCCTTACATTGAAGGTGAACTACTCGTACCTTTGGAATGAAAGTGAACAAATATCTTTTTGTAACTTTCTTAAAACTTTCAAAGATAAGACAACTTCCGGCAATTAGTTTTTTTTTAGTTTGGACACTATTATTTTGATACTGGTCAAAGTGACATTATGCCAATTTTAAGACGGAGACGCTAAAAAGGAGAGTTGTGACTAATAGGATTAACTAACTAATTCAGCATGCAGCTGCAGCAAGGCAAATCGACTACGTAGTAAGTAGTTACTTTTTCTTTACTTAATTTCAATTCCACTATTCTATCCTACTTCCTACTGAACTAATATTATAAACATTAAAGTAGATTAGGAAGGATGTTTCTTCCAACTTCACACAAAATCTATACATATTAGAATAGCATATTTATGTAAAGAGTTTTTATATTTGGCTATAATATAATAATAAGTTTAAGCGGGCAAAGCTGCGTGCGGGTCGCTACTATGATAATAAAATAAATGAAAAGCCACTAACCGTAGAATTTTTAGTATGAATACACTAGTTCTTATTGATAAGCATTCATATTATCAATGTACCATACATATATTTTTTGACTTGATACATATATTATCATAGAATTTAATTACAATTAGTTAATTGTAATTAGGTTTCTTTTATGTAAATTATAATGATAGGAATCTATATTCGTATGTTATTATGTTCTGTTGTTGAGCGCCAGACAACGTACAGTACAAGTGAATGACGAAGAAAACTAAAAACCCGACTGCATAAACTTAGTTTATATATCCAGTAACATTTGTGTCATCCTATTCAGCTCAAGTGTCATCCTCACTATCTGAATTCGTGGCCTCGCTCCTCGCCACGCAGCTTCGGCTACCACAGTTCCAGGTCAATCTTACTTTACAACAAAAACTTACCTTCAAAACCATATCTTAAATACTGGCAACGCCTAAGGCTAAAAAAACCTTTAGCTCCTCTGGTGTTACGCGGGGATCACTTACCACCAGGTGACATGAACGCTCGTGTGCCTTGTCTTGTCTTAAGACAAATCCATCGACGTATCAATTATCAAAATGGGTTCAATGGTTTAATAGTTACAAGGGAACAAACGGACCGATATACATAATTTGGTAATAAGTTGTGGGGCACAGCTAGTGGTATTAATATGATGAACATGTGGTCGTTTTTCTAGTTTGTTAAATTTATTTTTTTTAAATTGCATGATGTGTAGCTAGTTATTCTCAATACTGGAAAAAAAATTGCAAACGTTTTAATCGAATTATTTATAGTATTATTTTAAGGAATTACGTCATAAAATAAATATACTTGTTATATGCTAAATTTATATGGTAAATTAAATTGAGTCTAATACTAGCAATACTTTTGATACTAAAAATATTTTTAATATTCAGATTAAAAATACTTTTAACTTTAAAATTAAAAATATTTTTAAGAGAGGCCGGTCGTGGCGCAGCGGCACGACGTGTGACTGCAAAACCGACTGGTAGTGGGTTCGATCCCCACCCGAGGAGATGAAATATTTACTTAAATTTATATTTCCATTTCTTCGCTCTGGTGTCGAGGTTAAGCGCGGCGTTGAGTTCTGCCACTCAACACGCAATGCCTCCAGAATTCGGCAGAAAGTGGGGAACGGAGTGTCTTAACACTAGGTTCCCTCTGCCTACCCTGCTGTGTGCGGGATACAGCGTGAAGCTAGTTTAATTTAATTTTTTTTTTATATTTTTAACTTTTCTTCGCTATACATTGCGTTTTTGGAGGCGTTACCTCTCAAAATGCAATGTATCCCGAATTCAGCGGAAAGTGGAGAACGGGGACGGAGTGTCTTAACGCTAGGTTCCCTCTGCCTACCCAGCTTTATGCGGGAATTTAAAGCTTTATACATAAACAAGACCGGAAAACAAGCGCGAGTAGGGCTCCCTACCGAGGGTTCCGTATAGAAATTGGAGGTATCGAGCTTTTTCTGAAATACCAGCTTAGCTTAGCCATTTTATCTGATACCTCACTTGAACTTTAATATATCAAATTTTGCCTCCCTTTTAAGGCTATTATTTTTTAGGATTTAACCACAAATGTATAGTTTAGATTTTTTCCTGAACTAGTACTACCTGTTGCTAGATGCTAGGTGCCATTTTGCTATTCATTTTGATTCCCTTTATAGTGTCGAAATACGTGATTTTTGCTTTATAAACGGCCATATCTTTTTTTTTAATAATTGAAATACATTTTTTTTCAGGAAATCAAGGGACCGTTGATTTGAGTATATGGTTTGAATTTCAATATGATATCTCTAAGCGTTCCTGAGATAAATGCTCTTGACAAACAGACAGACAGATAGACGGACCGACAATAAAGTGATCTTATAGAGGAACTGCAGCATATTTGGGATACTGCAGGGAACTTGGAATACTTCGTTATCTGAATGAATATAAATGCCATCTCAATTTTTTAAACGTAAACACAACGTCATAAAACACACAGAGTCATTGAGTATTAAAAACAAGACATCATCTTGACATTCCGGCAACCAGCGCGAAGGGAATGAGACGCTTTGAAAACTTTTTCGGGAAGAATGCAATCAGTGTTAATCATTTACTGTTATAAGTAAAATCTTCATTCTAATTATTTAAACAATTAAGTGACCTTCTTAGTTTCTTATATAATTTAGATTTTTGAATATTTTTAAAATAAAAAATGTCACATGGAGTTTTCGGTTAGAATGGTATGTTGTTAATGTGGAATACCGACAGTGAGCATAATTTGGAATATTCCAAATTATGTTCACATTTTTATGAGTAGACGTTCAAAATTATTTTATTTTTTAGAAATGGCTACATCTTATAAATATAAAACGAGAAAAAGGTGGGAAAAGGAGAATATGGCCAGTTGGTTCTATAGGGTTGGCAGAGGAAACCTGGGGATCTAGGGTTAAGACCGTCTGTTTTCATTAACACACTTCCGCTTCCCACTCTCTATCGAATATTGTTTGTTGAGTGGCGGAACTAAACGACGCGCTTTGCCTCTTTACCAGAGAAAGGAAATGAAAATATAAAATATTTCATTTCCTAGACTCGATTCACACTTACGAGTTACGAATGCAAAAACAGTCGCATACTCGTTCGTGCCCCTGCGTGCGATTGTAAACGAGATGTACCTATATGATCGGAAAAAGATAGAATTAAGTTTCATTTATATTAGAATTTTACAATTTTACAATTGACTTTGGCTTGGCTATTACATCTGTAAAATTTTAATGAGATCTATCAGATAGTTCACTGATTATTTCTGTGGTTAGGTAAAGGTAAAATTGTTTTAAAAATCAAATTGTTAAGTGCGAGTTGGACTCGCCCACCGAGGCTTTCGTTCTGATTTCAGGAATGTAGGCCAAGAAGTACAACTTATAAAAGTTGATAAGTTCATGTTTGCAGGCATATGCACTCATTTTGTATGAAATGAACTACATATATACCTAAGTTATGGTTTTATCTATGAAATATCTTTTGTATTATAGCTCTTTGTGCCAAATTTCATAACTACTAGCCTACGGAAAGTACTCTATAGATTTTGATTACGTAGTTAATTTCATGGATTATGGATAAGTGCTCGTATCTTTTAGTGTCTTAGAAGTTTGATTTTCTTCTTAGATTGATACCTTCACGCGATCTCGAGAAAAATAGTCTTGACAGATGGACATGGACAACAAAGTGATTACAGGATAAGATTTCGTTTTTATCTTTTGGGGTACGGAAATCTAATAAAAAGACCAATACAGTAAATAAATAAATGCTATAAACTGTACAAAGGTTTTCTTATTTCTTATTTAACCGTAAGTTTTTGTTAGTAAAAATTCTGGGGCAGGGACCAGACTATTCTGTGTGACTAAAAAGAATCAAAACAACACACAATTTACATTACTAGCGAAAATATTTTAAGACGTGGATTTCATAAAATCGTAAGTGATCTAAGTAACTGTAATTAATAATAAAAATATATTTTTGATTATAATTTTTATCATCTTTTTGAAGTAAGACTACAGTTAATTTTTCGTAACAATACAGATTTAATTTTAAATAAACCAAAATATCATAAGTATTTAGAAAAGTACAAGAATGAAGAAGAATTTGTTTTAAAAATCATAATTTTCCAAGACTTCTATCAAAGTATTTATACTGATCGCATTGCTAAGAAAATATAATGAAAAATCAAAATGTATAATAATTGAAAATTTAATTATGTTAAAGCAAATGTAAAAATATTTTCAATAAAACAATAACAGTATTTAAATGTTAAATTATTAATTAAAAAATTACAACACATAATTTTTTTTCTAATAAAAAAAAAAACAAATTCTAACCCTTTCACTATCCAAGTCTACGACGCTACGCCTCTACGCGCTACGAGGGGCGGGGGGAGTGGGCGTGGCCGGCCGGCCCTTGGTGCCGGAGCGTATCCGCCTCCGCCCGTCAGTGTCGTGCTGGCCGCCGACCGGGTAACACGTGTGTATTGCTGTGCTAAGTTTGACAGTTTCGTGTGTTCAGTTTGTGTGTGACATGTTGGGAGAGTCGGGTGTTTAGGACATGTCGCGAAGGAAACAGAGCAACCCTAAACCTTTGAAACGTAAGTGATTTTTTTCTGAGAAAAAAAAAAAGAAAATCAATATATAGTAACAGATTCTTATAAGAATCCTTAAGTTTTTTTGTTGTTATCTGAGTTCTAAAATGTATTTCACAATATATTTAATTTATAAAAATCTCGTATAAATATTATTGAACAATGAAATATCCCTATATTGATACGAATAAAATTCTTTAAGTTATAAAACTTGCTTATCAAATCATCAATACATTATATTTGTAGACACGAGTAAACAAAATAACTCGATTCTTTAATGTTTTCAACGTTTAAGATAATATGTACTAATGTTCTCGACAGAAGTGTACCTTATAGCACTGTTTATAGAGGCGGTTTTCTACAAGCACCACATGGCTTGCAGTGTAGGCGGCATAATTGGGAGAACATAAAAACAATTTTATTTTATATTTTATTAATACTATATTATATTTTAATACTATATACACTTTAGTAAATATTCTATACTAATCTAGATTAATTGACAGGTGAATTTGGAGATAGGTTTCATTTAGATTATTCTTGTTTAACTGTCTCAATATAAATGTTTTGAAAAATATTTGAATTTTTACTATTACTGGTGTATTTCTATATTTTTTTTGCAATATTTGTAACTTATATTTCAACTAATCATCACTCGCAACTTTGTTTGCGTGGGCTTTAAGACGTAAAATTGAAAATTGCCTATTTTTTGTCGTTTTAGAAGGAATTTCTAGATTCTAACCTAACCTACGTACAGTATGGTAAACAAGTCGTGACATTTGATTGTACAATTTTTCTTACTTCGGATTATTTTATTACCGAGTGAACAATGCGTATAAGTTCAGAAAATCTAACTTCATGGCGGCCACGACTCGTTGACCGCACTCTACATGGCAACTTTCTGATTAACGGAAGAATTTTGTGACAACACAGCTGGTAGACAATCTTATCGTTGTATAATAACTTCATGATAATTTTTGTTATTATAAAGATATTTGGCATTATAAAGATGAAACAAAGCAAAAGAGTACAGCTCATATTTCATATTTTTTATGAATATCGTGTACCATTGCGTGTAACCTGAACGCAACGGTTATATAAAACATTGAAGTAATTAAAAAACTTGTGATAAAATATTTTAAATTGAATTATTTACTATTATAATTCCATTTAAACTCTTTTTATAAAATATACTAACGACTTTTAATTTAATTTTTTTTTTAATTTATTTACAAATTTAATTACGAATCATAGTAAAAAAATACTTCTCTTTATGTCCAAATTTGTTAAAAAAATCGAAAACTATTATAAAAAAAAAGAATTTGCTTAAAAAAACGAGAATATAGTAGAGTCCTTACTAAGTGTAATCAAATAATAATATAATTTTGCTTGTCTGTGTTGATTACATATAATATAATTAGAAAACTAATAAAAGATACAATAATTTATAACAATATTTTTATTATTATAGCAGACTCTCATGCAAAGTATCGTTATTCAATGCTATTCAAGATTATAGACTATTTCGTCAGTTTCATATTATATGTTTAAGCTAATATAAATAATTTCTGAAAATGTACAAAAGATATAAAGTATTTCTTGTTTTATGATGTAATAATTGAAATTGTTATCATAATTATATATTTTAAAGTTAATAGGCACCTACTTAGTAATTTGTATATTTATATATAAAAGGACTTGTGCTGACTGACTGAGGTAAGACGCACGCAGAGCCGTAACCGCTGATGGTAGAAACGTGAAATTTGGACAAATGTTTATTTTCATATTCTGGACATCCACTAAGAAGGGAATTTAAAAAATGTTAACCCTAAAGGGATGAAATAGGGGTTGAAAGTTTGTATGGAATTTTTTTTAATCTGTACCGATTTTTATAAAATTTGAAATTCAGACTCTTAAAAATATTTCATTGAACACGTGTTTCGTGGTTTTTTTAGAATTCCCTCCTAATAAGCGGGCGAAGCCGCGCGCGCCCTCTAGTATATTATATATATTTTAATTTATTTATTGCTTCATGCTATTGTAGGATGGGCTGGGGAACCTAGTGTTATAGCACTCTTTTTCCATTCTCCACACAATTTTGGAGGCGCGTTGAGTGGCAAAACTCAACGCCACGTTTTGCGTTGTTACCGGAAATTGAATCCACAACCGTCGCGTTTTCAATTGGAATACCTATATATAATTTTAAAATGTAACTTGTGCAACTCTTATACTAACTGCATTAAACATAGAAGATATTGATTGTATTAAGTAAATATTACAAATCACTTGTTGCGTGCTTGAGTTTTGATAAGTAGAAATGAAATATATTATTACTCATTTTTAGTAAAAATGGTGATTTTGTAAATTAAAAATATGTAATACGCGCAATGCATCCTGGATTCAGCGGAAAGTGGTGAACAGAAGTGTCTTGTTGGGAACGGAGTGCCTTAACACTAACGGGACAGCGTGAAGCTAAAAAACTTATAGGCAATACAAATAGAGAATGATATAGTAAAAAAAAACTAGCCAAGTGCGAGTCGGACTCCCACAAATTGTTCCGTACCATTCATTATCTATAAAAACGGTAAAAAATAACATCTGTTGTATAAAAGCCCTTTAAACATTTATTTTATTCTGTTTTTTAGTATTTATTGTTATAACATTGAGGCCAGTCGTGGCGCAGGAGCACAAAGTGTGACTGTAAAATCGACTGGTTGTGGGTTCGATCCCCAATCGAGGAAAAGAAATATTTATTTACATTTATATTTTTATTTCTTCGGTCTGGTGTCGAAGCAAAGCGCGGTGTTGAGTTCCGCCACTCAACACGCAATGACTCCAGAACTTGGCGAAAAGTGAGGAACGAAGTGTCTTAACACTAGGTTCCCTCTGCCTACCCTGCTGTGTGCGGGATACAGCGTGAAGCTGATTGTTATAGCAGCAATAGAAAAATATCATCATGTTCTGTTCTTCTATGTACCTAGTCGGAACCAAAACAAACCACAAGAACTTGATTTTACCATTCACGTGAAGTTGTAAAGTCATTTATGTCTATTATTATAAATTTCAAAAGTGATATAAGTAATAATGTATAATATTATATTATATTATAATAATTCAGTTTTATTGATGCATCAGAACATGCTTACATATATTTTGTATAATTTTTTTTCTTAAATATTTAAAAAGAATTAAGATTTTTTTTATTATTTTAAAAAGAAGATCTTAAATACGTTTTGAAAACAATTAAACCATTCAATAATGAATAGTTTAGCACGCTCATTCCTTCATATAAGAAAGTATATTTGTTAGTTCATTCGGTTAAAACGCGCACCTAGGTATTAGAATTAAATTATAAGTAACCTACTTATTTGTGAGTATAATCGGTCATTTACCATTTTGCTAATATTTTTTTTTCCTTTAGTGTGTGTTATCGAGTGACTCTGGAATGACTTGGAAAATAATAATCAAAGAGAAACCCATTTACTTGGCAAACCAACCATTATAGAAGGATATTATGATTTTAATTTACAATTGATGGAACATTACAAAACGAAAAAAAAACCTATTATTGGAACATTTTTTTTAAAGTGTTATTCCACATTTAGGAAAAATACACTTTTATATTAGAAAACGTATCAAAATTTTCGCCTCTTTGGAAACCGTCCAAATCCGACGTCCGACGGTTTCATAGAGGCGTGGGTTTAAATCCCGCTACGTTCAAATTTTTATACGTTGTCTAATTAAGTAAAATATTTAATAGTTTAATTTTCTCTGTGATATATAATTGTTACATTTTTTTAATTGATTATGATCGGTTTTTTGTTATTTTGCTAATTTTTATTCAAAATTGTGTGTATCTTTTTTGTTTTCTTCTTTGTATATGGTTTTATTAGTTGTCCTTTCAGAGAATGATCTGTATTGTTTTTGTTCAAATTTTCATTAGGAATGCTAAATTAGCCTTTAGGTGTATATTTTATGTAATACGTCTTTTAAGGTTTTTGTTTTAAAATAAGAAATATTATTGTATACAACGTTGGCGTTCCTACTAAATAAATAAATAAGAAAAAATACAATTTTACGAAGACAAATTAATAATTTTATTAAAACTAAATGGCTGAATTCTTCTAACTAATATTATAAATATGAATATTTGTGAGTGTGTTTCTTCCAATTAAAAGCAATAACTACTGAACGGCTATAGATGCCGTCACGAGTTGCTAGTTTTACATAGAAGTGTGCAAATAACTATATCAATAAAGGCAAACCGTTGTATTATGTGAAAGAGAAAAAAAATATGGTTGTTTTTTAAAGAATTTTATTTGTTTTTTATTATTAAAGAAAACGAAGCAGCGAAATAAAATAGCCTAAAAAGTTTAAGCTTCATCTTAAACCTTTTCTTATATTGAACTTACTGTAAACTGGCATATACAATTTAGTAGACCATACATACAGATTTGTTTTATCTTCACGTTGTAACTTGCATAAAGCTGCCTGCTTTGCCTGTCCAGAAAAGATCTAGTGTCAAAACTCTACTTACACACACAAAGACATATTAATTTATTAAATTCAAATAATGAATCCTAGTAATATAATAAATGTGAAAGTTTGTGAGGATGGATGTTTGTTACACATTCACTCAATAACCAATTAATAAAAAAAATTATAATAAAATATAAAATATTTAGATGAAATTTTACATATGTAATATACCTTATGCGGATTGTAATTCAATTTTAATTCTTGCAATAAATATAGTACTAACTTAAAAGTATTTTTTTACTTATTTTTTTTTAGAAAACGTTTAAAAATTTGAACGTAGCGGGATATAAACCTGCGCCCTTTGAAATCGTCCGTTCTTTGCTTACAGGGGACTGACACTAAAATGTAAAAAAATAATTATATAATTATTTATAATATCACTTATGTTGAATTAATTTTATTTATGTGTACCATGTATATCCATGTTTCGCTGCCGGCTTATATTTATTATTATTCCACCCATACATTAAGTTTAATACATTTCGCAGCTGCGTAGGCAGATACCTACAGAGTAGTGTCAAGATACTCTATTCTCCGCGTCCCATCTGAATTCGAAGAACTATATATAGAGTGACTCAACTCACTAACTCAATTTTTCCTTTTTAATTAAATTTAATAAGACAAGTTTTTAAATAGAAAGTTCAATTGATAACAACTGATATCGCTTTCCAGTAATGTCAAGGTGACTGTACGAATACGAATGATATTTTTATGAATTTTGTTTGTACAACCGTTTCAAAGTGCGGGCGGGTTCATTACTCGTTTATCTTCCTATTAATGTATTCTGATTGTTTATTTATCGGTGGACTGATAGTCGCGTTGTGATGTCCAACACTATGTAGCGGGATAACTTTATCCTAATACCGGTTATAGGGAAAAAGCAAGAGAATGTAGAGTTATAAATGACATTAATTTCTCTGTTTTTTGTCTATTTTGACATCGTTGTGAGCCGAAGCCGAGCGAATTAACCAAAATAATTTATGCTCCTAAGTGAGATTAGAACCCAAAAGCATCGTGTTCACAGTCTGACGCAGTCCCACCGCGATGGCTTCGACTAATTTTCTGATTAAGGGCCGTAGAGTCTTACGTAAGACTCTGACGTCGATCTCAAGATCGATCTCAGAGTTAAGATCGGTTTGTAAATACAGGCCTAAGTGTTTCATATTGGGTTTTACTTCTGATTTGTCATTGCCAACTCATGTGCGTTATATGGTAACTTCCAATAGCAAAATGATAACATTTTTTATGTTAATTGATTTTAAAGAGCTTGTAAATATCTATTTGAAATTTAGAAAATTGATGTATTTTGTATGACAATAGGTATATTTATTAGAATCGTCTAAATTGTCTCGTAACTTAGTTGTAAAATATATGGCTATAGATAGGTTCTAATAAGTTCTCTACTCAAATATAATGAAAAATAAATAATATACCTATTCATTGTAATATACCGTGAGGTAGGCGACTATATTTTCTCCGCTCTCCCCGCAATATAAAGAAGAGATTTTGAAAATCAAATAAAATCTTTAAGACGATGAGATAGAGTTAGAGTATAATTGGTTTATAACAAATTTTGTTAGCGATAGCCGACCACTTGACTGTAATGGTACCGAACTCCGATAACGTTCCCATGCACGCATTCTACAACTATTTAGTATTGAGTCATCCATTTGAACACTTAAAAGTTTTTTTTTTGTTTTCACACAGTCTAAAGTATTGTACTTCATGGGTTAATTAACACTGATTAGTGGCCTAGTCCTCCGCTTTTCTCTCTTGTTTTGTAAAAATCAAGTTCTTTTATTTTATTTACATAGCAGGGTTGGGTGAGGGAAACTGGAATCTTAGTGTTAGATACTTTGTTCCCATTAAGACACTTCCGATCTCCATTTTCTGCTGAATTCTATAGGCATTGTATTTTAAGTAGCGTAACTCAACGTCGCGCTTTGTCTCGTTACCAGAGCAAGCAAATAATAAGATAAATGAAAATATTCCATTTACTCGAGTCAGAATCGAACTCAAAACCTGTTGCGTTTACAGTTACGCTTTTGCCCTTGCACCGCGACGGGAATCAATTATATAAAATATACAATAAAAATTGCTATATTGACAGAACAACATACCTTATCTTGTCCCGTCAACCATCAGATCATAAACAATGTGGAAAAGGATGCAGCAATAATTATACTATTTAAGGGCGTACAAAATGACCAGGAACCTGGGGGAAACATAATTTTGTACACAATAGTGGTGTTGTCGTCGTTATTTCTTAAGGCACAATGCTTTGAACTCGCCGCGGTCTTGCTTACCAGCGCGCCGTCAGGTGTCAGGATTTACGCGGGTATGGATATCTGTGCGTGTCCTTTGAAGTGTCCTCGTGATATTTGATTTTGTAGAATATTGATCGTACGTTGAGTATGGTAAAAAGATGTGGAGTAATTATTGTTTTTGAAACAATCTTTGGAAATAAATTTATATTTTCTTAGTTAACTTTTTTCTTAGATTCGTGCTGTGCCCTGCATAAAGCTGGGTTTGCAGAGGTAACATGGGAATGTAGTGTTAAGACACTGCATTCTATTTACTATCTAATTCTGAAGGCATTGCGTATTGAGTGGCGGAACTTAACGTCGCGCTTTGCGTCGTTACCAGAGCGAGAAAATGAAAATATGAAATATTTCATTTTCTCGAGTACGATTCGAACTCACAACCTCTCACATTTATCATAGTTGCACGCTTGTACCAATTCGCCACGTCTGGCTTTTTAGTTTACTTTCCGATGATGATGTTTCGTAGGAACTTCCTTCCACGCGCCACGGAACTGTGGAATGGCCTACCCGCGGCAGTGTTTCCAGGTCGATATGACATGGGTACCTTCAAAAAGCGCGTCTATCTCCACCTTAAAGGCCGGCAACGCACCTGTAGCTCCTCTGGTGTTGCACGGGGCCGTGGGCGGCGGTAATCACTTACCATCAGGTGACCCGAACGCTCGTTTGCTTTGTCCTTTTCCATAAAAAAAATGTACCTGTGTCTGCTTAGGAATCGTGATAAGAATAAAGGCTAATATCGAAACAAATATTTTATGTAACTAAAAATTGCAGAGCCAAGAAAAGTATGATAAAAAGTTGAAGTATGTTTATTTAAACGCCATAATCTCAGAAACTGGTGGCTTGAATAGTAAAAAAATGTCTTTGTGTTGAATAATTAGTTTGTAGAGGAAGGCTATCTGCTATATTACATCACGTTATTCATTTTGATGTAACCCACTATATCTGCGGTTGGAGTTACTTGGGGCACTTAGAATGAGTCATGTGACAAACCCGTATAAGTCTTAATTATTGTGTTTTTATACAGAAGCAAAACTAACTATAAAAGCTAGTATACATACAGAGAGTAACGCGATCGATGGACCAGCAATGGTCTATAGATAGGGGACCTTAGTACCTACTTATTTAGAAAACGTATAATAAACGTATAATAATATACGTTTCTTTCCTAAGTGTGGAATAACACTTTAAAAATGTTTAAAAAAAGACCTTAGTACCTATTCATTTCAGCCCCGTGTATGTTCAGCGATTTTTAATGATTCAGCAGATATTAGAGAATTAGGGATTCTTTTTAAAAAAACGGATTCCTTAAGAACATTGACTAATAGGTATAACCCGATTGTTGTTTTTATCAATAGACCTCAATAGTAGTCTTTTTGTATTGGGCAATATAATAGTTTAAAACTATCGGTTTATTAATTTTGTAAATAACATCAAAAAGAAACCTAAAACCGTATAAAAATATCAAAAACTTTCAAGGACTGTAACGAACAAAAACTCATGGTTGTGATTATGTCGTGTAATCTCTGAAAGTTTCATAGGCGTAGCTAAATGACAACATATAAAAAAATGTAATGACTACATTTGAGTCGATTTTTTAAGATATTTACATAAGTATTTGCATTTAACAGTAAAGTAAGTAATCAGACAATGTTTATAAAGTACAATTATTTTAATATTGTAAGGCTTTCCTAGCTCATCCCTCGAAATAGTAAATGCCTCGAAATAGTAAAAAAGAAAGAATATTTCTCAGGTAAAGTTTTGATACTGTCCGCTTAAAAAATACACACTTATAAAGAATAAACACTAAAAGTTTCATGATTGCATTACATCCTGTATCTACCTTAGAATTATTGTAAAGAAACTAAAAATAAGGAAAAGAAAGGTGAAGAACTAATAGTTAGTTCCCCTTACAATTTATATTGTCGAAAATTAAGACCTTAAATTTCAATTTTTCATTGTAAATAGAGTATAAGAATTTCAACTTATGTAGCTGGATAAGAACGCAAGGCTTAATTAGCGACGATCGCTTAAACGGTTTCCAAGATGCGCCGGTTCAAGTTCCTCTACGTTAAAAAAAATATACGTTTCTAAATATTTCTCTTTCCATAGTGATATATCACTAGGAATTCCTTTTACACAACAAGTGAGATATATTTTTTTAGCAGGGCAGGCAGAGGGAGTCTAGTGTTAAGACACTTCACTGGTTGTGTAAATGTAAAAAAATCAAAGAAATTATACTTACTAAATAGTTTAGAAATGTTGTCGCGTAATACTGATAACGTATTTTGCAATTCTTTTAAGAACACCACTGTAATACGGCGAGATAGCTTATCATTGATGTAACCAACTAGAGTTTGTTATTTTAATTACACATCGAATGATGCCATTTGAATATAAATGGGTTTTTTTTTATTTTTTTTAGCTTCATGTTATATCCCGCATATGGCAGGGTAGACAGAAGGAACCTGGGAATCTAGTGTTAAGACACTACGGTACCCATTAAGACACTTCCATTACCCACTTTCCGCCGAATTCTGGAGACATTGCTTGTTGATTGGCGGAATTCAACGTTGTTCATTATTTGTTGTCCTTATTACCGAGCGAGAAAAATGTAAACATTAAATATTTCATTGAAAATTAAAATATAAAGTATGAACCCACAACTGTCGTGTTAACAGTAACACGTGCCCCTGTGCCACGACTGGCCTCATATTGTACAACATACAAAATAAAAAAAATACAAGAGAATACTGTCATATACGTAATAAAAAATGAACAAAAATCTCCACAAAATATACCTAAGTTAAAAGATCCCAACACCCTTAAACGCTTAAACAGGGGCACGCGCGTCGTGGGAAGAGGGGTGAAAAGTCACCCCATCATACAATATGGTTACAATGACCAGATAGTTAACTGATTAAGCTTTGGGAAGGCGAGGGTGTTATAATAAAGATTTAGTGTTAGTAATAATAATACGAAGCCACGCCAAAGTTTTTTTTTTTTTTAAATAAATACATATTTATTTTTTTTGATCGATCCTATGCAGAAACAAAGTTAAGTATAAAAATGTTAAAGGAAATATATAGCGAAAAAGGAAAGGGAAAACCGGAGAAATAATAAAATAACCCAAATATATCACTAACACTCTATCTCTGCTATATGTGGAAAGTTATAAATACAATTAATACAACTAGTCGAGTCGAGGTCAGTTGTGGCACCGCAGCATAAAATGTGACTGGAAACGCGAGTGGTAGAGTGTTCGATCCCCACTCGAGGAGATTAAATATTTATTTAAATTTATATTTCCGTTTCTTCACTCTGGTGTCGAGGCAAAGCGAGGCGTTGAGTTCCGCCGCTTAACACGCAATGCCTTCAGAATTCGGGGGTAAGTGAGGAACGGAGTGTCTTAACTCTAGGTTACCTCTGTCTACTTTGCTGTATGCTGGATACAACGTACAGCTGCTATATTTTTGTTTTAGATGATACTAGCGGCCCGCCCACGGCTTCACCCGCTTAAAATACATGATTATTGATTTAATAAGCAGAATTGATTGACAACTATAATGACTTCTAATATGATTTTTTTATTACTTTAATCTGTAATATTCTAATATGATTTTTTTACGACATTATCGTAATTTCTATAAGAATTTTTGATAGTTTCGAACTAAAAAATACGACCAATGTTGATATTTGATATTCATAAAATATACATAAAGCTAATTATTTATTATATGTATATATTTTTGTAACATTACGTTCTTTTTACCTATGTTATATTTTTTAAAGCTCTGTTAAATGTGCTGATGTCACTTAATAATTTAATGTAATGCTTCAGAAACAGCCTTAAATGTTAAATTATTGATTTGGGAAGGGATTCATAGTATTCTTTGTAAAAAACTGTAATGTTTGCATATTAACTCCTGTACAGTTTTTAAATTAATTACACATATTATTTAGCTAAATGTACAATTGGTAAATATGAGTTATTACAGAGTACACGTAGAAGGATGTTTTTAAGCATTTTTGTATAGATTTATTTCAAACGAACTAACGAACCAAAAAATCTATGTATTTGCTTGATATCTCTTTGAAGATCAAATCGTTCTTTATCTCTGTGTAGAATTAATTACGATTTAAACTTAACTGTTATGATTTATGAAGGTAATCTCCACTAACATTTCAATTTTGTTTACTTTATTGTATAAAATATTGTATAATGGTGCTTCAAAAATAATTTTATTTATCAACAGTCATATAACCAAGACGTTTCGAATGTCATTCTTTAGCCAGGAATCTTACCAGCGCGATTGCTATATAACATTCGCAGGCAAACTAATGCCTTGAGTTCATTCAAATGACGATAACTTTTTTTTTAATGAACCGATTTTGATGAACCAAACTTTAGTAATTAAGTTGAGTTAAAACAAAGCAATTGGTGAAACTTTTAAGTAAATTGGTTCAGTACTTTCAGAGAAAAATGTGGACATACATATCGACAGACAGACAGACAGACAGATAGAAAAGACAAGAAATTAAAAAAAAATATTTATGCTTTCTATTATTCTTTTTAAGTGTCCCTCTATCCATTTCAGTCAAAATTATTAAATGTACAGACAAAATATTTTAACTGTCTTATTATATAATATATAGAGATAATTAGATTTTTTATATTTATAAATACAAGTGAGGTCAGGTTATACAAAAAGTCTATACGAATACTTAAATAAAATGAAAGTATCTGTCTGTAATCTTATAATAATTGTATTTTTCTAGTGCATAATATAGTTATTTACACGATACCAAAATACTATAGGGAACGCAGTGTCTTAACACTAGTTTGCCTCTGCTTACCCTTCTGTGTACGGGATACAGCGTGAAGCTGACTAAAACACAAACGATTTTATGTCTGTCTTTCTGTTTATCCGGGCTAGCCTCCGAAACAGAAAATTTCGGAATTCCAAAAATAATTTTTATGCTATTTTTAATGGATGAGGGATGAGGTTATGGAGCAACGTATAGGCTTCATATTATTCCAAAATTCTCTTTTTCTAAAATAATCAATCAAACAATATATACAACTATAATTATACATATTATTATATGTATAATTATCTATATCGATAAATAATCGTATAATTTGTGCAGGCAAAGACGCGCGGGATTGCTAGTGAGTAAACAAAAATAACACCAACATTTGTCACGCGGTCGAGCCAGTTTCAGATTCATGAGTAATACATTATCAACAGATCAATGAGTAAAGAGGATACACTGAGGTTGCTTTATTATTTCTCAATAAATAAATTGATACGTAAATTCCAGAAAACAAATATTCCATAAACAATATTCAATAACCTATTATTTTCCTTTGTAAATGGATTTCATTAAAAAAAATATAATATTTTAATTAAAAACATTATACTAACAGCCGGTGCATTAGAAAACTGTAACGGAGTTAAATTTATATCTCTTAATTTTTATACACTAAAAACTGGCAAAAACTCAACAAATTGTCTGTAGATACAGGTAGATAGGTACCTATTCTAAATACTATCTATTTATCTTGGGTTCTATCTATTTATTATGTGCTCTTTAATTTTATCGCAAATTATTTTCCAATTTTCCTCAGTGAGGATCGAACCCACAACCATCGCGTTTCCCTATTCCCTTTGGAATTTGGAGAAATCATCGCTCTTAGTGCTTTTCTACACTGTCCAAGGAACCAAATATCAAATTTCGACGTTCATGATCGCGTAATCACTGCATACTTGTATGGTCGATTGAGAGTATATAAACTGGTCTCAATTCTGAGATTGATTTTGAGATGCCTTTTTCCTTCATATAATATAAGCTATGAATGAAAACTACATCTCAAGATCGACCTCATAGTAGAGAACGGCTTATAAATACGGTCCTATGTTTTTTTTTGCCTATCGTGCTATGCGGAAAAAATATAAAAAAAATATTTCTATAAAAAAATACCAATAACAATTTATTTATGCTAATACAAAATTGCAAAGTTTCATCAGATAAAGTAGTCGCTGATAACACTATCGTGCGGATTAAAATCGCTCGGATATACGCGATAACGATCAGATAAGCCGGTATTGATAGTCAAAGCCCGATTTAAAAAATATGTACAGGTACAGGGTAGATATGGATTTATTTATATAAATCCGATGGATTACCTAAGGATTACATACTGTATAATTTATTATTTGATAAGATTAATTTTTATTTAAATATTATTACTATAAGGGCCCACCAGAGGAAACTAAATATTTGTTTAAATTTATATTTCCATTTCTTCGTTCTGTTGTCGTGGCAGAGCGCGGCGTAGAGTTCTGCTGCTCAACACGCAATACTTCCAGAATTCGGCGGAAAATGGACTAGGAAATGTGTTAACACTAGGTTCCCTCTGCCTAACCCGCTGTGTGCGAAGTACAGCGTGACACTGATTTATTATTATTTAATTATTATTAAGTAATTTTACACTGTACAAGATATTTAATTGTAATTGATTTCTGTTTTATTTTTTTCATAAAAAAAACATTATTAAATAAATTAAATAATAATGAAACGATACAGGAATGGCTAGAGATTTAACCGCATCCTAATAATATATCTATTATACTACAATACAATCAATTATCATTGTCAGTCATATAAACTTTTTTATATACGAAAAACACTGATTATTTTATGGTGCCTTTCCACTACATTACAATTGTATGAATATTATCAGCATCACGCTGTGTCCCGCACACAACAGAGTAGGCACAGGGAACCTAGTGTAAAGACACTGCGTTCCCCATTTTCCGCCGAATTCTGGAGGCATTGTTAAATAAATATTTCATCGCCTTGAGTGGGGATCGAACCCACAACTAGTCGATTTTGCAGTCGCACTTTGTGCGTCTGTGCCTCGTCTGCCTCAATATTATTATAAATAAATTTACAATAGTCTAAATCGATGTCTGGGATTCAGTAAAAAAATTTCCAACTTTAAAATTCCTGAATAATATTAGTATTATAATAAAATAGTTCAAATAAATTAAATCATAATTAAAAATTAAATCAGCTTCACACTGTATCCCGCACACAGCAGGGTAGGCAGAGGGAACCTAGTGTTAAGATACTCCGTTCCCCACTTTCTACCGAATTCTGGAGGCATTGCGTGTTGAGTGGCAGAACTTAACGCCGCACTTAACCTCGACACCAGAGCGAAGAAATGGAAATATCAATTTAAGTAAATATTTCATCTCCTCGAGTGGGGATCGAACCCTCAACCGTCGGTTTTACAGTCACATCTCGTGCCACTGCGCCACGACTGGCCTCTAATAATTATTATGAATTTGATTTCGCCGATATTTTTTTATTTTACTTCACACCGTATCCCCACATAGCAGAGTAGGCAACGGGAACCTATTGTTAAGACACTACGTACCCATTAAGACTCATCCGTTCCCCACAAGATTAAACCAAGAAAACTAATATCTCCTCCAGGTGTACTCCACTATAATCTTATGAAAACAACATATAAACACGCAATTTAGCTTAAGTATTTTATACATATCCACTCCTAGAATTGCGCCAGAAGGGATTTTGTGATAGTACACGTGATCGATGCTTCTGATAAGGCGCCAGATAAGTCACTTTATCACAATCTATTTAATCTATGAAAGGCTAACTCTTACAAACACATACATACTTTTGGGGATTTGTTTGACGTCCATGAGCGATTATTTCTTACTGATAACATCAGATAATGTTGGGATTTAATAAATATGAAATATGTAGATCTAGGTGATAAGTTATTAGTGGAAAAGCTATTGGTTGTTTAATATTTGTGTTTCTTATTTGTTTATTAGTTTTATTTTTTGTAGATAGAGATGTAGTTCTTTTGTAGTTATGGGTTTTTGTTATTATTATGGAATATGAAAGTAGTATACATATAGAGTGTAGCTAATGAAAGATCTAACAATGCTCGCACTCCTAAGACAAAGTTGATTTTGGAGCTAATTTACATTTTTTTGCTAAAATAGAAAAGATTTAGAGAAAGTGAAAGAATCTGAGAAACCAGTGTAAAAATACTTCATTCTCATTCTCACTTTCCGGTGGATTTTGGAGTCATTGAGTATTGAGTGGCGGAACTCAACGCCGCGATTTCCTACCGCGGCAAAGCGAAGAAATGAAAATATTAAATATTTCATTTTCTCGAGTGGTTCTCGCACTGACAACCAATTTCTTATATTTAAAATTTCCTTGTTATATATTTCTTGAGCCACATAAATTTCAAAATAATTTAAAAATAAATCTAAAATAAAATTATTTATTTTGTCACCTATTTTTTTACATACCACTACCGCTTTAGATATATAATCAAACTAACCTACCTTCGCTAACATAACCCGACGTCCCCGGAAAAGAAAAAAAAAATTTTTTGCAATGATCATGCAACACCAATTAAAACATTCACGTATAGATGACCCGATAGCTGATTGATAAACGACGCGACGCGATGGTATCAACGAGGGCGGGTTTGTGCCCGGGATAGAGATGTAAACACTGATTTTGTTCTTAAAAAGAACTCGCTTTTATGAGGTCACGAAACGAACCTCTTACCATCTTGGTCACGCAAAGCATTTGGCTTATATAGTGAATAATTAAATTAAAAAATAATTTAAATTAAAACAAATTTAATTGGAATAAGCTTTACGCTGTATTTCGTTTATAGTGGGATATGCAGAGGAAACCTAGTGTTATGATTTATTCTCCACTTCCAACAAATTTTTAAGACATATCGAATTGAGTGAGAAAACTCAATCCCACCCTTTGTCTTGTGTACCAGAGCAAGGGCAATAAAAAATAAATCATTCCCCCGAGTAGGAATTGAACCCACAACCGTTTAAGTTTATAGTCAAAGTCTGCGCCACGACGGCCTCAAAATAATTCTTAATCTCTTTTTTGTGATATTTGTAAAAAGGTTCAAATTGAATGTCACTTTATTTTATTTCCGCTCATTTAAAGACACAGCATATTTACTCATTTTGTTTACATCGATGTAAACATATCTTTGACTAGCGTTTACCAACGGCTTTGCCTGCATGATCAAATAAATATAGGAATAATTAAAAGTGACGTACAACACTTTGTAAGTCCCCAATGTAACTTTGACCGCCGAAACAATTTGAACCAGTAGTTCTTGAGATAAGTGCGCCCAACCAACCACACTCTTCGGCTTATTAGATATATAAATCATACAGATTAAAAAACCTAATATCAAATTAAAAAAAATTAAGTATATATAATAATATAGTATTGTACAAAAGTATGTTCAAACACTTACTTATTACACATAATTACACATGTTGCCCGCGATACGTATCTGTATCTATCGCTGCCGTGCCACTGATACGACACGCTGATAACAATTTACAAGACCGATAATGATTATTAAACATATAAGTATATGTATAATATAATGATGTAACGGAATTTTGAAAGTTTTATTGATTTCGAATTTTATATTCTTGTCATTATCGGTACAAGTTTTTGGTATTATTTTTGTTATATATTTAAGTAGAAATTACTGTATTTAAGATTACTTACTATATTATATTTGGCAGAAAGATCCTAGTGTTGAGAAGTTCCGTTGTCTCAATCTCAATATACCAAGATACTGAATGTCCGTATTTAAAAAATTGTTCTCAACTCTGCCGATCGATCGATCTTGAGATTTTCCATGACCGTTATCATGTATCGATTATTAAAATGGCATCTCAAGATCGCTCTTAGTCTCATAGAACTAGAAAAATGAAAATAAATTAAAAGTTACACTACGATGGCCTTATGCATTATTGATATTAAATGAAAAAAACCGGACAAGTGCGCATCGGGCTCGCCCACTGAGAGTTCCGTACAAAAATTGAAGGTCTTTTTCTAAAACTCAAGCTGAGCTTAACCAGAGCTTCTTCATCTGATACCTCACTATAACTAGCGGCTTCATTACCATTTTTTTCAGGAAATCAAGGAACCGTACAACTCGATATCTCCAAGCCTCTTGATAGACAGACAGACAGACGGACGAACGGACGGACAACAAAGTGCTCTTATGTGGGTTTCTTTTTAAAATTAAAAGGTATATAACGCTAAAAAAAATTAGCAGCTTCACTTTTTTTGGGAAATATGTGTTAAGACATTCTGTTTGGAATATTGCGTGTTGAGTGGTGGTGCTTAACGCCACCGCAACGCTTACAGCTGGACGCTATACCGCTGCGACCAAATGCAGATTTCAATTTTATTTGGGAAACCATTAAAATTGATGTTTTTTTATTGATACTCGAACGTTTTTATATTTTATCGATTCAATAGCAAAAACATTAATTAATATTTTTACAAAAAAATGTGACGTTTTGACAGACTTCAACTTTGAAAAAATCTAGATTTTCTGTAGTCTTCCAATAATTAAACAGTTACATAAGTTCTATCTCTAGATTAGCTAATGATAAGAGATACAATAATGAGATAAGATAAAATTAATTAAATAAAACCAGTCACATTTGTGCACCTGTGAATAACCTTTAATATTTATATGAAAAACATATCATCTATTCATACTAGTATTAAAAAGCTATATTTTTTTATACTGATGGCAAAAGCAGCTACATATGGATGTAGCTGCTGTTTATTTTATACGTATTATTTGCTAACCGGAAACTCTATATTTTCCACGCTGTAGATACATTACGTAGAGGTAAGCTAGTGTTAAGACACTCTGTTGTCCATGCATCGCATGATTTTGGAGACAATGCGTGTTGAATCGAGGAACTCGCTGCCGTACTTTGCCGTACCCTCGAGTGGAAATCGAATCCACAAACATCTTGCGCCTATACAGTCACATGAAGCTGCGACAAAATGGCCTTAGTTTTACAATGCCTGTTGAAACTTTATAGGTAAAATAACAATATTTCGATTTTGAAGTTGAACCTACAACCACCTTTACTGTACATAAAGACTTACAAACATAATAGCCCAAACTAAAATCTAATTAAAATTACCAAATAATGAAACGATAAATAAATAATACGAAACACTAACTGAACAAGTCTGTATTATCGACAATCGCGAACCGATAACGGCATGCGTCCATCACGCCATACCTTTCTCTTTCTAACGTATAGCAAATAATCATTCCGTCTCACTCTGGCTAGTTAAAAAATAAACTAATGAGATATCGCTATCGCACAGCATCCGCTATGTTATCAGTCGTGATAAGAGTACATCTGTCAACGGTCGATTTGAATTAAATTAGATTAATATATAATTGAAGTTTTTAGTTATTGTTATCGGTTTTGCGCTGATACCGAGTGGTGGTAGGTTTTAACAGTTTCTTTTAATGAGGCTGTTTTTGTTGTATAAATGTTGTCTTGCTTGCATTTTAGCCATTTTATGTATAGTTTCGTTTAAAATACTAATAATAATATTTAATAATATTTTTATAATGTAATTTCAAACTTAGGCAAGAAAATAGTCGTAGCGGGTGTTGACTTGGCGGGATGAATCTGCACCTGTTGGTATTCTCGTTTGTAAAATATACCTAAATTGTAACTAATAACTTTTTTTAAACATCCCAATATCGTTTTTCAGTGTTCATATAAACTCTAGTATGCACACAGTCACACACTATTTGAGTAAGTAGAGATTTGTCTGTCTAGTGTGAGCTCTTAATAATTTTTTCAGCTTGACTTTGCGTCACGCACACATGTAGAGTAGGCAGAGAGAACCTGGGAACTTAGTCTTAAGAAACTCCGTTCCCCACTTTCCGTTGAATTCTGAAGGTATTGGGTGGATAGTGGCGGAACTCAACATCGCGCTTTCCCTCGACACTAAAATATTAAATATTTCATTTACTCGAGTGGGTATCGAACTCATAACAACCATACGTGTTTACAGTCACACACTTGTGCTCCTGAGCCACGAGTGGCCTCAATTAAATGTCATAGTATAAAAGTCATTAACATGAGTATCATTCTTTTTCAAAGAAATGTTTTTTCCTTGTATTAATGTGCAGACTTTTTTATAGGTATAAAAAGGTGCATTCTTTTGGTGCTTCATTTGGTGCAGTAATAACGTAATTATTTAAATTAGGTTCCTATATATTGTCAATGTTTGTCTCAATAGTATCTAAAAACTTTACGCTAACGCCTCGAGAATTAGGCGGAAAGTGAAGTATTTTAGCTCTAGGTTCCCAAGTTGCCACTGCCCACCCTGCGATGTGTGGGATACAGGTGAAGCTAAAAGCGTAACGTACTAGGGTTGCCGTGTTACGGCATACAGTACCAACCTCAAAATTCGCAACATTTATTAATAATTAATAGCGGAATATATTTTTTATATATATTTTGAAATACTAAACTCTGACATAGCTATGTATATCAAGATAAATGCAGAGATAACCTGGTGTTCAGAAACTCAGACTTTCATTTCCCACCCAAATTCGAGAGATTGCTTGCTAAGTAGCGAAACTCAACGCCGCAGTTTTTTCGTACCCGTGGCAGTTGAATGAAAATATATATTTTTAGCTTCACGTTACTCCTTAACGATAGCTAGAGCATCAAACGCTAGGATTTCTTCATACTTTTCACCTCGTCCACTGTCATCAATCTCTTCATACATGCTCTTTGGCCCCCCAAATCCCCCCCCTCATCCTCCGATGAGTCGAAATTTGGATTACGACTTCAGTTCTGATGATAATGAAATTACATATAATCAATACTGTTGTTATCTAAAATGGCCGCCACAACAAAATGGCTGATTACAAATTTTTGCACAACCCATCTAATATGGGTGTCTAATGAAAGGTATTGATTAATAGAATTTAATGCACCATGATAGAAAAAAAAATCATGTAGGAAACTTGCTTAAAAAAGTTTTTTTACAATAAGATCTTTGATTTTAAGGTTTTTAATTAATATTTTGCTTATTCATGTTATATTAGTAGGTGCCCCTGTATACGAAGCGAAACAAGAAATCTTAACCCACTAGATATGTTAAAACAGACTTCTTTGTCTTGGTACGAGATAAGACACGCGCTGGCTATTTGTTTTGTCGATCTGATTGTTAATATGTTTGTTTTAAAAAGTAAGTAAAATGTAGGTACCTATGTGATTGTGGATTTTTAGTTTGATAAATTTTATTATATTTTACTACCTAATGATTAAGAATTTATGTTTAATAGCTTTATGTTGTATTGAATCTAGGGTTAGGACTAGGCTCCTCTCTCTCCCTCCTCCACTTCATAAAAATGTGCACACAATCAAAACGAAAATAAATCATTCACCCGAACGAGGTCAAATACACAGCTATCATAATAAGAGAATATTCACCACTTTCCTCCTATTTCAGAGATAATTTGCGTTGTGTGGCGGAAACTAACACCGAACTTTGTAAAAAGGCTGTTTTTTAATTAATAAACCTACTGCTACCTTGCGTTTGACACTATGAAGCTTGATACTTGTATTAATTATATCAACGAACTAGTAAGGAAAACTTGTAAATAATAAATTCGTTATATTTCTATATTTGTATAGTTATGTAGAATGATTGATAAAGGAAATCCTGGAAAGAACTCTGTAAATAACATTATTAATCCATTTTCCACCGAATTCCGGAGAGATTGTGTGTTGAGTGCCGAAACTTAACGCCGCCATTTGCCTCGAAACCAGAATGAAAACATGAAAAGATTAAATATTTCATTTCCGTGAGTGGGATTCGAACCCACAACCTGTTTCGTTTACAGTCACATTTTGTGCTCTAGGTTGCCTCTGCCTACCCCTGCCTGCTATATGCTAGATCTAGCATAAACTAAAAAAAAAAGTTGATTACACTGTCATATCACATCCAGCAGTTGCATGATAATAGTCGACCATACCCACAAATAAATATATAAATAAATAAAATCAGCTTCACACTACACACAACAGGGCAGAGTTAACCTAGTGTTAAGACCGTTCCCCACTTACCGGATTCTAGAAGCCTTGCATGTTTGGTGACGGTACTCAACGCCGCGCTTTGCCTCGACAACTGAGCGAAGAAAGGAACATATAATTTCCTCGGGGATATCTGTATATTTATATGTAAACATTTTATAATAAATTTGCTTGATTATAGCAATTTCGATACTGTCTCTTGTCTCTCGGTGATATGATACGAAACCTGAACGAATTTCTATATACTGAGTGCTGATAACCTTTCAACTTCGATGTTGATAATCTGATAACACCGTCTCGAGATATCTTCAAATTGTATGGACGGTTATCTTACATGTGTATATCGCAAGTTAATAATGTAAAGAAATGATGTTGAAAACAAAGGCTTTTGCAATTAACTAAAGAAAAAATAAATGAAACCTACTCCAAATACCTGTCAATCATCTAGTTTTACATTATAGATAACATGAATATATTTAATATGCAATACCTCGCTTTAGGGCGGAAACTGTAGTGACCTGACACTAAGTTTTTCCGCCTGTACCCTGTTGAATGCTGTAAAGTAAAATAAGGCACTACTATCTTTTACTTTTTTCAATTTATTACAATTAAAACGATAATGTAGGGTTGAACCAAGCGAGGTAAGTACACTAGTTGTTTAACTATAGGTACATCTATACTACAACGGCCAACGTTATCTACAATAATATAAGTTTAATGAGTTCAAACATTAATCACAAGATATAAATGGCCATGATGAATTATTTTAATCTTAAAATATAACTTTTTTTCTGTAATAACGTGTATAATTAACGAATGGTGGCCGTCGTGGCACATTGGTACAAGCGTGTGACTGTAAATGCGACGTTTGTGGGTTTGATTTCCACTTGGGAGAACGTAATATTTTATATTTTCCTTTCGTCACTTTGGTAAGTTGAGTTCCGCTACTCAACTCGCCTCAGAATTTCCAATGTGCCTAAGCGAATAGTATCTAGGGCACAGACGTGTCCTAATGGGAACGGAATAATGGGAACGGAAGACTCTGGCAAGAGTCATTCGAAATGGAGCGGGGAGTGGAGAACAGAATTTTGTTGTCTTGACACTGGGTTATCTCTGGCTTTGGCGATTTCCACTTTCGTTCCTTGTTTCTATACCGCTATAGCTCCAAAACACCTTACCTAACAAACAAACCTGTCGTAATATTTACTCAATGACATTATGCTACAATATAATCACCAAGCAGCGGTACACGAAGATACGCCCACGTGCACTCACCTCATCTCATATTTAATGCCAACATAGGAGCTTCATTCCGAGAACCGATCTGCAAACTAAGAAAACAAATGAAGAAATCTAAACACATCTGCGATAAGCCAAATGTTATTAATGACACCGTTGTGGCGCAGTTGGCATGTTTTCAAATGATAGTTTCGTATTCGGATTGTTTGTGGGGGGATTTTGTGTAATTTTGTAGGTTATTATGTAGACGTAGAAGCTCTTCCGGTGTGACTGATTAAGAAAAAGAGAAATCTGAATCTGGACTCCTGTCTGTTCATCTGAAATATCAATTTTGTAAGCAATATGCCTTTGGAAAGAAAATTCAAGAAGATACAATAGTAGCAGAAGGAATATAGTGTTAAAAATCTAAGATACTCAATTTTCGAAAAAAATAAAACAGAAAAGGAAACGACATTTAGTTAACTTATAATAAATTTAATTATTTAAGTATTTATTATAACATTTTTAACCCCACAAGGATTGAATCTAGGACCCTCATCTATCCAAGTTCAACACCAGCATCGATCTAAATATAATATATCTTTTAATAAATATGATACAGTACCAAATGGAATTATTCTTGCTCATCTTACAGCGATAACGCGATAACGATAACACGCCTAATGGAGTATGTTCTGATAAGATAGCTAATGAATCTCTGTTTTAAATTTATCTGTTTATTGATAAATAGAAACAACTTAGATAGAATATTTGATGGTAAAATATAGTTATAATTAAAATTCCATATTTTATATGTACCTAGATTGGAAGCCAGTCGTGGCGCAGAGGCACAAGAATGGGACTAGACGCGACTGGTTGTGGGCTCGATCTCCACTCGCGAAAATAAAATATTGATATAATTTTATATTTTCATTTATTCCCTCTATTGTTGAGGCGAAGCGCGGCATTGAATTCCACCGCTGAATACGAAATGCTTCCACAATTCGGTGAAAAATGGGGTACGGAGTGCCTTAAAATTAGTTTCCCTAATATGTGCAGGATACACTCAGCACGCGATGTCTCTATAATAATTGATCGGGGAATGGGGGATGGAGTGCCTTAACACTTAGGTTCCTTCGTTAAACGAAAGTAACGAAGGAAAAAGGTTGGGAACCAGGGGTTCCCAACCTTTTCTTGATCAAGGACCACTTTTATATCATTCTTGGTAGTAGGGACCAATATGCATGTAGGTACAATAAAAATTAACTGTGATAATTAAACAGAAACTTCGCCTCACCATCCCCAGTCATAAAATTAAAATCGTTCGCGGACCATATTTAGGCTTCTGCGGACCTGTGCTGGTCTGCGGACCACTGATTGGAAACCAGTGGTTTATACCAATGTAGGAAATAGTGTGGAGCTATAAAAACTGAGACTTAATTACTCAGATTATAACTTAACAATATTAACATTAAAATAATCTCACACTAAAACACTTCTATTTCAAGTGTAACAAGAGAAGGTAACTAAAAAACTCCATTCTAAGAATTTCTAGAGCGTCGTTATTCTTTCGTTAGTCGTTAGTCGTTACGCAAGCAACACAAACATATTGGCCGTTAGATAACCAGATAGCATCGGCTATTAGCGGCCGTGATTAAACAATGGGGCTGTAATCGAAAAAATAATACGTATATACACGCTCGGCTACTTCTGTATGTACATTCTTGGTGTAAATTGTTTTGGATTGCCTGTTGAGATTATAGAGATTAACTTTTTGGGGCAGTCATGGCGCAGGGGCACAAGTGTGGGATTGGAAACGCGAGAGGTTGATGGTTCGATTTCCACTCGAGAAAATAAAGATTTAATATTTTTATTTCTTCGCTCTGGCGTTAAGACAACTTGCGAAGTTGCACCACTCTACATTCATGCCTCCAGAAATCGGCAAGTGGGGAACAAATGCGTGAATTTATAAAAAAAAACTTTTTTGTGTTGCCCAATGATTTTATTTGGTTACTTAAACCGTATTATAATTTGAATTATTTATTAAAAAACATGAAAATATATTTGACGCTTGAATATATAATATTTTAAAATAAAAAAAAAGAATGAATACTAAAAATCGTTTAACAATAATTGAAATTATTTTTTCTCACAAAAGTAGATCAATCTCTTTTTTTTCGAGTCTACAAAAATGTTTTCTCACCGTCTGTACAATCAATTTGTCTATACGATTGGTTAGTTAATTGTAATTCCAAAGTTATTAGGTATATTTGTTTTAATTATCTCCTTAATCTCGGAACAATGGGGACGGGAAAGGAAAGGAAAGGCGATTTTTGGTTGATTCTATTAAGTTAAAGTTAAAAAATTAACATCGTTAGTCTTTTATAATAGATGATGTATGTGTGTGAAATTATCTATATAGTTGTAAATATATATGATAAAGAGCTAAACAGTTGTTTAAGTGAAAAATATTTTAAACACGAAAAAAATAAACAACATTTGATATAATTTTTGATTCATTTGGCGATATAAATAAAATTTTATAACTCATTGACATTTATTTATTTAAATCATTTAATTATCTGAAAATACAATTAACTGTTAGTTTATTTTTTTCAGCTTCACACTGTATCTCGCGCAAAGCATAATAAGTAGAAGTTACCTACTTTTAAGGGACTTCCATTTCCCACTTTCTACCGCATCCTCGAGATATTGCTGTTGAGTGGCGGAAATTAACGCCGCATTTTGAGTTAGTTTTTTATTTTTAAAAATAACTTTCTCGTCACTTTTTTTACAAATTTTCTTAATATTCCAAAACCCATAAACCAATAATTAATTATTAATCCATCGATTATAAACTATAATAATTTTAATTATCACAATAAAGCTGGCAAATAAATGATGTGATCAACGTACAAATAACTCGCACCTCTAACGCGTGAAATACATTGCTTCCCGCCCATTATCTTAACTAAAATCGCGCGAAGAGACTCCACAATGTACATCCAACTTTACTAAAGTACACTTTTGATTTAATGCAGTGCAAGCTCTGTCTAAGGTACGATGTACGTAAGCTAATCACCTGTCTCATCTCTCTTAGAGCATTGTTGGTGGGTGCCGTTTAAAAACCAACCCTAATTTTGTTATTTAAGGGTCGTTTTAACTTTGAATAATCATTCACTCTCGACCTACGGCCTCGCGATCCATTTCATCCGAACATAAACTGCAGAACAGGCGTCAATTGTTAACAAGTTTAACAACTTTCGATACTTGTGGAGAGATATCATTGATTTTATTTATTTTCTCGCGCTACACTCGATCGTACGGCTAGATACAGGGCTCGGGGCCCGCGGCATAGATGTCAAATACCTGCCCACTCCGGACCTCTCGGACCCTCTAATTGTCGATATGTTACGATCAATTTTTGTATTTGTGATTTTGACACTTCAGTCAATTCATCTCGAAATATTATGAAAATAAATTAAATTTTAATACTAGGATTACACAGTTGCTTTTCGTTTGGCTTAAGCTATGTATTTTTTTGTATGAGGCATTGTGTAGGACAGTCATTTGTTTTGACAGTCTCTATATGGCCACGGTGACTGAGATCGTGCGATTGTAGAGCCTTTTAGATTGTTAGATATAGACAGATGGACACACGGACGGCAGTACGGGAGCCGAATCTGTCTTAGGTTATTTTATTTGAAATGATCCGATTGTTTATTCGAATAGTTTTGTTCATTTGAATTGTTATGTTTTTGTTATCGAGTGGTGTTGTGTGTGGTCTATTTAAATCGATATTAGATGAGGATTTTTGTGTTTTATTATCTACTAAATTATATTTTATTTAATCTGTGGTACTGCTAACTGTAGGTATGGCTGAGAATTAATTTGTCAATTTGAGACGTCAATCTATGCATAAAGTACCTAAGTAAAAATATTATAATGAAATTCCATTGTATTTACAGAATTTCTAATATTTTTTTAATAATAATTTATAGACAAAAGTAGCACTAACATTTTGTAGTTTTTTATTTATAATCTATATTTAAGAGAAAAACTACGACACTTTAAAATTGTCAATGTCATTATTATAACTAATAGTGACAACAGATAAAAAATATGTAATATATCTATTTACTAAAATTAAAAAACCGTATGTCACTGGATTAACAAGGCGATGTTGTATTTATATTATAATGTGTGTCTGTATGTTTTTTGTATGGTCCGTTAATGGTCTGATGTAGAGATAAGATAAAGCTACAAGCTGTTTCGGTTTAATTACAAGTGTGTGTAATCTACACTTTCTAGGTTTATGTCTTTGCCTGTTCCAGTTATCGGGGCTTATTAAAAAATATAATTATTTAGTGAGTGTTAATGTTAATATAGTAAATAAAATAATAGCTTTACGCTTTTTCCGTATATAGCAGGATAAGTAGAGGGAACCTAGTGTGAAACACAATCTGGTCCTCATTTTATATACAATGCGTTATCGATTTTTCACTTCTTTTAAAATATTTAAATAAGTTACACAGACAAATAAACTTTACTTAATAAAAAAAATCTTGTATTATAAAAAATATGGGTATATTTCATAAAAAAATTATTCATTCACACGAGTGGGGTATCTGTAAATAATAAATGTTACTTTTAGTTACTATCCTATTTATATAGTCCAGCCTCCTTAAAATAGGAAATGCAACCAACTAGCTGGGATGCGATAAAATCGGAATGGTGGGTGACTTTATAAGGCTAGCCTCAGATATCCAGGATTGGTGAAATATGGTTTGTGTAAATTATCTTCAGAAATTTGATAGTGTTCCTCTGATAGCCGAATACAAAAACGTACCAGTTTCACAAGACTAAACCTAATAAATTAAAATTTTGTGTTTGTTAACTCTTATAAGCTTCAAAAAAATCTTAATTATTTTTACATATATTGATATAATTTTTAAAAAAACATTAAAATATTTTTTTTTATAAATAAGAAACAATTACTTATTGCATATGGGAGAGATGAATGGATCATTATTGAGGATTTTTACATAAATATATGCCCAGCCCTAATATCTTATTTAATAGACAGTCTCTTATAAAATGGCGGATGTGTAGAAATGAAAAAATTGAGGTCTAAAAAATTTTTAGGGGTACAAGTGTGCGACTGTAAACGTGACAGGTTGTGGGTTCGATTGCAACTCAAAAAAATGATATATTTCCATTTCCTCAAAGCGCTACGTTGAGTTCACCACTCAATCTCAATGCCTTTAGAATTAGACGAAATCTGGGGAACAGAGTATCTTAACATTAGGTTCTCAATTTCCCCATAAAAAAAAACCTTTAATTGTGTATATTTTAGAAGTCGAATCAAAGAGAAGTTGTAGTATAAAATTAATAATAAGCTAGTGTTCAACTAATATATACCTAAACATTTTTCATCTACCATTTGTTCGTAATGAAGATGATATCTATCAGAATGAGAGCTGAACAATAGTGCGTAGGATTATATTTGTTAGGGCTATCTAGATTTAGATGCTTTGTAAAAACTTTTTGAATACTCTCTGTTTAAAATGTGAGGCCACTGCAAACGCGACAGGTTGTGGGTTCGATATCCACTCACGGAAATAAATTATTTAATATTTTCGTTTCTTCACTCTGGTGTCGAGGCAAAGCGTACCATTGAGTTCCGCTACTCAAGACGCAATGCCTCCAGAATTTGACTGAAAGTGGGGGACGGAGACGGATGTGTTCTAATGAGAACGGATTGTCTTAACACTAGGTTTCGAAGTTCCTTCTGCCTATTCTGCTGCACATGAAGCTGATAAAAAGTTTAAGATGTTTAAAAGGACAGAGAGAACTTAGTGTTAATACACTCTGAACTGGAGTTTTTCACTTTTCATCTGTGAAAAAAAATAACATGGCCCTCAATTTTTCGTTTTAATAATATTGATGACACAAACGTTGAAATGTTTTAAGCATTGCAGTTCAGTCAGACTAGTAAGTTTTTTTTTAGGGTTTAGTAGTTGTTTTTAATTCCATGAAAATTGCAAAACATTAATAAGCATGGTTTAAGACTAAAAAAATTCTTTACAAAAAAAAATTAAAAAGTTTTCCCACACCATTCATTTAATTTTTTGTCTTATCGCATTTGAATATCTCGGGAATTTTTAAAAAAATGAAATGAAAATATTTGCATCTTAGCAAATACAACTTTACAAATACAATACAAAAGTGATTTCAAACGATTTCTGAGCAAAATAAACATCGAATATTTACACACACCTCTAACATTATTTAATTCCCATCAAAACTATTTTAATAACATTTCGAAAGTCATTATGTGTTTGTTAGTTGTCAAAAAACAGATACAATCTTGGAAAATTATCGAGTAATCGACGTTACGGTGCGCGCGCGCCGGATGTCAAACTAATGTATTTAATTCACCGTTTTTTTGTACAATTTTTATATTTTGAACCTTATGCCCTAAATGTTAAAGTTTAGGTTATATTTTGCCAGTAGTTGTTTTATAGTTTTGTGCTTATACTAACAGTAGCCTGTAATAGTGTCACTGATTTGGAGATCGGTGTATGGTGTGGGAACACTTTTTAATTTTTTTTGTTATATTATAAAAGTAATTTTATTTTAATAATAATTAAAAAATAAATTAACAAAGTATTTTGTTGTATAAATATATTTTTTGTTTTTTTTTACAATGTTGTTAATAGATTTTCTATTATAAGTTTTTAAGACCTAAATGCTTAACACCAAAATCGTGTGTTATAACTAATATATCTATATTAATTTTTTTTTTCATTTAAAATTGTTTATTTTACTTATTACAGAAACAAAGATAAAGATGACTTGCTTAAAAATCTGGAACAAGAAGTAGTTGTATTTTTTTGATAAATCACTTACTCTACTTACACTTAGTACATTGTAATATTGCTTGTTTGGTTTTTTTCACACATTTTTTCGAAATATTGACACAATCAAAGATTGTAAATAATCGTTTTTCATATATTTACACAGTATTTAACTTTTTTTAGCGATATACAGAACCAATAATTTAGAAAACCGTTCTATTAACACTACTTAACGAATGTCTAAATGTATGTCCGATACAATAGATAGAGAGTTGTGATAGAGAGATTTATGTTATTTTAATAACACATTATTTTTTCGTAACAAACGTCAGGCTGGAATTTTTTGTCTTATCACATTTGAATATCTCGGGCCCTTAGTCCTGTTATCTACATCTGTGTAATTAAAATTTATTTATTTATATGTATAATTTTATCTTTACGATATGTATCATGTTATATAGAGCGTATGGTTGCTTGGGATATCATTGAATGTAATAGTCGTGAGTTCGATTTCCAATAGGGGAATTTTGTACTTGAAATATTTTCATTTATATTTATTTATTAATTACTCATTTACTTCCACCCAATACACAAGATGACTATAACGGTCATAAATGGTGATCAAAATTCTTGAAATACGTAAAAAATAATCGTAATTCTTTAGATAGTTACGTTTACATTATAATAATTTATTTATTTTTAATTTAATATTTGAAACTATGTAATACTATCTAAGAAATTGAATATGACCCACTTATAATCATTTTATCATTATGAAACTTAGCAGTTATACGTAGCTTAGGTGACAATACAACAAAATGGTATCATGGAATTGGTCTGATGATGAAGATTACAAATAATGTTTTAGTTGTTTCTTAAGCTGTATATTGATATTAGTTTTATTTTATTTTATCGGTATACCACAATACGCCAATTAAAATATTTATATAGCATCCCACTAGTGGATTCCAGCATTAAATAAGTTGTGTGATGTCCTCGGCTTTAGTTTCCTATGATTTGCTGCGAAAAGGTCGTGTCGATGCGCGAACAGATAGACGCGTCGTAATTAATTCTATTCTACAGTTTGTTTTGCAGTCGTGACCTCTCCTCTATACTTGGATTTATTGGTTTTTGATTTTAGTTGCGAATGCTAAACTTGAAGAAATTCGTAGTATTTGTTTTTTTTTTAAGCTTCATGCTGAGATGTTACGTTGCGTTGAATGGCGGAACTCAACGCCGAGCGTTACCAGAGCGATGAAATGATTTTTTTTCACGCTGTATCCCGCACACAGCAGGGTAGGCAGAGGGAACCTAGTGTTAAGACACTCCGTCCCACTTTCTGCCGAATTCTGGAGGCATTGCGTTGAGTAGCAGAACTCAACGCCGCGCTTAGCCTCGACACCAGAGCGAAGAAATGGAAATATAAATTTAAGTAAATATTTCATCTCCCCGAGTGGGGATCGAACCCACAACCACTCGGTTTTACAATCACACTTCGTGCCACTGCGCCACGACTGGCCTCATGAAATGAAAATGTTAAATATTTCATTTCCTCCAGTGGGATGTATACCCACAACCTGTCGCGTTTAAAGTTGCATACTTATGTCCCTCACCACGACTAGCCGTCTATATTTTTTTTAGATATTTTTTATTATCACAAATTAATAAATCTTTTTCCTTTCTAACAGAATAAATAGCTTTTTCATCTTATTAATGTAAATATTTGTATCTTTATCAGTTTAAATTTAATAAATATAGGTATGACAAAGTTATTGTTTATAAGTTTTAATATAATATTTTAGGATTATAATTAAAAAATATATTTTCTCCACACATAGGTACCTTTTCATTTGAAGACCCGACATTATCGTAATACGATCTCAGCAATTTCTTTATTAAAAAAAACCGTAATATTAAAAAGATCTGACCGAACCGATAAATCAATAATGAACAAACTAAATTATTATTTCACCAAAAAACGTGATATCCAAATTTTTTATCTAAATAAAGTTCCCCGATCAGCAAATACCGGAGTGAATATCCGAACCGGCTCATGAGTGTTGGAATGTTTCAAGCGAATAAGACAATTAGGTACTCGCTGGCAAATGTTACCGATACACAATCGACTCTCAACGCTATCTGACGATCGGTAATTTGGTAATAAAATGAAAATAAGCTCACCCCTTATCTATAATCCTTTCTGTATATACAGGTACATCCGCTATATAAACATGGAATACTTGGAAACAAAAGGTAACAAGTTGCCGCAATATTGCAAGCCAATTCGGACAAGTTCCGACAACAGTGTAATTCACAATTGATAGTGTTGTTACAGCGTTAAGGATAGTTTTGCTGTGGTCAGCACATTTGTTGGTCTTTTCCTTGCGCGCTTTCGACTTGTATTCGCGTGGCTGCGATTTTAATTTTCTTTAATAAGCTTGTGATATTTGATTTATTGGAAACTTAGCTTTATTCTTGAGGTGTAGGATTGAGAATTGGTTGGTTCAACTCGCCTCTCCGAAGGCATGTATCTCGATAGGGACGTTGTTTCATCGGGAGAGATACGAGCCACGATTGCCGCCCCGCCCATGCTTTTTTCGTGGCTCTAAGTAACAATGGGTGATCTGTTAACTAAATAACGAATACGATTTATCAGTGAGAACGTTGTCGATGCGGGGCTTTATTTTGAGCTCGTGATGGAATGGTTACAAACAAAGACGCTGAATATTAACAAGGTGGAGATAATGTGGGAAGTTGTGGGGAACAGAATACAGGGAAACGTGGACAAATGTTTGTTTGTCCTCATTTGATAGGTGTTGCTTTAAGCATCTTTAGTGCGTAAAAATTCTGTTGCTGACTGACTGAAAAAAAACGTACAGTCAAGACGGTTTTTCCACACAGTAGTTCCACACATTATATTTGGCTTATAGAGAGTGTATTTTTCAGGCCGTCGGAAGAATCGCCTTGCCTTAAGAATTCGGCGGAAAGTGGGGAACGGAAGTATCTTAATGAGAAACAGGATGTCTATAACACTAGGTTCCCATGACATATCATTCAGTCTATCCTAATATGTGCTGGATACAGCGTTAATTTTTTTATTTTTTTAGAGAATGAAGTAGAGCTTTAAGAGAGGCTAAGTCTAAATTCTTATGAGGACGAAAAAAAAAATTATAATACGTTGCATGCTCACTAACTAATAGATAAAATCAGTTTATAATTTTATTATAAATAATATTTTTCACTTTTACAAACAAATGGTGCCAAAGGAAATAGTTTTACGCAACGATAGAAATAATACTAATAATAATTTTTAATAAATATCGATTTTTTCATTTATGTATCAATTTTTCTAGTATACCATTAATTATAACGCACTTGAACTACAATTAAAGGGCGCACTTGTAACCGTTTATTTATTTTCCTTATATTTTGAAACAAAATGGCGATTGCGTTACGTTTTAATCTTATTCGACAAATATTTCCTTGTATCGAAATAATTGATATATGTGCAGTATATTTTCCGGATTGCGTACTTATTGTTTGGTTAATTATATTTAATTGGGTTTTCCTCTATACATATCGGACACAATAAGATTAGCCAAGTCACGGCGTTGAGTTCCGCCACTCAATACCTGTTTCTCGAAAAATAGTATAGAAAATGGGGAACTGTGTATTTTAATTCTGGTTCCTTCTGTGACCCTGTAATGCTGTATTTAAGAAGTTAAACTAAAATATTTATATTTTTTCATCTTTCGAATATATTATAGTTATAATTAACGGTACAGGATATATTATTTTCTTAACTCTGTCAAAATCTGTTACGCATAAAAAAGATTCATTGGTAAAATATGACTTAAATTTATTCTATAACAAAATATGAATTTAAAAAACCTTTTTAAAATACAAGCTTTATATTTTTTTTTCATTGTGTCTATACACCATAAAATTATTTTTACAAATTAAGTCCTTTTATTTGATATCCATATTACATGGTCTGTGTAATAATTTGTAGTTCGCCATTTTGTTGTGGCGGCCATTTTGGATTAACAACAATATTTATTATATGTAATTTCATTGTCGGTCGCCAGAAATGAAATCCAAATTTCAGCTCAATTGAAGAGGCTTAAATTGATCTTGCAAGATTTCACATGGATACACTAACACACTAATACAGCTAGTTAAATAAAACCTTGTATAAAAATAATAGTAAGAGGCCATACATGGGATGCGATGCGATGGTTATGGGGTCGATTCCCACTCGGGAGAATACGGGGAAACAAATGTCTTGAATACTAGATTATATCTGCCTACCTTGCTACGGGAAGAAGCGTGATAATAAAAAGTAAGCGTTTATACAATTTACAGGTTAGTACTACATTGTATCAATTGATTTATGGCCGCCACTGAATTTGCTGGTCGCTTACAAAAACATCTCAAGTAGAGGTACCTGTGGCTGACAGATTATTTATATTGTAAAAAAATTGATTTATCTGTTACACCCACCTGGTTGTATGGGTATTTATCGTATTGGTATAGAAAAAAATAATATCCAGATCTAGATTTCTAGACGACAGTATTAAATCTGAGAACTAATATAGCCATGCTGTCTCATGGCTTGAATGATTTTTTGTTATAGGTAGGTGAGCTTCCTAACAAATTTTAATACCTATACATTTTTATATTACAAACTTTGTGTTTATTTTATAAATAATATTTTTTTTCTATATATTACTATTTTAATGTATAGATTAAAAGCTTAAAAATAAAGAATTTGATATTCTTTTTAAGCTCTTGTTCTATTCTATTCTTTAATTATGGCCTACCGAACATGCCAGTTGAGCACAAATCACTTCGCCAATTTGACGTTAAATGGAGAAACACGAAGAAGGAGGCCGTACGATAAAAAATGAGTTAATGCTACACAATAGGAGAATACGTGTTAAAAAGAGACACTTAAAAATTGCCTCCACTTATAAGAAAGAAAATTATGTACAATATAAATATACATAAACTAGTGAATTGGTAATAAGAAATATATAATATAAAGATGTTAGCTTATAGCTTAATATTGTTAAATATATCTACAATATTTACATAGAGGACCAAACATAAACATTACCAGACATTAAACATTAAGGGACGGAGAAATTTACAGGTTTTTAAGCCTGTACTTGTCTTATATTACATCTGCTTGCTATTGTATTCAAGATCATTTAAGAAAAATGTCATTAAAATAAGAAAAACAAGAATTTTCAATTAACCATTCAAAAAAAATGTTACGAGTACATCATTGGTAAGAAAAAGATTATTCAAAATGAAGCTTACTAAGTTGTGACTATAAATAACAAAAAAGAAAAAAAAAACAGGCCCAATAATTTATTAATATGGATCCACTAAAATTTTACATTGCTCTGAGTAAAGCTGTAATTAGTTAAGGAAACCATAGACTAACAAACACATTACCCTCCTATGCGTCGTGCAGTCGGGTAAAAATTAAAAAGTACAACTCTAAATACGTCCTCACTCATTCAAGCAGTTCTACAATATGGTTGCCGATCTTAGAACCAGTCGGCTACAGCGGAGGCGGGGCGGAACGCCTCTCGCCTACCAGTACTAAGTACTTGTACGTTGTAGTGCATAGATGAAACAAGATGAAATGGATAAAAATATTTATAAAATCAGTAATATTGTATAAAATAAAAAAAAATATTTTTTAAATCATTTATGATCGTGGCCGGTGGTTGCGAACTTGATCCTTGTTTGAAGCGGTTAGGTAAAGTGGTTTTTAGGGTTTCGTAGGCAAGTGGCGCTGGATGACATCCCTTATCTCGTCTGTTAATTTTCACATTGGTATTTCAATGTGAAAATAGACAGACAGAGGTCACAATTATTTAATTATAAAGTTATTTAATTTGATTAAGGTACCTATAACAAATATTATTATATTATATTATAATTTACAGTTGATCATTTGTTGAGTTTTTGAATTTATACAATTTATATTATATGATAAAATAAAATAAATGACTCTTGGTGAATTATTATTACTAATTAATTACTAATAATAAGATATATAATAATTTTAAAACAAAAAAAATTGTTAAGTGTATGTATTTTTGAATCGTTTAGCAGGTATATGTTGTATTTAGTTAACTATAGAGATACTTTGACCAATAACATTATTTCTCATTCATTAGCTTATATACATACGTACATGAGAATAAACTAAAAATTTTAGCTAGCACCGCTGAAGCCACAAAATTATCAAGGCATTAGGTTAACTTAACGCCTTCACGAAGCATTCTCTTCTTCTTTCTTTAGTTTCACGCTTCATCCTACACATAGCATGATGGGTAGAAGGAACCTAGTGTCAAGTCACTCCCGTTCCCCCGTGAAGCCGATTTATTTAATTTATTTTAAATATAAATGATAGGTTTACTTAATTTCTAACTATAAAAAGCACTTCAATATCAAATTTCTTTTAAAATAATTTTAACGATCGAGCTCTGGTTGATCCCCGTCTATCAAAAGAATCGTCTACGTCTTGTTGATCAAACAAATTAATACCAAAGGAACAAGGGATGCTATTAAGAAATAAATTAGGTGATCGTCAGGGCTGCCTCTAAAAATTGATTTAGATTAATTTAAAATTTATTTGGTTTTTTTATATTAAGTTCATATAACAGTATTTTGTTATATTGTATTTTATCGAATGTATTGGAAAATAAATATAATTTCTTTCTAGTTATGGGTTATGGGTTATCTTTATATAATTATAATACATAAAAAATAACTTCACACTGAATTTTCCATATAACAGAGAACCTATTGCTTTGACATTTCGTTTTACCCTATCCGCTCAATTTTCGACACACATTCATTGCACGTTAAGTAGTGAAACTGAACAACGGGCTTTGTCTTGTTACCAGAGCAAGGAAATAAAAAAAGATCATTCCCTCGAGTGGGGATCGAATCCACAATCGACGCTTTTACCTCCAGACGCTGTAGCCCAAACACGACGAATGACCCGCCTAAATATTAAATACACAAAATATTACTTAAATATACTTTTTTTAATATAAAATGTTCGTGTAAATAAATATAAATAATTACATTAAAATATATATAGTGCTTTTTAAAACTGGCAGCCCTACTGTGGCTGCGAGGCCTGCGGCAACGCATATAAATTACAGATTTACAAACAATCTTTCATTTTTCATTCTTCCTCTAGTTTGACGGTTGATTGAGAGTCACTAAAACGTATTAAAAATTGTATTATAATTTTCAATAGGCTAATAATATATTGATGAAATGATAAAACATGAATAACGTACATAAACATTACATTTAGGTAGATACTTATTTGTGATTTTTGATAGTACGTTACCATTATAGTTGGTAGACCGAAACGGAGATGGCGAGAGGAACTGGACCATTACAGACCTGACTGGTGTTCAGTAGCACAAAATAGAATAAAGTGGAAGAAATGGAGAGAGACCTTTTCCTAACAACGGGACAGTACGGACTAAAAAAAATTGTAAAGTAATGGATAAAAATCTAGGTATATTTTAAGCGAAAATATAGTTGAACACAACAATTTCATAACCTGCTTAAGTTCAAATATCCAAATAAAATCTTAGGCACATACTAGTAATATATATTTAGCTTCACCTTTTATCCCTAGCTATTTTTTCCCCATACCTCTTTTGCCTCGTTCACTGTGATCAATTCGTATTATGCATAAAATCCGGTGGTTCCTCATGTTTTTTATATTACTGTCCTCAAAGATCAATCGAGACTCCCACTTCCCCTCTTATTAATCACTATCACTTAAATCTTTTTGACATTTTTTAACTCATTTCACCAAACCATCCGATCGCGTTTTTCTTTAGCAATACATTAATTCATATATATTTATTTTTTCCCAAAAAAGCAACAAAAGCATTTTTTTAATATTTTTCTGGATAAATAGTATAGACACACAATTTACTCGAAACAAATCATTAATCATAAATATATCTTATAGCCCGTTGATCGCAAAGTAAACAGAACGGACATTACTTTCGTTCCATCATTTATTTACGAAATCTCATCAAACAACTTGTTGTTTTCTATCGTATATAATCCTAGCCCTTCACGAAGACGGGCATCGAATTTCCGCCGCGGCCTTACCGGAAACGCCGCCATGTTTACAAATCGCGCGGGAAACGTCATAGCGAATTTTAAACAGATGCTAGGAAAAAGGATTTAAATGGATGTTAGTTATATTTTAAAATGTAATGTACAATGTTTATGATATTTTAGGGCAGCTCTAATATATAACTTACTATGGTAATTTGTTTGAGAGGCCTCGGGAGAAAAACGCCGGTAGTGGGTTCGATTTCTATTTTAGAGAATGATTAGCTTAACTTTCCTCGTTTTGGCACTGAGGCAAAATGTGAAGTTAAGTTGCTTCACTCAACAGAGTGTCTTAACATTAAATTTGTTCTCCATTTTTGCCATATGGCAAAAAAAAACGTGGTGTGGAAATGGAAAGGAAATGAGAAAATTAAATAAGTATTTCGTTTTTCTCGGGTGGGAATGTAACTCACTACCTGCGCCACATTAAATGTTAGACACTGAAAATGTCATTACGTAGAGACTTATTAAATGCGCTACAATGTTGCCACAGTGAAAACGGTTTATAGGTAAAAAACCAAATAAACATTTCAGTCTTAATGAAAATTGTGTCATAATAATTTGAAACGTAACAAGTAGAAAAAGGTAAAAAATATAATTAAGAAAATTGGTAAAAATGTCTCGAAATAATTCATGCCTTAATCGTCCGCGCAATTTTGTTAATGTCTTACATTAAACTTAAACGTTGAGGGTAATTACATTTTTTTCGTAGTAACTAGCTATTTATGTTGAGGTCTCCTTTTTTATTTAGATTTAAGCTTTATCCCGCACATAGCAGGTTAGGCAGAGGGAAGCTAGGAACCTAGTGTTAAGACACTCTTCTCTCATTAAGACACTCCCATTCTCCAATTTCCGACGAATTCTCGAGGCATTGCGTGTTGAGTAGAACTCAACGCCGCATTAATATAAAAAAATAATACAAATCCTAATATTTTAAGCATTTGTCAGTTAACTTTCAAATAAATAATTAGAAAAAAGATGTGTTAAAAGTTGACCAATATTTGTTAGTGTCAAATGACTTTACCCCTCAAAATTTGTGCCTGTATATTTGTTTATTAGGAGCCACGCCGTACATTAAAAAACTGTTAACATATTAACATCAAATTAAATCAGTTTCACGCTATATCTCGCACACAGCGGGTTAGGCAGAGAGAACATAGTGTTAAGAAACTCCGTTATCCACTTTCCAATGAAAAAAACAATTAATTATCTTATACCAATTAATTATTATATTTTAAAATTATCTACTTATTAATAAATTTCAATTTTTTTTTCAGGTAAGTGGACGGTACCGTATGGATTTTCGTGAGTTCTAGATTCAAGAGAATAAGGTGTAGATAGGTACTGAATGTATTCATCTCTAACTATTAATTAATCTCAATAAAAAAAGAACATCTAAATATATATAATACCTTTTTCATATTAACTGTAATACAAAAATACAAAAAATAAAATTTAAAAAAAAACCGTCATTCGCAACTGTAATGAAAGTCCAGATAGCCCACTTGGCGTGTTTAAACACCCTATTGTGTTAACTTGAAACTCGCATAATGCTGTGTTGTGTTGAAGATTAAAACTTCGTACATACATCCGTAGCTCTTAGTTCATTGATTTGTAATGAATAAAAGTCACATAGCCTGGTCTAGTATTTGATTTTTTTTTTCATTTCTTTTATATGGTTATTGATGTTATATAGTAATCGGCTTCACGTTATATCCAATATGTGGCAGGGTAGGCAGAGGGAACCTAGAGTTAAGACACTCCCCACTTTCTGTCGATTTTTTTCGAGGAATAGCGTGTTGAGTGGCGGAACTCAACGCCGGGCTTGGTACCAGAGCGTAGAAATGAAAATATTACTAAATAATAATTCATTTCCCAGATTGGGGATATAACATACAACCGCCACGTTATAGTCACACCCTTGTGCCTCTGCGCCACGGTGGCCTCAACTAGTTATTTAGTGTAAATGAAAAAATATATGATTGTTAAAATGTCTTTTTTTAGAAGAGACGAAATGAAGATTATCCTATAATCAATAACACTGCGATTTGTATTGTCCAGAAATCAAATACTTAACCGAATCATATATCATTAATTATTAATGAATTCTAATTTCATGTGAAATGTTTACATTATAATAATTTATATGTTCATTTTTATTTACAACTAAAAAGGTCGTTGTCACGTAATGTAATAAATAGCGTTTCACTGTAAATTGTAAAAACGACTGTTCATCGATACTATATGCGATCCCTACTTGGAAGAATTATTATATTTAATGTATTTTCATTTCTCCGCTTTGGAGACAATAAACACTCAACACGCAATAAACACTCAACATATCTAAACTTCGGTGGGAAGTGGGGAAAAGAATGTGATAACAAGTGAGATGCTATGGAGGTAAAAGAGTGACCTTTTCTAAACTTAAAATTGTAACTATCAAACCGAAGATAGACGATAGACAAAAAAAAATACAATACGGAACTAGCCAACCATATGTTAAGTAAACTTAAAATAGTTAGGCAGAATTAGCAGGTTGAAATCCAACATATTAATAAAAAAACATAGCATTAATAAACCATCTCACGATTATACTTCGAAGAAATTGATCAATAATCAACAGTTATTATACCATATCTATATTCGTCAGTTTATATTGAATATTTTTAATTGCTCTCCTCTGTATGGTTAATTAGTAGTTTTTGCTCATATCAGCGTGGTCGGTATCTTGTGTGGAGATAAAGTGCCACCTTAATCCGTATTGGGACGGTTCTACGAAGTGTTCTTACATAAATATTGATTGTACAATGCTTTTTGACTATAGATATTATATATAGATATATCAATGTATAAGTAAATATACTGGCACGATGTATGTGATGTATTTTTAGAAATAGTTGCAAATCTATATCTATACTCTATACTTATAATAAATCTGTAGAAAAGTCGTTTCTGTACATTGAAAATATTTAAAAAAAAATTAGCCAGGGTGTTAAAGAATAATTAACAGAATCCATTTCCAACATTTTTGGAATTTGTCTGTTTGTCTGTTTGTCTGTTTATCTGTTTGTCTGTTTGTCTGTTTATGTAAACACGTATCACGTAAAAAGTACACAATAAATTTAAGCAACTTTTATACATAAAAATTACAAATAAATCAAAGTAGCTTTTAGTGTTTATTTTCTTGTAATCGCTTCACTCTATCAAAAGATATAAGTATTTAAGTTTTCAAGAAGTTTATATTTGAGATAGTAAAAAATCGATACAAGTAACGCTATCTATTGACAAAAATAGTAGGTACTAACGAATCTTGATACTCTCTTTCATACACGTAACGCTATCACTAATTGCGATGGGATCTTAAATAGATGGCGCTGTGCATAAAAGAAAATATAGTTTGGAAAGGTTACCGCTATACTCTATCAAAAAATAATGGACTTAAAGTTTTAAAGATATTTATATTTGAAAAAAAAAAAAAAAATACGCAATGATATCTATTGACTACACATGATACGTTACGTTTTTAAAGTACAATTGTTCATAGTACTAACTACAAAGTAAACTAAATTGAATTGTTGGTGAAGATTACCTTCGTAACAGTCTAGCTTAATTCTTAATTATTTAACACAGTGATAAAGAATGACTTAATATTCAAAGAAATATTTTGAATAGGTTCTTCAGTCCGTTCGTTCGTTTATGTTATTAATATTTTTTTAAGAAACGTATAAAAAAAATAACTTTTGGTAGCAACCTCTAAAAAATTGTGTCTCAAGAAAAAATGCTCTGACACTGTTTATAAAAATATCCCGCAGTATTATTTCATAACTTACAAGCGACACGTACCGACATTGCACTATTGCACCTGTATGTTGCATGTATGTATGTGCCAAGGGTATTTTAGGGTACATACCTCAAAATTCTTATAAAATAACTTTGTTGTTTGTCCGTCTGTCCGTCTGTCAAGACTATTTTGTACAAGATCGGTTAAAGGTTAGATACCTCAATGTTCAAGTCTATATTCCCTTAGAGCACGAAAATCTATCTTCTAAATCATCGCAATCAAATGACGATGAAATATGAGAGTTTATGCTTTGTTTTTTGTCGCATTTTCTATCATAACTATAGGGTACTTCCCGTTGATATACAATTTCGAAATTTGTTAAGAAGTTAAAACTTACGGCACGTATAAAGGAAAATTCCAAAATTATTTTTCAAAAATTGACTACTTATTTGTATTTGTGTCACAGAAAAAACCATTAAGTACAAATTTTAATCTGTACTTAAATTGATACAAAATGACAACTTAATTAGTTATTCTTTTGGTGTATCTCCTTTCATGAAACTGGTACGAAAACTCTCGGGGCATGAGTACGACTTGAACTTGCCCGAAAATGTTGATTATTTTATAGATTATATAAAAATGCCTAAAAACGTGCTTTCTATGTATATTCTGTATACCAATTATATATTTAACTAATAATGTTACTAATTTAAAAACTGTACAGGAGCTAATATAAGTTATTTTACAAATAATATCGTGAGTACTTATCCAAATCAATTAATTAATAATTAAGGCTATTTGCAATATTTATATTTCTTAAATGAATAATCATGTAATTCAAGCGGGCAAAGCCGCGAGCAGGCCGCTAGTGTTTAATATATTGCTGGGATACAAGTATAGAAATGTGTGTTTTTTTTTGTATAATATTTATTGGTTTATATTAAAAGTATAATAAAAATAATTTCATTTTGTAAAAAAAATGTTAGGTAAGTAATTGATCAGTGATACTGCGTCTGATTGTAAGTACGATAGATTGGGTTAGGTTATATTTAAATTATTTTCATTTCTCTGCTCTGGTAGACAAAGTGCGGCGTTGAGTTACACCACTCAACACGCATTTTCTGGAAAATAGAGTGGGAGCGTACATGGTTGTATCTAGATCTAGAAAATATTTTCCAAAAGGGACCTAGAGTTTAGCTTTGAAGGTTTTTTTATTTTTTCGGGTTGAATATACTACTCCACTTTTGTTTACTTCGAAATTAAAAATAAATAGAATAAAGTGAGTCAGACCCAAAACGATAACATTTACAACTCAAAACTTTAAACCTTTACTTAGTAAAATTACAAAGGGATCATGTTTATCATAGTTCCTAGTAATAATATTAAATGAAACATTTAATTTACATTCTTATCATATCAATTTCATTATGGAACGCAGGACCACACGCGAGATACTTATCGGCGATCATCTGTTATATTGTGGTATCAATTAACGATATCTGTAATAGTTAAAACTAAATCGAGCTCAGATTGTTAGCTATAAACGGAGAATGAAAGCTTTAAACTTGCTGCTATTATTTATATTTTCTTCTATTATTCTTTTCTTCTTCTATTATTGTATTATACTCACTATATAAGACCTCGATCCCGTCGTTAAATAATATAGAAATAACTAAAACTTGGCTAAAAGTTGACTGAAGGTTCAGTGGGTTACATTCCAACGATTAACCTAATGTAATATAACCTCAATAAATGGACTGTGCAAGACAAAAAGATGTTTTCAATGCGAATCAGTAGATTTTGAGATTAGCATGTTTAATAAAACATACTCTTCAACTTTTCAATATTAGTATAAATAAAAATATTCGAGTGCGTCAAGTATTGGCTTTCCGAAAATTAAGTTTACTAAAAGAACTTATAAAAAATGTAATAAAAAAACAGTGAAAGTAGAAGATTTGAATTCCTCTAAATAAATTTACTTATTTATATAATACATATATTTTGGATCATATGTGTGTTTTAAATATTTTAATTATTTCTAACTTGTAAGGTATTATATGTAATTGCTAAATTTTATGTGGGTAATATAAATAACAGTTAACGTTTAAAAATATATTTTAATTTATTTGGCTGAATATTTTTACACCTTTGCCAGCCGCAATTTTTTTGTAATTTAATAAACAATAACAAATATTTATTGAAATTTATTTTTTAAGTGTGGAATAACACTTAAAAAAAAATAAAAAAATATGTTAAAAACAACAAATATGAAAAGCTGCAATTATTAAAAATACTTATATTTATTAGTAGAAGTAGGTTAGTGTCTATCGTATTTGTGAAAATTATTGAAATTTTTATGGTTTACTTAAAGTGTAAAAGAAACAAGAGACCTTGGTGCAACTACATCTGTCTGGAAGCTGTGATGATAATGTGTTTGAATTTTGATTTATACTCCATGCAATCAATTATTAATAAAGACTAAACGAGGCGAGTTCCGTCTCGCAAAATAGACTATCTCGAAAACTAGATGGTTTTTTGGCGCCTGGGAAACGAAATGTCTTAACACTAGGTTACCTTTGCCTGCCGTGCTAAACGGGAAAAAGCGTGAAACTATTTTTTTTTATATCAAAATGATGACATATGGATAAAAGTGTCGCTCGAGTCACCCCGCGTCGCTAATTAACGGCATCGTATTTACAAATAGCGATAACTACTTTCACTTTATCAACAAATAACAACTTTATCAGGACAATGCACTATCGGCTATAAGTATCGACTACGGCTAGGGTTGTAGCTGAGTAACTTGAAAAATCTAAGTAAGAAAAGCGAAAGATTTAAGTAACATTATATAATAAATTTTATTTGCTTCAAGTGTATCCCGCACACAGCAGGGTATGTAGGGGGAACCTAGTGTTAAGACACTCCGTACCCCACTTTCTGCCGAATTCTGGAAGCATTGCGTGTTAAGTGGCAGAACTTAACGCCGCGCTTTGCCTCTACACCAGAGCGAAGAAATGGAAATATAAATGTAAATAAATATTTCATCTCCTCGAGTTGGGATCGAACCCACAACCAGTCGATTTTCCAGTCACACTTTGTGCCCCTGCGCTACGACTGGCCTCAAGTAACATTACATATTTTCTACAATTTCGGAAATTCTAAATGTAGTTAAAGGTTTTTATAATAAAAATATCGTATTCAAACATCTTTCTCTCTATTCTTTTATGTTACATAGTGCCGTTTTCGTGGCTATCGTAGAAAAATGGGACGGCGTCGTGCGACTCTAAACGATGGTTGTAGCTTCGATTACCACAGAGGCGAAGCTGGAAGAGCTAGTACCATACTTGCTAGGTCCTGCTTTAATTTTAATAATTTCTTAATAAGTTAAGTAAACCTAGTGTGAAGACACTCCTTTAATATTAATGCTAATTAATTTTGGGAAGATTTTATAACAAATCCATCTGATTTATTAAATTATAAATCTTATTTTTAGCTTTTTTGATTTCTTGCTTTTAAAAGAGGTTTTTGTTAAGCAAGTTTAAACAAAATACTTAAAATGACTAAATTATAACTTCAATTTTATACATTACAATCTCTCACTTCTACAGCAGTTGCGTACCAACCCTGCATATCAAAACGAAAGTGCACGTCTCGATATCGAACAATGTGACACAGACGATAACGTAACGTGATCGGTCCGCTATCGCCACGAGACCGCGACACCACGACACCACGACGACGCCGACACTGCCTCATTTGAGAGTATACCTCTATTATTACAGGAAATATTGTTAAAATGGTTTATAAATAAATATTATATCGTTATAAACTTTTGATATTACGCATTAATATATTTTATTTTCATTTTCCCATTTAGGCACACAAGGGTGGCGTTAAGTTCCGCCTCTAAGCACATAATACCTTGAAAATTAGGTGAAAGTCAAAGTCAAGTTATTATGTCGATAACAAAAACTGACAAGAAATTACATTTATTATAAAAATAAAAATGATTTTAAGATTATTTCAACTAGACTAAATCTTCCCACCCACAGACGGTGGTACTACCCACAACGCTTAGGTTTCACGAGATTTAAAATTTCAATATCGGCTCGATCAGTTAAGGCCGGGAATAAGTGTAATGGCTTATAAATCAGTCCGTATCAATGTTATACCGCCTGTGTCAGAAGCAGGCTTGCTGGTACGAATTGGAGGGATATGCCGTAATAATTTTAAGGTCTAAACATAGTAGGGTGGCGGATAAAACCTAGTGTAAAAACACTCCGTTGCTTACTTTTTGCCTATTTTTCAAGACATTGCTGGATGGGCGATGAAATTCAATCGAGCTGGGTGTCTACTAAAGCAGGAAAAGGAACACAATTTGAATGTAATTGAGGCCGGTCGTGGCGCAGCGGCACAAGGTGTGACTGCAAAATCGACTGGTTGTGGGTTCGATCCCCACTCGAGGAGATGAAATATTTACTTAAATTTATATTTCCATTTCTTCGCTCTGGTGTCGAGGTTAAGCGCGGCGTTGAGTTCTGCCACTCAACACGCAATGCCTCCAGAATTCGGCAGAAAGTGGGGAACGGAGTGTCTTAACACTAGGTTCCCTCTGCCTACCCTGCTGTGTGCGGGATACAGCGTGAAGCTGATTTTTATTTGAATGTAATTAATCAGAGGAGGACCTAGTGTCAAGAAACGTCATTTTTCACCTCCCGTCCAATTTACACGTTATATGGTCTGATAGACACACAACTCGGTTGAATTTCACAGCCAAACGCCGCGCCGTCCCGAAAAATCGGCAAAACGTGAGTTACGGAATGTTATAACACGAGGTTCCATCTTGCCTTGCCTTGCTATGTGCGGGGTACAGCGTTAAGTTAAAAAAAACAATTTATATATTTTTTTATCTGCTACTTACACTAGGCTAAACTAATAATTTACAAACCGGCAACGTTAATTCCGCAGCTATTCCACAATATTCTCACGTCCATATGAAGTCGATTATCGAGAGCTGGAGATGGGGTGGATAGCGGCCATAATTTGCAATAAATATAAGGGCGGAGGTGTCAGATAGAACCTTTGTTATCCATTGGTTACCAGCTCGCGACAAAATTGTGATAGTGGGTATCAATTCGTTGACTATCTTATTATTTATTTATACTAACGTAATGAAGCTTAAGAATTTGTTATTTTGGACACAAATCTCAGAAACTATAGGTATTTCTTACCAGAGCGAGTTATCTTTTAGTCGGCGAGTCGAACCCACAACCGACACATTTCAAGTCACACCCTTGTGCCGTGGCCGGGTTACGACGGCCTCAAACTCAACTTGAAAACAGGTTCAAATTGGAAAATTCCTTTGTTTTGGATATTTCATCTGTTACGGGAGGTTATACGAATGTCTATCACGTTAGTTAGTTACTACATTAGTTATTTCCAATACACTACGAAGGCTAAGCCGCGGGTAAAAGCCAGCATGAGAAGGCGACGATTTTTGGATTTTATATAAATTAATTTACAAATTAAATTGTATTTTCATTTCTTCACTCTGGAGTCGAGGCAAAGCGCGGCATTGAGTTCCGCTACTCAACACGCAATGCCTCCAGAATTCGGCGGAAAGTGCCCCACTGTTCCCCAACAGAGTGTCTTAACCTTAGGTTCTCTGCTATGTGCTGTATACACTTGAAGCTGATTTAAGTTTTTTTTTTATCTATGTTAACATTCCGTATAGTCATTCCGAGGCCAATCGTGGCGCAGCCGCACGAAGTGTGACTGTAAAATCGACTGGTTGTGGGTTCGATCCCCACCAGAGGAAATGAAATATTTACTTAAATGTATATTTCCATTTCTTCGCTCTGGTGTCGAGGCCTAAGCGCAGCGTTGAGTTCTGCTACTCAACAAGCAATGATAATGATAAAGTGGGGGACGGAGTGTCTTATACTAGGTTCCCTCTGCCTACCCTGCTGTGTGCAGGATAGCGTGAAGCTGATTTATTTATTTAACATTCCGTATAAATAAATAACCAACAATGTATCGTATGCTCCATCATTATGATGCTTACGAGATAAGGCACGTGGAGATTTTAAACAAGGTTTACTTTGAAATATTTACTTATTACTTTGAAAATAAAACTTAATGTTTAATTGTGTGACTATATTTGTTTTTGCTTCACGCTGTATAGTGGCTTAACTCTACGTTTCCCATCTTCCGCCTAATTGTTACTTCTACGTCTTCAGCGATAAATGTAATTTGTTATATGTTTAATTTACTATCGCCCAACATACAATGTTTTTAAAGTTGGGCTGAAAATAGGGAAGGGAGTTGACATTAGATTCATTCTGCACTCATTTTTATTCGGGAAAAGGATGGAAACTGTAAATATAAATAGCTTTTTTTTATATTATATTATTAAGCATTTTATAATCGCTTGTACTTCTTCGGTTTTCAAAAGCAACAAAACACATACTGTATTACTTGTTCTTTATGCATTATTATTGGGTTTATTTAATTTCCTATTGTGCTGCATTTGCCAACAGATAGATTATATAAGATTTACTTCAATCACGAAAAACTTATTTTCATAAATTTGAGAAAGTGCAAGTAGGTATTACGTGCTGCATGCGAGGATGTCATCGGCGGCAAAGACGCCCCCCGCAGAACTCGAGCCTAGGCTTGCGGCCGTAAACAGAGTATTGAATTATTTTAATTTTACAATTTCTCGAAAAGTAGTCGTCCAAATTACATGCTATGAAGGCCAAAGATTATTTTAACAAAATTTCCTTGATGATGGAGTAACTTTCACTCGTAAGTTTCAATAAATTAAAAACGGTGAATATACTCTGATATTATATAGCCTATAGCACTCCTGGGAATTGAAAATTTCATACAAAACAATAAAAAATGTATGTAAATCCGACCAGTAAAACATGTTAGGAGGAACCTAGTAATAATATACTATCTTCCCACTACAATTAATAATATAAAAATAAATAAAACTCCAAATCAAGCAAAGAAGACAAAGTACTACTAAGTAGTAAGACTACCACACAATAATAAGTTATTTAAAATACCATACAATATGTTTACAGGAACTTTAAAAATTAAATTTTAGGTTTTCTACTAGAAATAAAGGAAAATAAAAAAGGGAGTCGCTGGTGACAACTAGTATAATTTCCTTACGTAACAGTTACATATCGTTATGTTACATACAGGTGTACAAATCAACAGTTCGCCGATCGACACCGATGCTAATGTGATACGGCACGTGTGTCACCGTTTCATATTGTTTGAACGAGATACGCCATGCCTTATCGTTTAAAATGGCTTGCGTTATTTTAAATATGTATATGTAACTTTCTTAGAAATGGTATTGGTTTGTCAATAATTAATAATTTATGATTATTATATAATATGAATGTTGAAGTAAATACAGGCAAGTGCAGTGGTTACATCATCGAACGATTACTGATATGTTATAAAGGCTTGGTGGCTAGAACTCGATAAATGGTCTATACAAGACAAAAATATTTTCGGGTTCCGTACTTCTAAAGGTTATTGGATCACTTTGTTGTCCGCCTGTTCGTCACGATCAGAAATTAATATCAAAAATTTAAGTTTGCGGTCCCTTAGAGCACCTGAAAATCAAGCTTTTATGTCAACGTAATCGAAAGATACGAGCGTTTATGTATTGTGTTTGTTGCATTTTGTATGAAATTCGCTGCGTAATCAAAATCTACAGGACCCCGTGGACCTACAATAATGAAATTTAGCAAGCAGTAAGATATTACAGTACAAACATAGGTAAAAAAGCAAGAAGTGAAAATTTATAAATAATTTATAGGAAAAAGTCATAACAAACTTATAATTACAATTCATTTCATGCAAAACGAGTGCATACATCCACAAACTTAAACTTGTAAATTTCAAATTGTACTTCCCGTTGACATATGTATATATAATCCAGAAATTCATTGGAAATCCTCGATATGCGAGTCCGTTCCGCATTTGCCCTATTTTTTCAATTCCAACCAGAAGTTCCTAAGATTAGTATATATTCTAGTTCTAGGTAATCTCTATAGAAAAAAGTATTAAAAGAAATGTAAAAATAACAAAAGGTACGGACCATAAAGTAAGTAAGAATTAAAATAAATAAAAAAAAAAGATTAGTATACTCTTTTACCAAAAATCTTTTAATTTTATAATATTACTGGTATACTAGTTTTTTTAGATACACAATTTTTTTCTTGCTATTTCGCCCTCGTGGTGATTCTGAGATCCTGATGTAAGTCTGACCGTATGTCTAGTGGGTTACACAGAAACTACCTATATGATATAATGCATGCCAATAATTATCAAAACAAAAATAATCATAAATTATCAATACAAAAAGATATTTTTGGAAAATGAAATTGAACCTGACTCTCGTAGTCCCTGAGATCAACTCGTCCAACCAAACAAATTCTTTATAAAATTATATTTCTTTATCATATTATCATTTATGCAAATATACAATTATATCTTTATTGAGTAGTTATATTCATTTAAAGTGCAATTAACGTTGTTTGTTGACATTCTCCCGTGGGCGTCATGAAGGGCGTTCAGTCTATGAATTACGATTAGTTGTTTATCGAATGTCTTTAAATTATTTGCATAGTATATTATTACTGTCGACGTAGCATCGATTAGAATGTCTGTGTGTATGGTGAGTCTGGTTTAGACTTCCATTTAAGTTTTAATGAATTTAGAATTAGTTAATCCAGTAGATGTAGCGTTAAGGACTGTCACCCACAACACATTCTTAAGGTACTAGGTATTTAAAAATGGAGTGACTTAGAACAGAGTCACTGTTCCATTCCATCATCCAAAATGAAATTTCTCGAATTCAGATGGAAAGAACAGAACCTAAGCACATATAAGACCTGATAAAATTTAAATTACAACTAACATCTATTCCAATCGGTTAAACAATAAATTAATAATATAACAATAAACAAAACCCGAAGTGAAGCAAAGAAGACAAAGTGCTATCTATCGCCACACAATTACCCCGATGTGATCTGCAAGTTTCTGATATACTATGTGGGGGAGGGCGGGCGTTATCTGTTCGCGCGCCATTAACCCGATACAGCCACTTCACGTGGAGTAGTAATTGAAACAGGTGAACTGACTCTGTGAGATGGAGTGAAGTAGGCTGATCTTTTTTTTAATTTGTCTAAGTAATTAATGTAGGTAAAAATATAGATTTTTATATGACAATATTAGTCTGTTTTTTTTTTATATAAAAGAAATAGTAAATCAGCTTCACGCTGTATATTGCATACAGCAAGGTAGGCAGGTATTTTCAATATATATCACTATTATATAAATTACTTAAGTAACAAAAAAAATTGTGCATAATAATTTTAATTTAAATAAACATATTTAAAGTAAATTATGTTATATTATTTTATATCCAACCTTAGCAAAAATCAATGGAATATATACATTTTTAGGTAGCTTTTCATGTCCACTAAAATTAAATTTCGAGTGAAATTTTATAATCCTAATTAGGTTTTTATTTAAATTCACGCTGTATCCCGAATATATCAGGGTAGGCAAAGGGAAACTACTGTTAAGACTTCCGTAACCCACGCACTGCTCAATTTTTAAGACATTGCGTATAAACAAAAGAATAAAAAAATTCTAAATACTATAATTTCGCAAGATATTTCATTTTCACCATCCACATATATTGATTAGGATAGGACAAAGCGGTTTTTCCTATAATAGTATAGGAATAGGCGATTGTAGGCCGTCAAGAGTCCGATAACGTCGGCCCACATGATCAATCTGCCCCTACTCACTCTAATCTCATATAAAATGTTTCGCGTTTCACCTGGCCGATATGAAACCACCATAAATCCTTCTCTGGTACTTATTATTTTTAATACAATGTTAGATAATATGAATTATTTTATCATTATTTCTCACTTAGTTGATAGTTGTATTGTTTTTTTTTTTTGATAGATTTGTTTTTATTATAGGTATAGAAATGTATAATAATATTGTTATATGTTTTATACATGGAGATTTCTGTTTTTAAATACTAGTTAAATGAAAATATAAAAGATTCCAAATAAAATAATATAAAATATTCTAGAAAGTATGTTAAAATTTAATCTCTGGAAGAATGTCCAGGAAACGCGTTTCCTAAAATATATTTAAAACATACCTAATTGCGTATGCAATGGGAACCGAACCCACTACCACTCTTATCAACAGACTATATCAAAATATGCATTTACAAGTTAATTCTGGCTTCTGTCTAGCACATAACGTGAGCCATATCGAAGTAGATATGGTTACTTCGATCCAAGCCAAATTGCGCGTGACGATAACCTTATCGCTAGCGAAATGGGATATTTTTAACTGGACTGGTTCTAGATATAAAATTGACGAAAATCGCTTTTTGCTGTTTTAATATTTCTACCTTACATATATAATTAATTCATTATATTTTTGTAGCTTCCCGCTGCATGCCGCATATCGCGGGGTAGGCAGAGGGGAGCTGGTGTTAAGACACTCTGTTCCCTTTAAGACACTTCCGTTCCCCACTTTAGTTCGGATTCTGGAGGCATTGCGTATCACCTAATTTAATATTTTTACCTAATTTTATTTTTATTTTTTCGCTTTAGTAACGATGCAAATTTTAGAGCTGAGATCCACCACTCTACACATAATAGCTCGAAAATTATGCAGCGCATGGGGACCAGAATGTCTTGACACCAAGATCTGTATCCATAGACACCAAGATTCCTATCTTGGTGTCTATGGATACAGATTTCTGTATGTCGGCTATTCTGCCTATTCTGACAGGCTGCATTTAATTTTTTCCATCCAAAGATATCAAAAATCTGCGCTTCCCGCAATCCATACCTAAAATCCGGTATCTACGTAAACGTCGTTAGTTCGATCGCTCGCGCCAAATTGCGTGTGACGATAATGCTATCAGCGTCTCCTGAATGGGGCATTTTAAAAATCACTGGACTGAATTAAGATATTGTTCATTTTTCACTATAGTATTCTATAGCATAGTATTATATATGTCGTCGTAGTCGTAGGTCGGTGTATGATCGTGGCAACGATGGCTGTGGGTTCGATCCATACTGTGAGGACTAAATTAAAAAAAAAAATAGCGTTTAATTTTACTGCTCAAAAATGTTTGGAAATTCGGTAGGAAAAACGAAGTGGGTAAAGGAGTGTCTTAACAATAGGTTAACTCTCCTTTTTTTTCTTGCACAACAGCTGGTTGTGTTTAGTTTTTTTTTATTAATATTTTTTTCAAGTTACGTTTACTTTTTATTTTTGTTCATTTCCTTTAGTTACTTTTACTCATTTCAATTACTTAGATATTTTTTCTAATAATAAGATTTTTCCCTACTTATTATTCTTCATTGGCTTCTTTTGATTATTTAGGCTTATATTTGTTACTAATCCTACTGAAAATAATTACATAGATATATTTAACACATATTCGTACAGTTCAAGCGGGCGAAGCTGCACGGGTCCGCTAGTAAGTAAATATATTCTAAATTTGCAATTACCAAATGAATAACTTTTATCTTTTTACAAATGTTATATTTAATAAAAATAAAAAATACCACAAAAAGACTGGACTTCCTATTAAAAAAAACTGGACAAAAAACGCCACCACACCACATAGAGATTCATTAGAGATTCTCTCTGCGTTTCTTTTTGAAATAAAAAGCAGATTCACGCGTTTTCCCGCAAAGCAGGATATATAGAAAGAACCTAGTGTGGGAACAGCCCATTCTCTACTACAAAACAAAAAACAAAATGATAAAGTCCAATAATTCCTACTGTAGTCATCAGAAAGAGATGCTCCTGTCATTGCCGTTAAACAGATATAATTTCACAAGAAGAAATGAATCAATATTAAGTATACTTATTTATATTATTCGAACGCAGCAATCTCCATGAAGTGAATAGATGAGCTACATTTGCTACAGTATTAGTTTCACGCTGTATCCCGCATGTAGACAAAGGGAGCGTAGTGTTAAAACACTCCGCTCCCCCTGTCCCCCGAATACAGTATTGCGTGTTGAGTGGAGGAATTCAACCTCGCGCTTCGACACTAAAGCGAAGAAATGAAAATATTACAAATACATTTTTAATTTCTTGTGATTATTAATGGGAATCAAACTCGCAACTTGTAAGTTTGACTGGCCCCAAAAAAAAGATAATATTGTCCAATATCCCCTTCTATGATATAACCTGCTGTAGTCACCAGTTAGGAGCCTACCTATTCATCAATACCTACTATATCTGTAATATAGTAATGCTAAATCATCCTCCTCCCCATAACGTCCTCGTAAGCGTATTACACGTAACCGCTGAAACCACGTTTTGAGTAGTTCCAAAATTCTATGTAGGCTTTATTATTTAGTAGTTTCAGCCACTAACGGGATCTATGATTTTGGGAAATAGGTTGAGTGTGGGTTCGATTCGTATTCGAGAGGACGAAATATTTGATATTTTCATGTCCTCGGTTTGGTATTATAACAAACCAAAGTACGGCGTTGATCCGCCACTCAGCATGCACGGCCTCCGGAATTCGGTGGAAGGTAGGAAACGAACGTTTCTTACTGAGAACGGAGTGTTTTAACACTGGGTTTCTAGGTTCCCTCTCCTGCTATGTGCGGAATACGGCGTGAAGCTGAAAAAGGTCAATTCTCTGTTAACTTTACAAAGTATTTACCGAAAGCCAAACTAAATTTATAGAATCTATGATTTGGCAATTGCTTGATGTAATCACAAATCATTTCAGTATTCATTAATTGCAACGCATATGAGTCCTATTTGGGGAAACCAGCCGTGGCGCTGGGGAACAAAATGTGAATGTAAGCGCGACTAGTTGTGGGTTCGATCCCCATTCGATGAAATGAAATATTTATTTAAATTTATATTTTCATTTCTACGCTTTGGTGTCCAGGCATAACGCGGCGTTGAGTTCTACCAGAAAGAGAAAGTAGGGAACGGAGTGTCTTAACAGTAGGTTCCCTCTACCTACCGTGCTATGTGGGATACAGCGTGAAGCTGATACAAAAAAAACTTAATGTCTCGGAAATTGGGAAACGGAATGTCTGAACATTAGGTTCCCTGTACTAAAGCTAAAACAACTTGTTCCATTATATTCTATTCAATTCTAGTCAAACAACAATATTTGTAATACAAATCTATGTTAATATATTGATAGTAACAGTTCATCAGGCTGCTTAGTTATCCTATACTGCTTCCTTGGCTTTATCACTTATCAATTGCAAGTGATAATATACTTTATATCTTTAAATTTAAAGTTGATTTTAGATTGTCAATCAACATACGCCTGTTGCGCCGGAAATTGCCTTGAAGCGCCCTCTGCTCCAGCCGTAATTCGCCAAATTACAACGAGATCTTTGTAATTAAAACCTTTTGTGGTAACAAAATGTATTTTTGGCATTATTTTTCACCGTCATAGCTCAGTGAATGTTTCTGTTCTGAATTATATAGTGAGGGTTCAGATTTTCGAACAAGTGTAGGAAAAATGTAGTGTATTTTCAACCAACTTCAAAAAAGAGGATGTTTTCTTTTTCAACCGATGTCAAAAAAGGAGGAGATTCCCAATTTGCCCGAATATTTTTTATGTATGTTCTTGTCAATATGCCGAAATGTTAGCATGCACAATAATACCTTATTAAGTTTGAAGTTTTATATAGACCATCCATTAACTTGAGAGAGAAAGGTGCTCCTTTTAAGGTCTACCCATCACTTAAAACCGTAAAATAAATTAATTTTTAACAAAAAGACTGACTTCAAAAAGCGAACTAAAAAGTAAAAAATAATTTTACATAATGTAAAACGTACTTTGATATTGTTAAAGAAAAATAATTAAAAAAAGATTTTATAATTTTGAAGTCGGTGTCAAGCTAATGCTACAACAACTTTACTACAATATCAAGTTACTAAGCGTGTTAATTTTACTTGACAACAGATATATTTCATTTAATCTATAATAAAAAAAAATCTAAGAAAACATTAAATTAATCATCAACACTCTAGCTTCTGAAATACAATTTTCAACATAAAATTAAACCATTTTAATTAAACGATACGAATATACGTACATACATATCTATATATGTATGTGTTTATATGAAAGAGTACGGTGTAGGTACGATATCGTTATCGCGGCTCCCAGGCGCACCTCCACCGATAGCATCTTTTTAATTAATTTCTATAAAAAAGTGTCTTTCCTTCGTCACGCCCGTGTCACGTATAATTAATAAGCTTGTGTAAAGTAAAGTATACTAATATTGTGATGTTTAGATATTAGAATTTATGGCGATATTTCCAAATGAAATTAACATATTTTTAATACTTTTAGGTAAACAGTCATAGGAGGTCGTAGTTCAGGGCCATAAGCGACTCTATACGCGATGGCTGTGGGTTCAATTCGTACTCGTTGGAATGAAATATTTAATATTTAAATTTTCTCACTCTAGTGGCGAGGCGCGAATCAACGTCTTGTTGAGTCCCGCCAACAACACGCAATGGCTCAAGAATTCGGCGGAAATTGGGAAACCGAATTGTCGTTATTGGAACTTCGTTACAATATATATATATATATATATATATATATATATATATATATATATATATATATATATATATATTTTTTCNTTTCTGCTTAGTAAATTTAGTGTCAACACACTCCTTACTGCACTTTCCACCCCTACAGGTTGGCTTGCGCTATGTTGACTGGCAGCACTCAACGCTTTGTCTTTCCAGGGCGGGAAGATGAATTCTCTCCTCAGATTTTTGATCGAACCTATAACTGTCGCGACCCACTACGCCATTCTTCAATCATTATTATAATTATAAAATTTTAATTTTATTGAAATAAGAAAGTTTCCTTCTATGAACGCAATCAACAGCAGGAAGGCATGTCATCTTTCAAGATATTTCTGAACTTGATGTGATAATAATTTAACTTAATCGAGTTATTTTTGACGGTTACTTACGTTAATGTCTGTCTGTATCTGAAATTAACTTGGAAGCTTCCTCTGTAACAAAAAAATCTCTTTAATTTGTAACCGGGAGTTTATGTAATTGTATAATGTCTTATTTAGAAATGTCGTATATTTTATAATAAATATTGTTTGCTGCGATGAGCAGAGGTTCAAATCTATTTTTGATTTTATTGGAAATATTGCTAGGCGTTTTTGGTGATCATTTTTGCTAACGGCGTGGAGATGATAACAAAGTTGGTAAGCAAGTTTTTAGTTTACTTATAAAAAATATACTTAAGTTTTCAGCATGAAATTTGAAAATTATAATCTTTAAGTTCCCTACCGCTTATACAGCGGAAGACGTATGTATTTATATAATAGGTAGTATTTGAATAGAACTTTATATAAAAATATGCCTTGCAGAAAGACCTTCACCCATGTACATCTCCAAGTGTTTGAAGATGAAGTTTAGGAAGGTAGGATCTATAAACACAACATTTAATAATAGTGATTTTTTTTATTAAAATTTAATATTTTTTTAAATTTCATACTGTACCCCGCACATGTAGACAGGATGAACCTAGTGTTAAGAAACTCCATACACATCACGCAATTTTTGATATTCCAGTACATTCTCATTTCTAAACTTGGTTAAAAAATACAATTATATTTTCATTTACGCAGATGTGTCACACGTGCAGGCTTTATCGGAAAGTTAATTATCATTAAAATAAGGGTATCGGTAACGTAGGAGTAGGAAGTATTGGCCTTTTTACCGGCATAAGATAACAATACGTGAGTGAGTTCCGTGTACAACACCTTTTATTAATTTTTTTTTCGTGTACAAAAATAAATTAGTCACGTATATTGTTTTTTTTTAAATAATATAATAGCTTCACGCTGTATCCCGCACACAGCAGGGTAGGCAGAGGGAACCTAGTGTTAAGACACTCCGTTCCCCACTTTCTGCCGAATTCTGGAGGCATTGCGTGTTGAGTGGCAGAACTCAACGCCGCGCTTAACCTCGACACCAGAGCGAAGAAATGGAAATATAAATTTAAGTAAATATTTCATCTCCTCGAGTGGGGATCGAACCCACAACCAGTCGGTTTTCAGTCACACCTCGTGCCGCTGCGCCACGACCGGTCTCGTATATTGTAATTGTCAAATACAAAATTTAGAAAATAAAAAATCAGAAAACTTGGGATGGAGATTTGAATATTTTCTCATAATTTTTAAAAATAAAAAAAAAATCCTAAGCATTTGCACTTATATATTTATTACTGTTGTAGCTAGGTTTAATATTATTTTCACCAATACTGGAGCTTCAGCTGGAACTTTAGAAATTCTTTGTTAGTAGATGTCACTAATCTACACTGGACACCTCGTGCGACGTATTTGGTTGCCTAGTCGTCAAGCCTTTCTCCAATTCCTTCCATCTTGGTTATCTTAGTATCGGCTATGGGTTTGATTCCTACTTGGATGAAAACAATCCATTAGGATTGTTTTCATTTCCTCGCTCGGATAACAAGACAAAGCGCGACGTTGAGTTCCGCCACTCAACACACAAAGTGCCGAAAATTAAATTAAATATGGCGAGCAAAATGTATTTTTACCAGGTGTTCTCTATCTTCCCTGGTAAATTGTAAAATTAAAAAAATATTTGAGCATTAAAATAAGATAACACCAATTTTTTTAGCTGTATCTCGTATATAACAGGATAGGCAGAGGGATCCTGGGTACCTAGTGTTAAGATAAGACGCTTCCTCACTTTCCAACGAATTCTCTAGGCATTACGTATTGAACGGCGGAACACAACGCCGCAGTCTACATCGTTTCCAGAACGAGGAAATGACAGCAAAATCTACATCATTATATGGAATTTGAAATTAAATTAAAATTCCATCAAATGCAAAAGTTAAACAAGATAAGCCTCGATCCATTCCATAGATTCCATTCCAAAAAAATCCATTTGATAAATGTTTGTAAACCTCCAGAGATTTGCTCTGTAATGAGTAGTGATGGCGCGAGACGCGAGTGTGTGCCACGATAAGGATGTATTAGAACACATTTTGACCCTACTCCGGTATCTATACTTGTACTATCTTTTGTGTAGAATACTATAGCCTTTATCGTTTTAATTTACGCATTTAATAAGACAAGTTAAAAGAACGCAGTGTTAAGATATTCTATTCCTCAATTTTAAAAGGCATTGTGTTTGGTGGCACTCAATGATGTGGTTCTCTATCACATTGGGGCACTTCTCTATAATGATTGAAATATAAATATGCTTTCGAATGGGAATCAAACTCATGCGCTTATTATACATATCTGTTGCCTAATTCTTTTATAACTTTTACAACTCACGTTCATACGTTAGCTACTATAGTAACATGTTGTAAGTTAACGTTGGTGTTACGTAGTATAGACACATGCTACACCTCTAGTGTTGGATTGATATCGATAAAATGATGATAGAATTTATATTAATATTTGTGATAATCTTTTATTAATCATTTATTATCGTTAAAATTGAATTATTTTATTATACTTATATTTTACTTTAGCTATTAGATTTGATCCCACATATAGCAGAATCAACATCGAAAAACAATACGTTCCGTACTTCCTACATCGATTTCACTTTAAAGGCCGGCAACGCACCTGTAGCTCTTCTGGTGTTACACGGGGTCGTGGGCGGCGGTGATCACTCACCATCAGGTGACCTGCACGCTCATGTGCCTTGTCTTTTCCATAAAAAAAGTCGTGGTGCAGTTCGCACGTGTAAAAGGGTGTGATTGTAAACGCGATAGGTTCTGGGTTGGATTCTTACTCCAGCAAAACCAATATTTAATTTTTTTTATTTTTTCACTCTGGTGTATTTGGGGTGTCTAGTAAGTGAGGTAAAGCGTGACGTTGAGCGGAGTACCTTAAAACTCCTGTGCCTACCAAGTTACATGCGGGATACAGCGTTATGCTGAAAAATAAACTTATATTCTTATTGAGTGATACAATATTATTATGTATCCTATTCAACAATCAATGTACAACATATTAAACAACTATGACAAGAATTGCTTTATTTTAAGTTTCTTAAACAGGTCATCAACATCACCATTCTTCAACCGACTCTTTCACCATATAATAACTTTGATTAGAGAAGATGTAAGGATAAGTGATTTTTCCTCTAATAAAATATCTTTCACCGAAATTTAGCGTATTGAATGGCGGAATATAACGCCTTTCTTATAAAATAATGCGAGCCGTTGAGTTGCGACACAGCGAGAAAGTGAAAATATGTTGTAACAATTAAACCAACAACTCACGTTTTTAATTAAATCCTACTCTGCACCACGTGGCCTCACATATATTTATTATATAAAACTCTCTTTTCACTTTACCCTGTATCCCGCAAATAGCAAAGTAGGCAGAGGGAACGTGAGAACCCAGTGTTAAAACATTCCGTTCCCATTAAGACACTTTCCCCACATAAATTTTATTTACTACATATATAACTATAATGTAATATATATATATATATATANTATATATATATATATATATATTAAAAATAAAACCATCGATATGAACATTCTCCCTAGAAGGGGGTGAAGCGACGCTTGGCGCGGCGAGATAGCGCGATACCATCGCTGGGTGGCGGCTCTGATAGCTAGTTGGAATAATAATAATTTTATTATCGTGATCTAGGGTTCGCGAGACCGGGTTCACTTGGGAGATTATGTATTATTTGGAAATTTTTGTATGTTATAATACGATTATGAGAAAATATTTTTATTTACATGTAATTAAGTATATATATCATGGATATTTAGAAAGTTCTTGTTGAAAACTGTAATATATTTGTATTTTCATATAATCTTTTCAATTTTCTTATTATTTATTATGCTTTATTTTTATTAGTACACATTTTAATCTATTAATTTTACAATAATTGTAATAATAAAAATCACTTTGAGTTTCTTAACGAGCAAGTGAAAAGTACAAGAAAATTTATTAAAAAAAAAACAATTAAAAATATATACCTATAAAACATTTGCCTGTCCCAGTAAAAAAATATTGTAAAACAATTCATTCATATAGAAAATATAACAATATGTGATGGTATAAATAAAATAATGGACAAAGTCAGAAGGCGATAGAGGGTCAAAAGTGACGGCTTAGCGACTCACAGGGTAGCCTTATCTGCCGCTCGCAGATTGAATATATTTCACATGCAAGTTCACACCCAACGGACTCCACTCGCATGGTTTTAAAGGAAAAAATGTTTTAGAAATTATATTTGGTTTGGGGTTAGTTAGTTTCTAATAGTATATGGGTAATGAGATTTTGTATAACCTTTGAATTTCCGCAGCGTTGAGTGCCGCCACTCGACGCACAATGTCTTGGATTCGGGCAGACTGTGGAGAAGCGAGGGACACTGGGTTCTTTCTGCCTATCCAGGAACAGGATACAGCGTGAAGCTAATGAATATTAGTATGTCGCAATTAGAAAGTAAAGTATAATACTTTAAAAAATAAGAGATAGATTCTTTTAGTGCCGCCTTCGAAGTTTATCCTAGATATTGACTGATTACAGTTCTTATAAGTAATTAATTCAATTTTTGTAGTAAGGCTTTCCACATTTTTGATAATTTTCTTTGGATTACATAATTTGTTTACAAAACCTACTACTTGCGTCATAAGAAAAGTTTATATTTCAACTACTTCAGTGGTTGTTTTTTCTCATTAGTATGTTTTTTTTTTTCAATTTTTCTTTTAAGGACTTCATGAAAAATAAAAAAAAATATTGTAACAAAAATGAACAGTGTCCACTTTATACTACTCTATTCGCCCAATTGGTTGTACAGTTTGTCGGTCTGTCAAAACCACTATTTTTTTTTTAATAAATATAATAACTAAATTAAACACTTGACTAGAAAACAAAGAAATGTTAGTATGGATTAGTAATTAACGTCAATTTAAACTATTTTTTACCGATGCTGAGTTTCTACTGAAGGTCACGCCAAGGTGAGCGCAAAGCAGGTGCAGATAGCTGCTATCGCTGGCTTCGAACCCGCTCTATCGTCTCATTAAGCGATAGCTATTCAACAATACAGGCAACGCGATAACACTAATGAGAACCTACGACTGTGCGATGGTTACAAGAAAACCGACGTTCATTGAAAGTGTTATACGTCAGTACAATTTAGTACCTTGAAATTATCTGAATTAACATGTAGTTTAGTGGAAAGACTAATTTAACTACTTTATATGATAAAATAATTATAATTATTCTCGAGTTTTTGAAAAAGGTTGCTTTTTCGGATTTACTAATGTTAATTATATTTTTACCATATGATAATATGACAGTTTTATGAAAAATATGATACTGTTAGATATCGGAAGCGGTAAAAGTTTTTAAAAAACATAAAAACACATATTGTTTATATGTTTCTAAATTATTCGGAAAGAGATTCTATGTAATTGCAATAAGTGCTATATATCACCCAATAGTAATACTTCACACGAGTTTCCTTCCAATAAGGGTCGTTGCCTACAAGCAACTGCCTCGATTGACTTTTCTTTTTTTTTCGAATGGACTTTATTGCTGTTGACCTGGACTGGACTTGACAACATCACCGCGCTGAGAGGGGCGAGAGTAGCTCGGCCCTGAAGAAAAAAATACGAGCTTTGATGGATGCTGGTGAAGTGTTGGCGATCGCAGGGGGATGCCCTGTGTACGCTAAACCTCGATTGACACAATTGCCTTGCTTTTATACTCTTTTACACCTACATCTATCCTCTTTTTCACAAATTTGTTAAGAATATAAATATTTAGTTATAAACCTTATATTAAATATTTCATACTGCTGCTGCTATATATATCCTTGGGCGGATTAAAGTAGTGATGAAATATTGGAAAAAGAAAAAGGAAGACCTCTGTGGCATAATTCTTACTCGAGGGTCATATGTAGGAGATTTTAATACATGTTGAAGTAGTTGAATTTGAATATGACGTTATTTTCGAACAAGTGCGTATGAGTAATTTTACTTTTACTTTTACCGCGAATTTTCTTACCTATTTTAATTATAAACTTATTAAAAACATTAAAAATTGTTATTTTCCAAAACAACAATTTCGTATATTCATTATAATTTTAGTAGTTATGATATTTAGAAAAAAAAATTAAACGTATCGTATGAATAACTAGTATACGAGTATTGTATCATAACAGAACATTTTCCACAGCACTGCACATGCTAGGGCGCGTGTGTCAACATCAAGATTGTATCTAATTTGCATATTACTGCAGATTTTTTTCAAGAAATAACATATACCTACATGCCTAATATACTAATGCATTCCTGTGGTGCAAGTAACGAGTGAATGTCTGAATTCATAATGAGATAAAGTTTTATGAATCCGTAAGAAATTAAAAAAAAAATCGATTACCACTTTTTTTTTTATATTAAAGAAATGAAATGTCTAATCGAATCGTATGAACAAGGATGAGTGTTACAAATAATAAGGGTTTTGTGAAATAAGCAATAAAATTATAACAAAACAACTGATCAAATAATAAGATTTTAGATTGCTATTCAATGCTTATTATTATAAGTATTATTACAAATAAATAACAAATGCAATTGTAATAATTTATCTTAAAAAAAAGAAATATATATATCACCTTTAGAAATCTCTATTTTGTCCAATTAAAAAGTTAATCCTAAAAAAAAATCGCTATACGCTTATGAGTCAGCACTATAAATTTATAGGTCAATTGCAGTCATTCGGGGTCGTGACTCCTTGCGGGTAATGATATTTTAATGTTATTTAATTTTACCTTTTTTTCTTTGCAGGTAAGTAGGTTATCAGCGGAGTGAGTAAGCAGTTTCAACGTACAGCCTTTTGTTCCGTATGTTATAATACCTAATACTTTAAGATTATTAAGATAGTAACTTGAAGGCGAATTGGAAATTGTCCAATTATATGTATATACGATGATTGTGGCTTCGATTTCCACTTAGGGTAATAATCCGTTTAAAAATATTTTTTTGATGTCAGTATTTAAATGGTTTTTAATTATTTAAAGACGAAAAAGACGGTTGTATTAAAGTATATTGCAGAAGATTACATTTCAAATATTGAAGAATACTTTGATAGGTCAAATTGAAAGCGGGAGAGGTAGAGGGAACCCATAGTTCGCGACTCGTCGCGCAAGGTGGAGACGCTCATTCTCCGCCTTGCGTCTTGTAATGTTTTCAGGGCGATGGAATGAATAATTCCCCTAAATGGGAATTGAACCCACAACCATCATGTTTACAGCCACAAGCTTTATCGCTAGAATTAATACGAGAGCCTGACCGAGGTCAGTCTTGGCGCAGGAGCACAAGCATACCATTGTAAATGCAATCGGTTGTGGGTTCAATCCCGACTCGAAGAAATGAAATATTTAATATTTTCATTTCCTCGTTCTGGTAACGAGGCAAAGCTTGGCATAGAGTTCCGCCACTTAACATTCTTCGTCAACAGAATTCGGCGGTGTGTGGAACGGAAGCTTCTTAATGGTAACGGAGTGTCTTAACACTTGGTTTCCTGGTTCCATTTGCTTTATCCCTACTATGAGCGGGATAAAAACGTGAAGCTAAAAAAACCAACGTGAAAATTGTAATCACGTGTATTAAGGAAAGGGGGAGGGGGTGGCACAAACACCAAAAGTTCACGTCTTATCTCATCTGTTTGACGGATTCCTACCCTGCGTATTCATATTCTGCAGAGAAGCTTAATGTAGAGATTAGTTTATACGATTCATAAATATATAAAGAGGTTAATATACACTATTGTAATTTTATGTGACGATTTTGGATTACATTTTTATTAGGGGGAGCTAATTGTTTTCAGCACCACTTAAGCATTTAAAAATAGAGTGCCTTGATACTAAATTTCCTGAGAAAATATATATTATTTCTTAATTATACACTCCTTGTCCTTAATGAAAGAAGTTATTAATAGATAAAAATAAAAATAATATAAATAAATATTTGCTATTTTAATTATAGAAATGTAATAATAAGAAAAATAATTAATGTGCGCAATTAAAATTATTATTTAATATAAATAATATTTAATATGTGATTTAAACAAATATTATTTATATTTGTTATTTAAAACTGAGACCTTTAGTTCTCTAACTTAAAACATCTTACTGAAAAGCCGTTACTATTGAATCTGTCTGTGGGTGATATTTATCAGTTAACTGCCCGCCCCAATGTAGGCTTGTAGGCTTCCAAAATTATTTCGCGTATCAATTTCTCTAACTCAAATCACTTCCGTTCCCCACATTTTACCAAATTCTGGAGGCATAGCATGTTGAGTGGCGGAACTCAACGCCACGCTTTACCTCAATATCAGAGTGGAGAAAGTGAGAATATTAAATGTTTCATTTCCTGAAGAGGGAATCGAACCCACAATCTGTCCCGTTTACAGTCACACTGTGCCATTGCGCCACGCCTGCCCTCACATCTCATATAAAATTTAAATAAACCAAAAATAATATATATTCTTTATATCAGTTCATTACTCTGCCTCAAGCTCCGGGGGCTCTGATAAGGCGCGCTATTTAATCAGATCGCATCTTGGGCGGGCGGCGCTATCTTATCGCTACCCACCTATCTTGCAGATATATACAATATATATGTTTCTTTATATAAAAAAATATAAAATGTTGGTCTTTTAAGAAAATATACTTTTAGGTTAGATACAATAATGTTGAAACTTTTTTTGTTCGTCTAATTATGAAAATATATAAAAATTGGAACGTAGCCTTGAATACTGTCCAAGGAATTAATTAATCGATTGTTATATATAGTTTAAAATATTTTCTCTCCTAATTATAATAATAACACTTTAAAAATTGTTAAAGTTCCTCGTTGTTATTGTTATGAATATAACAGTTTTACCACCTATCAGTTATATATTATATACATAATTGAATATGCTACATACATAATGAACTATTTCCATTGCCCCGCTCTGGTGACTAGAAGTCAAGGAAAAAAAAACTAAGTGCGGCATTGAGTTCCACCACTTTGCACGTATTGCCTTGAATTCGGGCAGAAAGTGGAGAATATAATTGTAATTTCTTCTCTTCTTCAGCTTCACACTGTACGCTTATAGCTTCTCGAGAAGTCAGACGGTAATAGAATAATATTAATCTAATAAGAAGACCAAACTGATGTTATCCAAGTGTTTCATATGAGTAAACAACATTTTTCATGTACAAAGTGCGACGCAGTTTAACCTTCTATTATAATGGTCAAATTTTAACTTTCTTTCCACTCTTTATCGCACATATAGCAGGAAAAGCAGAGGGAACCTAGTGTTGAGACACTGTTCCCCACTTTCAGCCCCGTTTTCTAGACGCAGCTTTGTGTATGTGACCTCAAAAGTAATACAAATTTAAACAATAAATATTTTCAACATATTAGGTACGCTTAAAAATAAAATGTTATATTATGTAACATAACATTATAAATATAAATTTGTAATATATTTCCATAGAATCAGCAACACACCGGCTCTCAAAGCCTCAAGGTTGCGACAGAGCGCGGTATTTAATCAGATGGCATCTCGGGCGGGCGGGCGTTATCAATGGCTTATCAGCTATAAATTCAGAGATCGCTATCCCTCGCTCGGCCTATTTTTAAGGAATTATTCGTGTTTAGAACGTAAATATTATGTTAATGTTCATTTTTAGGGACGTTTTTCTAGATTTTTGTAGTATGATTAGTGGAAGTTATTCGATCTTCTTGTTAGGGTTAGGGCGCTTTTTCTTTGGTACTCGGAAGTGAAATTTTTATGCTAAATTATAAATTCTATACTGAAGATAGAAAAATATTTTTGAAAACGTATAAAATTTTTGATGTAAAGGGAATCGAACCCACGCAACCTTGGAAACCGTCCAAGGGCTCTGATCGCTGTACATTCTTAAAAACGAAAATGTAAAACATATAAAATATGAAAAAAAAATACTTTAAAGCGTCCTGAGTTCGATTGCCACATTCAATAATAAATTTAACTAATCAACTTATTCAAAACATACAATTACAACAACATTAACGCCTAAACTTACACACAGTACATTCGGTGTCTCCCACCCCTTATCGGTCCCGTATTTCTGTGTAGATGGTATCGTGTGCAACTCAAGGCTCTGCGGTGATAAGCTGTAATAGGGTAGATAGCGTCGCTGTATATAAAACTTAACTAAAATATATTGAGTTTCAGTTTTTATAACAACTTCTGTATATAAAATGGTTATATAAAATATACGTAGGTGATTTTTTCCTTCAAAACGCATACATTTTAAAAGATTTCAATGTGTTTCTATTATGAAAAGTGACTTTAATTTATTGTATGTTCTACGAATAATTTAACTAATGAACGAATATTAGTAATATTTTATAGAATACGGGGAAAGGAGCGTTTTAACTCTAGCTTCTCTGCCTACCCAAAAAACAATAAAACTATTGAAGATATTAAGAAGAAGAAGAAGATTGCACTTTACAAACAAAAGTTAATTTTACAGTCATTTTGTATTTTTAATTGTTGACTGTTATAGGTATTTATCGATAGTAACAAATATTGAGGCCGTCGTAGTGCAGTGGGTCAGCGCCTTATTGTAAACTTGTTGTGGATTCGATACCTACAAGGGGTATGATTACTTAATAATATATATTATAATTTGCTAACATTTCCCCGCTCTAAGATATCAAGCGCGGTGTTCACTTCTGCAACTTCACACACTATGTCTCGAAAATTCAGAAAAAAAACAAGAGACTACGGTTTTTGACTTCTAATAACAAGCCTAGTATCTAATAACTGTACTATAATTTTCTTAATGAGAGCACTGTATATTATATTTAAGTAAATAAATTGTATAAAAGACGAAATTTCGAGCAGTGTTGAGCAAGCGCATTGTAAAGGGACCCCTGTAACCTACACCGCAAATCTCAGGTACTGCTCCGAGCTTAAACAGTATTTCTATTAGCTGTAAATTAAAGAATTTATAAGAATAAAATAATTTATAATAAATGTGGTTTCCTCAAATGAATACAGAGCTTAATGCCTTTACAAAATTCTAATAAAACATAAAAGCTAGAAATCCAAACTAGACAGAATGGAGTGCCAAACGCTTTTTACCTTAAATAAATTACATGAGAATTACAAATTTCAATGAAAAACATTTTTTTTGTTAGCTTTGGGAAAATAGATAGAGTTGAGAAACTACGCGTTCCGCTTTCTTTTTGCCTACCGTTTATAAAGCGGAGATATCTATCTATTCCGGAAAAAGAACTTAAAAAATACTAACATTCCCCGCTTTCTCTCCGAATTCAAGACCATGTAGTTAATGGTTTGCATTTTCGTAGAATATTAATATTAAAATTCTTTTTACCAACCCAAAAAAAGGACAAAATGGTATATCGACACTTGCGCACACAAACCCCGCGAGCACTGCGCTAGTTCATTACTTCAAACAAAAATTAATTACATGTATTATCGCCTTCCTGCGCCCGCGGCCTGTGGCCCGTGAGATACGGTACGGCCGATTGCATCGCGTTGCTAATTAAACTTATCTTAGACCAATTATTTATAAGCCGGCTGTTATCGCGCCATTGTTTTCAGGACACACAGCCGGATAATACAGTTTACGGGCTAATTAAATACTTTAATATTGTATGGGGGAAAGCGCGGCGTTGGGTTCCGCCACGCAACTTGCGATGTGTTAGTAATACGGCGGAAAGTGGTGAACTTAGTGTCTTAATATTATGTTTCCCTCCGCTTGCCCTGCTATGGGGATACAGTGTAATGCTTTCAAAAATGGAAGACGTTGGTTGGAATTCATTTATCTGTTTGCATACGTCGTAGGATACTCATTGAGTTTCGCTATTCATCACGTACTATCGTGAATATGGTAGGAATAATGGGGTGGGGGGCGGTATGAAGTATTTTGAAAGTAGATTCCCTCTATCTACGCGGGAAAAGCCCTAAAAAAGCTAGTGTGTACATATTTATTGGCGTTGCTTGGTTAAATGAGCTGTGATGAACCCAATAGCATAATTATTAAAATGAAAACTATATTGCTTCATAAAATATTAGCTGCTGCCCGGAACTACGTTTGTGTGAATCACTAAATGTAAAGTACAATTTTTTCCCATTTCCGTAGAAATTTTGGACCTCCTCAAAGTCCATGCATGTCAAATTTAATTATTGTATATTGTTGTTACGTTGTTGTCTGTATCAGCCACACAGGAACAGAACACCTTTATATGTAAAGATAAAAAAAATGCATAGACTTCATAAATTTTATGAAATTGTATTTTCTTTTTAACAATTAATATTTTTTGACGCTTTCTCTAGTTAAAAAATATTTTATGTAATCACATTTTAATTTATGTTACTGATAGTCTATAGTATAGGTATATGGATAGAAATAAATGATAATGTATTTTTTGTTGTACGTAACTCTTGTCAATTGTTATCGTATTAATTGAAATTCGAATAATTACATATTTATAGGCAATAAAGAATTATATTTAATTTGTTAAATCCACAGGTAAAATTTAAATAATATTAGAGAGAATTAATGTGTAGTATATATCTGTATTGTTATATTATATTACAGTTCCTGACTTAAGACTGGACGTGCCTACATACACGCACGAATTGCCTAAAATAATAATATGATTTGGTATATAAAACATGGAACAATAGAAGGAAAGAGGCTGTCTCGATAATTGGACGGAAAGTGGGGAGTAGAGTGTCCCAATTTCTATTTCTGCCTTAATTTCTATTTGCAGGATACGGTGTGAAGCGAAATAATTATAAATATAAATATTTTTGTAAAACACACAATAATCAGCCGTTTTTAAGATTAGTTTTGTTAATGATCGCAAAATCTGCCATTTTCCCGTTTTCATCAGACCAGTCATAAAAAATTTCCTAAGTTCAAATCCAAATATTGTCTTCCATCATTAATCTCATTCTTATACTATGCCAAAATCTTAGCACTTAAGCTATAAATAATCTTATAAATACATACACATAGCTCTCAAATAGCAATAGGGATGAACTAAAATCGCATCGAAAACGGTCATCAATTCCAGAAGCCAGGCCGCCAGATATATGGGCCCATAAAAATGTTAATACTGTAATGTAACTGCACATTGCTTATTCTGTAATTTGCCACTTTTAAAAACGAAAAATGTCCATATTAATGTGTTTGAAATAGAAGCGGTAGCGATTTTATGGTTGTTGTTTTTTTTTTGAGTTTGTTTTAGATTGTTTATTTTTTTAATCTTATAATTTTTATGTTTATACACATATAGCATACAGAAGTACATTAATGAATGTTAAATTTTTGTTTTTTTTTAAAAGATCTGCAAGACCAACGTGTGTTTGGGTCGCGTGTGTTGGTTAGATAGATAGATCTATATAATATAAACATTTCAAAAAAATGATAGTAAAGTTGTATTTAATACTTTTAATTTTTAAATATCTCACGTAATATTATTTTTATATATACAAGTAAATTAACTTTTTATATATGGGATAAAACGTGAAATTGAAAAAAAACCTTATATACAGCCCGCTTCGCTCAATCTTTGGACCACAGTATAACTGCCCAGCCGATGCAGTATTCTTGAAAACAGCCGTTTAGGAAATGGGACATGTAAATGAAGGCGTTGGTCGAGCGAAAATTGTGCCTCGATTACTAGAACGCCAGTTGTAGGCTAAATTTGATGTCTTATCAAATTTTGGATTTATTTTGATACTATGTTCTCTATTTTGAGTTCATATTTTCATATATTGTATAGAGAACGTTTTTATTTCTTTTTCATTCTGACTTATTTCAACTCTATTGATTGAAAATTGTTCTACAAAAAAATGCTTCAAGCTTTTCCTGGTATAGCAGGGTAGGCAGAACCTAGTGTAAAGACACTCCGTTCTCCATTTGCCTCTCAATTTCTAAGACATTGCCTGTTAAGAACTTAATGCGTAGGTTTGTCTTGTCTACCGGAACAGGATAATGAAAATAGTTAAATTTAATCATTCCCTAGAGTGGGAATCGAATCCATAAACATCGCATTTGCAATCAGATACTTTCTCTGTACTGCGCCACAGCAACACCATATTTCACTCTATATTAAATTTTAAAAATGTTTTTAAAATTGAATTTTGTAAATTTCTTGAATCACTCGATTACTTCAAAGGAGCGGTTCTGTTATTATTTTTATTTATCAAAAGCTGTGGAAAATCTTCTGTAACTACATGCAAAATAATTTCCAGTGTGTTACATCAGTTTTTTCTTCTAAACGCAACATTTTTTTCGTTTCCATTTTCAGATTTAACCCTAAATCCGAATACGAGGTCCGCCGCGTGCTGTAAACATCGCGCGGTGTAACTTACGCGTATCGTTCGGTGCCAAACGTGTCGATACTTGCCAAATCTGTACAATCACACTATTGGCACATTTTTGCCTTTTTTTATTTGTACCTTAGGATATACTAATGCAATTTTGCATGAATATTTCTTTTTATGGAGACCGTCGTGATGTAGCAGCACAAAGTTTGACTATAACCGCGACATTTGTGGGTTTGATTCCTACTCTTGGCTTATTTTTATTTTTTTCATTGGTTAGAAATTCTGGCACTCAACACATTATGTATCGAAAATTTCTTAAATTCTATTAGACTTAAATTTGCCGTATGCGGGATAGAACGTGAAGCTGATTATTACTACTAAGCACTACTTTTCAACAGTTTTGTAATACTGTAGAAAATATTTTTAAGAATTTCTGAGGCACAAAAATAAAGGTCATAGGTATGGCTCGTTAAGGAGTTTGTGATAAGATCGAAGCCCGATAACGCAAGGATTATATTTTTAAACTGATAAAGAACTTTAAGAGGGTATTCAGCCTAAAATAAAATGTTACATAATATATATATATATATATATATCTGCAAATATAGCAGGATAGACAGGGGGAAACTAATTTTAACACTCTGTTCTTCATTTTCCGCCTAATTTTCTAAACATTGCTTGTTGAGTAGCGGGACTCAACGCCGTTGACTTATAGTCAATCGCTGTGCTACTACGACACAACGATGTATGTCGTCAAATAAAATCCCTATTACTAAATATACATAAAATATGACGTTTAGCTAGTTACTACATGAAATTTCACAGTTGCTATACCTGTTATAATGCGATATTAATAATTTTCCGAATAGTATTCGAACTCACTACCACCGCGTCTTGAAAGACAAGTTAAAAATCATATTAGTCATATTTCCGCGAATTTTAACACACTCATACTCGTACAAGACAACAAAAAATATGAATAAATATCGTTATACTTACAAAACTGACATCGAATTCTTTACGTGGCACTCGCCTCCATTTGTAACGCCATCAGATTCCAATCTTCTTGATCCAAGAACAATATTATCGGGTGAAACAAAAAATAATGTAAGTTAAACCACCGAAGGGCCTACAATGGATAAATAAATGGGTGTGACAGAGATAAAAAATGTATAAAAAAAGAGCTACCGATGTGTTACCGGCCACCTATGTCATGAGATTACAATCTTTCGTGTTATACATTGATGGTTTAACTCCAAATTTATATGTTAGAATCTATTTTAAGTGCGCAGTGGAAGTCTGTTTTGGTTTATTATATGGACTTGTTTACAGGCTCTATCGAGTGCTAGTGTTAGATGTAATTGTGTTTCAAGTTGTTTTGTTTGGATAAGGATTTGTTCTATAATGTTTATTATTTGTTGGACCACCTACATTTATATTAGGAATAGATTTTTTGTGATATCGCTTCATAGTCTACTTTTTGCGCGTTTTGGTGTGTGGAATTTGTGGCAGAGTTTAACGTCGCGCTACGTCTCCTTTAGGTTAAAGAGCAGATTTACGTAGATACCTGCTTAATCTAAGTGCAATAGAGTTATTAGATGATAGAAGATTCTATATAAAGATAATTTTAAGTTATCATTTTATAGGTAAAATTAATTTTATATTCAATTTGTTTACATTTCACTTTATGTCTAGATTTTTATAAAGTTAATTTTTATTGTAGTTTTCCTTGAAACTTTGTGTATAATCAATACTTCAAGATTTTTGAAAAATATGACAATAAAAGAATCTTTATAGAATGGTACTCTATGCTCTCCTTCTGAGACAAATAAATTAATGAATGTTGGTGTTGAATTGAATTGACCTCTCAACATGTACAGCACAACAAATGAACAGAAAGGGAACAGAATGACTTAATATACCCTAGTTCACTCTGCCTAGCTTGATACGTGCGGGATACAGCGTGAAGCAAAACACAAATAATCTTGGTAAACTACTTTTATCCCCGCTTTGGAGAGACGCAGAGCAACTTCTTGAATTCAAACAAAAAAGGTTACGGAGTGTCTTTACACGATGTAATCTCTATCTCTGTCAACTATTTACCAGTCAAAGCGTGAAAAAACTGAAAACTAAACAAATATAATTACAACAAAAGTAAGTTTAAACGTACATACACAAAGAGTGTGTTCAGATAGGATCGTGCCACACAAAGGCGGGCGTATCGTGGTAGCGGCCGCTTGACAAATGAGTCGCGCCGGCCGCCCACCCAGCGAGCACACTGTGCTTGCGCTATGATACCCAGTATCAAGTTACAGTTAATAGATTGCGGTGTACAGACGAACTTACAGTAAGCTAACATGGGTAGCTTCACGCTTTTCCCGCACAGCATGGTAGACAGCGGGAAGCTAGTGTTAAGGCACTCGGATCCTCGTTATCCGTTCTAGTTTTCGGGACATCACTTTTTGAGTGGCGGAGTTAAACCTAATATACTCAGCATGAAGTTACATTTAATTTTAAAGATTACGATATACAGACCAACTTAAGTTGGTGACATGAGTTAAGTACCTTCACGGTTCTTCCCTCATAGTAAGCACTGCGCCCTCTATTTGCCGTCCAATTTTCTTGAAATTGCGTGTTGGTACAACTTCTTTGCTAATATTATAAAACTGAAAAGTTTGTTAAGTTGAATATGCTAGTTTCCTACTTTTTATTTTCTATGTGGTATTGCTATTTCTATTTCAGACGACGTTGCAGGTAAATGCTAGTTTAAATATAATAATTCCCATGAGGGAGGGTTGAATGTTAAAGTAAGTACTTGCTCAATAGTCGGACTGTATATAGATATACAGTGTCAAATAATATAATTCTTTTTTTATTTGTCGTTTTTACGTATTGATACTAGAGTAAGTATATTAGTGAATTATAATTATAACTTTAAAATTATAATAAAAAAAAAACGACTTGTTTAATTTTAACCTACTCCCATAATCAAAACTTAACCTAACTTTTATTAAACTACCCTTGAAGTATATCCTATCAAATAAAAAAATCATCAAAATTGGTTCATCCAGTCAAAATTTCGGAAATAACAAACATAAAAAAATACAGTCGAATTGATAAACTTCTCCTTTTGCAGAAGTCGGTTAAAACACAAAAATGTTGATAATTACTGTAAATAAGTGATTTCAAAAATTAAATATTACAAAATACAAATAAATACGTTTATATTTAATATTATATTATATCATATAAAATGTTTTAAGTACACCTACTACACAATAATTCTAAGCGGGCGAAAATAAGAAAGAACGAAGTGACTCCTCACTAGAGTTTTAAACAGAATCTGGTGTTAAGATACAGATAACAGTTCCCCACTATCCATCTAATTTTCGAGACATCGTGTGTTGCGTAACAGAACTGAACACCGTGCATTGTCTGACAACAAATTTAAATATTACTAATTAATACCAAACAAAAATACCTACAATTCCAATTCCAACGTAAATCAATCACGCAACATTGAGGACAACAGCAGCCAGAGCCAGATAAATCATCAAAAACAAGCGACGATACTGATGCAGGAAAACCACAACGTGACATCGTCAGAGTCACTCGGGGAAACATTGTTGTTGCGGTGTTCGATCTGATCACTTTTACGCGTTACCTTACTTTGCTTTAATTGTTTGGATTTTACCAGCTTGTTTGTAATTGTTTGTTAAAAAAATGTATATTGGCGTAACTCAACACAGTATTTTGTCTAATGCAATGCCATATACAATTGAGTTTTAGGGTTCTGTGCCTTTAAACGACAAATCAGAACCTTTTGTTTTACGAGATCACGTGATCTTGATACCTTAAGCTGAAATTAATATTAAATATTCAGGTCTACCGTCCCTTAGAAAACCAAAGAAGTCAAGCTTCTAAGTCAACGCAATCAAAAGGTACAAGTATTTATGTATCTTTTTACTTCATTATGTATGAAAATCAATACGTAATCAAAATCTATAGGGTGTTTCCTGTGGACATACAGTTATAAAATTTGAGACCAGGGGGTTATAGTTAGGAGAAAATTCATTATTTACAATTAAACTTTTTAGCGTTACAGTTTGTTTGGTTAAACACCCTTATTTCCAGAAATATTGGTTGAAATTTGAAAATTATTTTTGTATTTGATTCTCCATTGTTACAAAACCACCGTTCCACTGTCCCTGGAGCCAGAGCTACCTCGGGTAATTAGAATATGTCATATCATCATGTCATATTCCTACTACTCTTGGATGTATCGCCACGCTGGTGAAATCACAACTAAGAGCTAGTATTCCACATATAAAAACTAGTTTCTAAAGAACAAGCAAGTTATACAGTCACATAAGGAAATAACAGTAGCCTGTTGTGACTGGCTCACCTTTACTATGTCACTCATTGTGTACTTGACAATGAAAATATGTAAACGAGTAGGTATTCTATGTATATATAAAGTTTTACCTGCGGTTTCGCCTGTAATTTTTTTTGGATTTATGAGGACTGACTATTGTAGTAGATGCATTTTATTATAAGCAAAATTGCAAAGTATTTGTAACTGCCTGCAATTCGGGCGCATCCATCATACAAACAACGTGTGGAATAATTATATTGTTAGTAATTTATATCTAAGCTAACGTATTTCATTTCTCCTCTATAAACTAACTTAAAAATGCTACTTCGAAAATAATATTTTATCAAGTATAGGTACCTACTAAATGTATTTTATTAATAAGCATTTAGATCGATCTCTTTTTTTAGTTTAGTAAGGTAGACAAAGAGGACCTATTGTCGAGGCACTCTATTCTCCCCTTTCAATATAATACATAATGTGAATTACGGAGCTTATCGTCATGAATAACTTAACCAAAGCGGAGAATTCAATATAATTTATCCCTCCGAATAGGAGTCGAACCCATTGCTTTTACAGTCGGTAGCTGTCATTCTGTGCTACGACGGCGACGGCCTCGATATAGATCGTAAAGATACCAAACCCAGAACATTATAATATCCATAGTATAATCCATAAAATATAAGTTATTTTAAACACATTATGTTTCTAGTTCCACACTTAGCAGCTGGGCCCGAGATCGTTATCTCTTCACGTATCTTATAATTTTAATAATTAATATCATTTATATTTTTTTAATAATCAATACAATCTTTTATGAATGGAATTAGGCGTAAATCTTATATTTGCATAATAATATTATAATATAATAATTATTATTATAAGTTATAGTGTGTAGCCTTCCTACTCTAATCAAAAGTTTTTAAAATAATATATATTGTAATATTTTTTATTTTCAGAAAAAGTTATTTTTGAGTTTTTCTCAATGTACAATAGATATAACAAATGTGTCGAAATAACTAAATATATATTTTATATTAGTATGCATTTGTTAATTAAAGAGAAAAGCTATATATCTAAATATTTTCCTAGAGGATTTCAAATGTCAGTAGGTGGTTCGTGATATTTGTTAAGACAATCTTACGTTTTGTAACCAGTTGCAGTAAAACAGAAGAATAAAGTAAAAAATATTTACTTTTTAGTAGCCAGAGAGAAAATAGTGTTAAGCTCATTAATGTACATTAAACACTCTGATGCTATTATATAAACTTCGGTGCCCACTATAAGATTAAAATTACTTTGTGGATACTAGCATTTTAAATGAAACTATTTTAATCGGAATAATCGCGTATATTTGAGATTATACATTTTTGGAAACCCGACGTTTCGAACACTTTGCAATAGTCCGTGGTCACACGTGGTGGTAGACTGTGGTGGCATTCGTCTGTCCGTTGACATAATTATTATATCAAATTATCGCCAACGATTTCTTAATTGCTTCGCTTTCGTTATTGCATATTACTTTTCACTGGTCTCAAGACCAGTGTATACAAATTAGATTGTAACTGTGGCTTATCATACATCGGTCAAACAAAGAGAAGTATCGGTGTTAGGGTGAAGGAACATCGAATCTCGAATCGAAGTCAGCTGTGTGTGAGCATACTGTAGATAAACTCAGCCCCAACATTAGGTTTGATAAGCCTGAAATCCTCGCTAAGCAAAACAGATATATCCCTAGAATGATCCGCGAGGCTATTGAAATACAAAAACATCTTAATTTCAATAGAGAGTCTGGACACTTCCTACCCCCTGGGACCCACTCATAAAATCATTAAACTCTCAAACCCACCATACCAGAGGGCAAGATACTATCAGCTCATTCTGCAGGGATCCAGGGCAGTACGCGAGTTATGTGATACTAGCATTCTTACTATATTAAACAAGAACTTAGAAATCCGTGTATAAAGAACTTTGGTTTCTGATCGATTGATTACTATGGATATTCATATTAAGAAACATGAGTTGAACCATCATACTAAAGTTTCCCAGGAAAAGAAAATGGAGAACGGGGTATAATATCACTTTGCTCTCTCTCCTTAATCCTAAGCTTTGTGTAAGTTTAGGATGTGAGTAGAAAAAAAAATCATATTATCATTGCCAAGTTTCAAACTATCGGCCAAGGTTCAAGGAATCTACTTGTAAGACTCGATCGGGACCAATTTCGCAAAAACTACACAACGCGATACGTTGTTCTGATCGCTGATAGGCGCGATGTAACGATGGCAAAAAACAAAGCATTCAACTGAATCGTTAATATTAAAAGGTAGTAAACACCTTTAATTTAATGATGGGAATACAATTTTTATAAATTGGTTAGATAAAAAATATTAAAATATTTTATTAATTTTTTAAATAAAATCAGCTTCACACTGTATCCCGCACACAGCAGGGTAGGCAGAGGGAACCTAGTATTAAGACACTCCGTTCCCCAATTTCTGCCGAATTCTGGAAGCATTACGTGTTGAGTGGCAGAACTCAATGCCGCGCTTAACCTCGACACCAGAGCGAAGAAATGGAAATATAAATTTAAGTAAATATTTCATCTCCTCGAGTGGGGATCGAACCCACAACCAGTCGGTTTTACAGTCACACCTTGTGCCGCTGCGTCACGACTGGCCTCTATTAATTTTTAAAATTTATCATATTCGTGTATTATTTTGTACAATTTTGATACATTTTATCTTAAGTTTGCCGTATTTTTTTGAGTTTATTATACTTATATTATAATTCTAGTTATTTTCTCACCAAAATGACGTATGCCTTATACATCCACAAATGGAACGGAACCCCCGATATGCGTGTTCGACTCGCATTTTGCGGGTTTTTTATAATTGACCCTAAATATATTAACTTATTACGTCGAAGCTTTATTATATACTCATATCATATTTGCGCCTATATATTTTTGCTATTAATTCTAATCAAAATCGACAAACAGTGTTGGGTAATCATCTCTATTACACTTGACCTTTCATAGCAAATACAAAAAACCCCATAAAATGACGCGCATAGTTTTTTGCTATCTGTCCACACACGAACCGTATCGTTCTATCTAATATTATTCTGAGAACGACCTTAATAAGTCACTACAGAATGTTATCTATTCCATTTTATCGGTGTGATAAGCATCTCTATCCAATTAGCCTCACAATGCAATATGGGCCGTCTCTGTTATGACGTGCGGTTTACGTTTCAACTGTAGTTTTTGGTAGTGTTCGCTTTAAATTTTTGTAATATTGGGTAAATCTATACTTATGTATACAGAGTGTTTCTACGTTGATGGATCGACGGTTGTCCATAAGTGGGAAGCCCGAAAGCTACCGATAAAATGTAATTTTCCATATTTTTTAGAAAATTAATATATAAGATTCAATTTTTATAAAGCGCTAATTTGCAACGGTTGTTTTACTAAGAAACTTCTTATAGGACGAAATTCACGTATGCTAATCCACTTTGGGTTGCTTCTTCAGTTTTCATCAAAAATGCTGCTTTCAGTCAACCACCGTGAAAGTTTAGCGATATTTTGACTTACAAAAAAATGCTGAACATTGGTAGTGGTTGTCCGATCGAGGTACACTTTATATATAAAACTCTTCCGTTACAGACTGACAGACAGACAGCGCACAGCACGAACTTTGCGGCGTAGCACGCAGCTTTGACATGTAGACTTTTAGGGAGCACTACGAGAGGATTTCTCAGAAATAAGACATGTTGTAGTATTGAAATATACTGTAGCATTTTGTATAGCAAATTTCATTTCGAGTTCCCTGTTATGTCTATCCCTGGGGTAAGTCTCCTCGACACCCAAGGTAGCAGTGGCTGGACATGGTGCAGGAAATGAGAGCCTATATATTGACCACCGAGGATGTCAAACGCGCAAAGTGCAAAGTGGAGTGCAAAGTTAAGTCGAAAGGCAGACCCTCGCAATAAAAGTAGGGATTAATAGCCAGGTAAAAGAAGATTTCATTCCCACTTTACCCGGATATTATTATATATAAATTATTAGTTTTATATTTTTTTACCAAAGCAATCAAATCGTGTGTCGAATGTAATAAGAAACAAAATCAAAGCGAAATTGAATATTTTATCCGCTCCACTTTTGCTCTAAAATCTAAATGAAAACCACAAAATCACAAAAAAGCACGCAGCAAATCAACACATAAGTATATAAAAAACCTAAATGAAAAATATATATAACATATTTTTAATAGTTTTGTTAACAAGAGAAGTCAGAGTAAGGTTATTATTTCAATATACGTGGTTCAGATTGATGTTACATGCGGAAGACATCGTCTACCAAAGTAGGCAGAACCTTATGTCCAGACACTCCTTTCTATATTTTCCACTCGGATTCGAGACATATTCGTTCATATTTCGGCGTGTTGATAAGCGGAACCCAACACCGGCCTACGTCTTGTCAGAGTGAAGAAGTGTGTAATCAGAACGAAGTTATGTCTAACCTATTTTCATAAAAATAAGTATTACTTATTATTAGTGAGGCTAGTCGTGGCGCAGGGGCACAAAGTGTGACTGTAAAATCGATTGGTTGTGGGTTCGATCCCCACTCGAGTAAATGAAATATTCATTTACATTTATATTTTCATTTCTTCGCTCTGGTGTCGAGATAAAGCGCGGCGTTGAGTTACTCAACACGCAATAGCTCCAGAACTCGGCGGAAAGTGAGGAACGGAGTGTCTTAACACTAGGTACCCTCTGCCTACCCTGCTTTATGCGGGATACAGCGTGAAGCTGATTTAATTTTTAACATCCACATCTTCCTTCCAATTTTCGATTGTATGTATTGCATGTTGATTGGCAGAGGGCGATGTTATGAAAATACTACTCTCAAGGGAGAATCTAACTTACACCCGTCCCGCTTACAGTCAGACACTGTACCGCTGCGCCACGACGGCCTCTTTATTTTATTTTGTTTATCATCAATGATTTATTGTCAAAAACAAATTTTCAAGTATGCCTTGAATTTTAATACATCTCTAACATGGCTATAGTGTAAAACACCTTTGTACAAACCGACATACACCCTTCACACCACACTGATTACATACCAACAAATATTTAAAAGCGGGAGCCAATTCTCATATTTCAAATCTATAAGATAGCAATGGCGCCGACCGCATCTCACCAGATAGCGTACAGTATAAATCAAGAACTACTCAACTGATAAGGCAGGACTGATAACGATTAATAAGGCCCCTCCTAATGGATCCTAATGCATGTATTTTTTTATTAGATTTTTATTACCCACTATCCTTTCAAAATACAGTTTTGTGTTTGTTAATTCAAAAACTTATGTACAGATATGTTAATTGTGGCGCGAACAAATAGCCTGTTAAGTATTTGAAGCAATAAAATAAGTGAAGTGGTTCAAAGCGGTTGTGGCGCAGCGTTTGATTGTAAACGCGATGGTTATAGGTTAGATTCCCACTTGAATGATTGTTTTTTTTTATTTCCTCGCTCTGGACAGAGCGTGGCGTTGAGTTCCACCATGTATTACGCAATGTTTATAAAACTAGACGAATCGCAGGATACTGAATGTCCTAACAACTTAACTGGGTTCCCTCTATTTACACTGCTGTATGAGTAGAGATACAGTGTGATGTTGACCAAAAAAAAAAAAAATAAATGTAGGTTCTTTTTTTATTACTAAATTGTTTGATACTTGTATAAGCGTCTGAATGCAAATGCGACGAATACGGATTTAATCCCCACTTGGGGATTCAATTATTTTCATTTCCATGACCACGACAATACGTGGCGTTAAGTTCCGCTACTCAACATACAATGCCTACAGTTCTAAATAAAAATTAATAACGGAATGGTTGACACTAGTTGGTCTTGTTTGCCTACTCTGCCATTTCTTTTTCTATTTTACTTGAAATTTTCCTTTAAACTAAGTATAAGTATAATATATATATATTAGAGTGAATATACCATATTGACAAACCAAACGATTTTGTATAATTGACAAACCGTTTTTGTCACTGAAGAAAAACTGTATTTAAATATCCGCTCGAAATAACAAATTCTTATACATTTAGGTATTACTTACATAAATTTACAACCGAAAGTTAATTCCGAGTATAATTGCATATACGTAACACCGCATTATTTCTAGCAAAATCTGCTAGATGATATAGAGCGTAATTCGCTGAAGAGTGTCTTAGCACCAGAGGTTCCCAGGTTCCTAGTGCCTATCCTGTTAAGTTCTGAAAGCTCGAAGGATTTTGGATGGAAGAAGACGGAAAGAAGAGAACGTAGTGTCTTAATACAGATTTTTCTACCTGTACGAATATATGATTATATTAATAATAATATTATATATATA